>CM034151.1:697661111-698261111 GCA_019776745.2 Taxus chinensis
GAACTGCACCGAGCGGCCCCGCCAGCCGGCCTAGGCCAAGCCGAGCCCCGTGAAGGCCCGGCGCCCCGCCAGCGGGCCGACCCGCCGGCAGGTCCGCGAGGCCGCCCACCCGCAGGGGGGCGGCCCGCGCAGGCCGTGGAGCCAGCAGGCCGCGAGGCCGACCGCCGGCCCGCGCACGCGCGCGCCGGCAGGCGGGCGGGCCGGGGGACCGAGCCGCACGGCGGCGCGAAGGCCGCAGACGAGCCGCCGGCAAGGGAAGGCCACGAGCCCAGGCCGCCCGACCGCGAGGAACCCGCAGGACAGCAGACCACCGGCGCCCAAGGCACACAGACCGCCCCGCCGGCCCGGCCCCGAGACTAGAGCGCGGAAAGGCAGCACACGTCTCGGGGGAGGACCCAGAAGCGGGAGGCCGGCAGCCCGCCCCCTCATGTGTAGGCCACTCGTCCGTTGCCCTCGACACGGCTCGCAATCTCTCCGGCCAGGCCGGCGGTTCCGTGCGCGACACGCGGGCGGCCGCCAAGGCCGTCCCCACAAGGCGGCCGTCCCTCCTACCGGCGCCTCTCAGACGCCCCTCCCACGGGCCTTGGCCGTACCGCCTTGCCGGCCGCCTCTCCGCCTCACGGCCGAACCGCCGGCCCGCCCACAACGCCTATGGAAACCCGCCGCTTCTTCCCTCCTTCTCTCGTCCCTCCGTGTTCCATTCCGCTAGTCCTTTTCCGTATAATCCTCCTCTCAGGCCCGCGCCGCTGGCGCGGGCGTGATGTCTTGGGGCACTCCCTGGCCGTCGGGGCCAGCATATGGTCCCGCGGGCCAGCGGGCCAGCGCGCCCGCCGGCCAGGAGGGACAGGCCGGGCGGCGTACCTGCGGGAGCAGGCGGGCCCCGCCAGCGCGCCGCCTCCCGGCCCACGGCAAACGACAGGCAGGCGAGGCCGGAGGGGCCGGAGGCCGGCCGCGCGGCCAGGCCGGCCCGCGGCAAAGGGCCGCCCGGACAGCTGGGTGGCAACGTGCCGGCAGGGCAGGCCGTGCAGCGGAGGGCCCGGCCGGGCCAGCCGCTCAAAGCAGGGGGGGCGGCCGGCATGACACCGGGCCACACCCCCGGACGGCACACGCGCACAGCCGAACCTCGCGCAGGCCCGACACAGGGCCGGCAACAGAAAAGACCGGAGGCAGGAAGCCTGTCGGGCCGGCCGCCGCACCGCCGGACCTGGGGACCGGGACGCCCGACGGCCGGCCTCCGCCCGGGCGGGCCGGGCGCGCCAGCGCCGCCGGCAGCAAGGCAGACCAGCCCGGGCCGCCCGCAGACGCCGGCGGCACGCGCGGCAGGAAGCAAGCAGGGCAGCTAGCAGACCCGGACGGCCCGGGGCGCCACGGCGTAGAGGCCGGGGCAGGACGGACGGAGCAGCAGGCCCGAAGCGGCCCCGGCACGCCGTGTTGTCGGCCGGCACGCCATCTCACCGGCCTTCGCACTCTCCCACCGACCCGATATCTGCCTGGCCAGGCAGTGGAGCCGGCCACGGCCAGCCCGCGGCAGGACGGGCCGGACCGCACGCCACAGGACCGAGGCCGAGCCCATGGGCTTTCGCCCGCCGGAAGGCCCCGATGGCGGCCAGCCGCCAGCGCGCCCGCCCGGCCCACAGACGTGGGAGGACAGGGCGGCCGCGAGCGCAGCCAACCGGAGGGGAGAACGCGCACACCAAAACGAAGCTCAGACCTCGCACCGCGAGGCGCCGCAGCCGGCCAGCCAGCCCGACCCCGCCGGCCCACACCGCCCGCGAGCCCAGGACTGCCCCCAGGGGGCCGACCGCAGGGCGGCCGGCGGGCCTCCCACCCTCAGTGAGTGTCTCGCTCAGGCCGGCGCAGTCCCGTTGTCGGCCAGCGTCCCTCCACGCCCGTAGTCGGCAGAAAGTGTCCGGGCATCGGGGAAGAACCCGGAGCCACTCCCTCGTGCCGCCCTTTTTTTTTTCCCAACGTCTTTTCTGGCAGGTCGGCCGGAGCATCTCCACCGGACCCGCTCGACATTCCTCCCTGCATCCGGCAACGGCCAGCGGCCAGCCGGGCCAAGAGACGGCACTTTGCCGCCAGCTGCCGCCGCCGGCCCGCGCGGGCGCCGCCATGCCGGCCAGCAAGAGACCCCCGGGCCCGGCGCGCGCCCGCGCGCCCCGGCCGCCCCCGCGGGCGACCGCCGGGCGGCCGGCGGTGTGGCCACCCGCAGGGGCGCCCCGACGCAAATAGGGTGGGGGGGCCCGGGGAGGGCAGCCGCCGGCAGGCGAGCCGCACGGCCCGCCCGGGCCGGACGGCCCGGCCCGCGCGGGCGCCCGCCAGCCGGTCCAGCCAGCCGACCCCCCCCCGGCCCGTCCCGCCCGCGCGCCCCGCCTGCCCAAGCGGGGCGGCACGGCCGGCACGAACGCGAACCGGCCGGCACCACGCGAACCACGAGACCAGCGCGCAGCGCCCGCCAGCCCGGCCCGCCGGCAGACGATCCGTCACGTCCCGCCCTCGGCCGGCCGTCCAGCCACCGACCCCGGCCCCGGGCCGCACGCGCGCCACCGGCCGGCCCCCACGCGGGACGCCCGCCGGGATGCCGGCCACGGCCCGCGCGCGCGCCCGCCAGCAGGCAGCCAGCACCCGGCCGCCGGTCCCGGCGCGCCCGCGGCACCGGAGCCCCCGCGGGCCGACCGACGGGGGAGGCCGGCGGGGGGCGCCCCACCCTGGAAGGTGCGGCCCGGCGCAGTGCCGGGCAGCCGGCCCGGCACGCCCTGAGGCAGGGGTAGACAGCCGGCCCACGCGGGGCGTGGGCCGGCCGGCACGGCCCCCGCGAACAGGCCGGCCACGCGGGCCCAGGACCACCGCTCGCAGGCCCGCACTTCCCTTCCCTTCCGGCCGAAGCGCCGCACGGCCCGCCCGCGGCAGGCCGGCCCGCACCGCGCGGGCGCCCAGCAGCAGCAAGCCAGCCGACCGCCGTCCCGGCCCGCCCGCGAGCCCCGCCGGCCCCCACCGACACGGGCCGACCCGCCGGGCCGACGAGCCGGCACGGGCCCGCCCCGAGGCGGCCGGCCGGCCCGCCGCGGGGCCCCGCCAGCGGCCAGCCAGACGACCGCCGCCCGGCCCGCTCCGCCGCGCCCCGGCTCGGCGCTCCGGTGGGCCCGGCCAAGCAAGGGTGTAGCGGCCCGGGCCCCCGCGGCGGGCCGGGACGGCCCGCCCGCCAGCACGGACGGGAGCCGAGCCCCTGGGGCGGCAGCTCGCGGGGGCCCGCCACACAGGGGCGGCGCGCCCGCCCGCCCGACCCGGGCCCCCACGCGGCGCACGGGAGGCGGCGCGCCCGCCCACCGGCCGGCACACGCGCCCACCGAACCGCGCGCAGGCCCGCAAAGCGCGGGGCCCGCAGGCCGGTCCAGAGATCGCCCGCGGCCCCTGCGCGCCGCGCGCCCCGGCGTGCCCCACGGGAGGGCCGAAAAGAGCTGGCGGCGGCGGGCCCCCCACCCGCAGGTGCGGGAGCCCCCGGGGGAGGGCCTGGCATGCCGCGGCCAGGCCAGCCGGCCCGCACACGCCCGAGGCTAGGCCAGAAAGGCGGACCTGGGGCCGACCCCCGGCCCCGCCAGCGGACAGCCCGGACCCACGCGGGGCGTGTCCGGGCTGGCCGGCGCACGCGCTCCAGCGCCCCGCGGGCCGGCCCGCCCGGCCAAGCCGGGCCCGGCCCGGCCCCGCCGGGCCGAAGAGCCGGCAGGCCGCCTCGCGGCAGGCCGGCCGGCACGCGCGGGCGCCCGCCAGCTGGCCAGCTGCAGCCGGACCCGCCGGCCACTGGGCCGGCCCGGGGCGCCTCTGCCGACCCAGCGGGCGACCGGCCGGGTGGTCAGGCGGGACGCCCACCCGCAGGGGGGGCCAGCGCAAGGCCGGCGCAGGCCCGTCCCGACAACGCCCGGGAGGCAGGAGACAGGTCACCCACGCGGGGCGGCCGCGGCCGGCACCCCCGGCGAACCGTCAGGAACACGCGACCACGGACTCGCGCGCAGGCCCGCCCGTCCCCGGCCCGCGGGGTCCCGACGAGCCGGGCACGGCCCGACGCGGCGTCCTGCCGGCCCGCTCTGGCGCCCTCCAGCCCGGCCAGCAAGCGGACCCGCAGGCCCGGCCCGACCGCGAGCCCGGACGGCGGCACGGCTATCGCCCCACCGCGGCCGGAAGCACCGCCCACCGGCCGGCGCCAACGCGCCAGCGGACCGCTCGACAGGCCCGACCGGGGTGGGACACGCCAAGGGCCGTCCGGCCAGCCAGCCGCCCCCTGCCCACTCGGGTTCCCACACACGCATGGGTGAGTGAACGGCATGTCCTCATCAGTCCATCCTCCGAGCACACTATCTCCTGTCATTCCTTCGTTCCCGTGTCTGAATGACAAGCCGTGCGTACTTCGCGCACGCCCTCCTCGGCCGACTATCCTCACGGACCGCCCTCAATTCCTGCATCCAGCGGACGCGCCGGCCGGCCCGCCGAGAGCCCTGCCGCCACACAAGCTGGCCGGCCGCCAGGGAGGCCTGGGGTCCCTCGCCGTCAGCCCGCCTTGTGCCTCGCTACCAAGCCACAACCGGCCGGCCCAAGAGCACTAAAGGACCGCGCGCGGCCAGCCCGGCCTAGCAGGAAGAGGCGAGGAGCGACAGCGGCCCCCCGGACGGGGCCCACCCGAAGGGGCGGCCCGCGCAGGCGGCGCGGCCAGCCGGGACCGGGCGCTACCCGGCACGGGCGGACGTGCACGCGCCGCCCACTGGCCGCAACTCGTCCATCTGACCCCACATCATAATCCACCTAACTATCAAAATCGCTAGCTTATTCTTGCGTTTCCCTTGCTCCTACCAGCTCAGTGGCTTCCTGTGCGTCCCTTTCCACCTGCAGGCCAATCGCCATCACTTTAGCCTAACCGTGCGTTCGGAAGTGGAAGGGCCCCGCGCGGCGGCAGCAAGCGAACCGGAATGACCACACGGGATCAACCCGGCAGGGGAGGCCCGCTCAGGCCGGAGCAGCCATCTTCCCTCGCACACGCTGCGCCTTAAGGCAGGCTTTCCCTGGCGCGCGGTGCCCTCCAACAACCCGCCGGGCCCGGGCCGTAGCCACGCTACGGGACAGGCCAGAAGGCGCCCGCACGCGAGCCAAAACGAACGGAACGCCCGCCCACCGCCAGGCCGTCCAGGGGTCGCGGCACCGTCCGGGCCCCCACGAATGGGACCTACCATCCTTTTCTTCCTCCGGAACTGACCAACACCTAAGGGTTATTCCCGCTCTTTACCCTCTTCTATCACACTCTCTCCGTTAATTCAATTCTTGCCCTGTCATACCATCCCTTCATTACACGTAGGGTCCCGTCACAACCCATTATCAGTCCTTACCTACTAAGATCATTAACTGCCCTCCCAATTCCTTTCACATCTCCAGCGTGACATCTCTCATTCCGTCCCTTCCACACTCTCCCACGACCCTCATCTCATTCCATCGTCCACCCATTCTACACTATCCATTCTACCTTGCCTCCTTTTTCCTCCCTCACTTATCCAAAACCTCCCCTCCCACTCCCATCCTCCCCTCTCCCTTCCCTCTATCTCCCTGCTTCACCCCTTTTCCTAAATCTTTCTACTTCGGGTCCCTATCACACTCGCTCATTCATCCTTTCCCTTTGTCCCTCCATTCTTCCTCTGGCATCACCAAACATTATCTTACATTCCTAACGGCATGTTTTCACACTCTCCCACTGACCCTCTCTCATTCCCTCCCTTCCACCCATTCTACAATCTTCATTCCTACCCCCTCCTTTACTTCCCTCACTCTACCCAACCTCCTTCATCAGGTCCCCCACCCTCCTTCCCTTCCCTTTGTCTCTCCCCTTCCTTCCCCCCTATTTCCTACACCTCCATTCTTTCCTCTGGTCACCTCCAACACAGGGCAGGCCCGGCCGACCGGTAGGGCAGGCCGACAGCGCCCAAGGACCCGCGCGCAGGCCCGGGGGCACGCCCGCACACAGGAGACCAAGGGCCATCGGCAGACCGGACGCCCGCCGGCTGCCTGCAAGGACCAACCCGCCGGCCCGCCCCCACCCACGTCCGACTGTAACGGCACTGGTGGTCTCACTTCTGTACCACATTTTTGTCCTACATCCTTCTTAATCCGGTCCCTCTCCCACGCCTCCCTAAGGTTTATTACCCGCTCTGCTAACCTCCTTCCCTATCAAAACTTTCCTTCATTCCTTTCTCTTTCCCTTTATGCCACCCCTGCCTTTCTTCCTTGGGCACTACCAACAATTGTCTGCCCTGGCCGACCTATTTGTCCTGCACGCCCGCCCACCGGCCTTGCCACACGCGCGGCGGACCCTCGTCTCATGACGGCCGTCGTTGTGTCAGCCGGCCCGGAAAGCCAGCCTACCCGCCTGCCCCCCGCGGGCCCACCCCGCAGGGGGCGGCCCGAGCAGGGCCTGGCGCGGCCAGCCCGGTCCCGGCGCTGACCCGCCGGGGGCCGCGAAGCCCGCCCACAGACGGCCAAACGAGCCCACGGACCCCCCGCGCACGCCCGCCGGCGCACACGCTCGGCGGAAGGCCGGCGGGCCTCCGGGCGCCGACCGCGGGCGGGCAGGCGCGACCCCGCCACCGGCCGGCAAAAGCGCGCCGACACGACGGGCGCGCACCCGGGGGAGGCCGGCAGGGGGGGACACCGAAGAGGCCGGCGCAGACAGAGGTACCAGCCGTGCCACCCAAACGAGGGCCCAACCGCAGTGGGGCGGCAAGCGCAGGCAGGGCGCTAGCAAGCCGGGAAGCGAAAACCGAGGACCGGGAAGAGAAGGCGGGACAGGGAGGACGCAGAGCCAGAACACCAATCCCTACGGGACAGGGCAGCGCCCACAAGAACGGGGAGGGACCGGGACAGGAGGGACGCACGACCGCGTAAAGCGAGCACAAACCCTCTGCAAGCCCGACCAAAGCACATGCCATGAAATGTGGTCGAGCCAAAGGACGTCCCCCCGAGGTACATACAATCATTTCATTACATGGGGCCTTCCAACACCACTCATGTTTATTCCAATATTGTTATAACTACATTCCCTTCACACTCTCTCCTTCATTACTTCGCACTTCGTGTCCTATCCTATTTTTCCTTTGGTCCCTCCCAACCATTGCTCTTACCTTCCTACCTATGTCTTCACTCCCCTCCCACCATTTCCGTAACACTGCTCCCAGATTGTCGGACAATCTATCATTCCTTCCCTGCCACACTGCTCCAACTGACCCTCTCTCATTCCCTCCCTTCCACCCATTCTCCACTCTCCCCTTCCTACCTTGCCTCCTTTCCTCCCTCACTCTATCCAACCCTCCCTCCCACCTTCCCCCTCCCTCCCCTCCTTCCCTTCCCCGTCTCTCTCCCCTTCCTTCCCCCCTCTTTCCTACCCTCCTTTCTTCCTTTGGTCCCTCCCTCACACTCCCTCCCTTCCTACTCTTTTCTTCCCTTCCTGTCCTTCACTCCCTCCTTTCTTCCTGCTGCTCCCTCCCACCTTCATTCCTCACTCTCCCACTGACCCTACTCTGCATTCCCTCCCTTCCCTCCCTCTTCCTTCACTGACATCCATCCTACCCTCCTTCCCCCCTCTTTCCCACCCTCATGTTTCTTCCACTCTCATTCCTTCTCGTCCTATCCTTCCCTCTCACACTCTCTCCTTCACTCTACTTCATTCCCTTTCTCCCTTCACTCCGTCCCACCTTCCTTCCCTTCCCTTTGTCTCTCCCACTTCCTTCCCCCTCTCATTCCCTACCCTCTCACACTTCCTCTGGTCTTCATTCCTTCTTTCCCATTCTTCCTTCGCTTCCTACTTCCCACCTCCTTCCACACTCTCCCTCCCTTTCTCCTACCCTGCTTTCTTCATTCATTCCCTCCCTCTTCCTTCCATCCATCCTACCCTCCTTCTCCCCCTCTTTCCCACCCTCATGTTTCTTCCCTCTCACACTCTCTCCTTCATTCTTTCTTTCCCTTTCTTCCTCCGGTCCCTCCCACCCAACCCTCCTTCACTTCCCTCTCCACTCTACCCTTTCTACCTTTCCCTCCTTGTCCTCCCTCCCCCCTTCCCCTTCCCCCCCTATTTCCTACCATCCTTTCTTCCTTCGGTCCCTCCCACCCTCATGTTTATTCCCTCTCTTCTACCCTCCTTCCCTCTCACACTCTCTCCTTCATTCCTTCTTTCCCTTTGTCCTACCCTCCTTTCTTCCTTTGGTCCCTCCCACCCATTCTTCTTCCCTTCCTACCTACTGTCCTTCACTCCCTCCCACCTTCCTTTCACACTCTCCCGTTGATCCTCTCTCATTCCTTCCCTTCCACACTCTCCCACTGACCCTCTCTCATTCCCCTCCCTTCCACCCATTCTCCACTCTCCCCCTTCCTACCTTCCCTCCTTTCCTCCCTCACTCTATCCAACCCTCCCTCCCACCTTCCCCCCTCCCTCTCCTCCTTCCCTTCCCCGTCTCTCTCCCCTTCCTTCCCCCCTCTTTCCTACCATCTTTTCTACCTTCGGTCCCTCTCACACTCACTCCTTCATTCCTTCTTTCCCTTTGTCCTACCCTCCTTTCTTCCTCTGGTCCCTCCCACCCATTCTCCTTCCCTTCCTACCTACATTCCTTTCACACTCTCCCACTGACCCTCTCTCATTCCCTCTTCATCTTTCTGTCACTCCCTTCCTTTCATTCTATACGTCTGTCCCTACTTTCCATCGTTCCCTCTCTCCCTCCCTCATTCCTTTCCTCACCTTCTTTCATCCTTCCTTCCCCTCCTTCACTCCTCTCCCACTTCTCATGTTTATTCCCTCTCTTCCTACCCTCCTTTCTTCCTCCGGTCCCTCCCACCCTCATGTTTATTCCCTCTCTTCCTACCCTCCTTTCTTCCTCCGGTCCCTCCCACCCATTCTCCTTCCCTTCCTACCTGTCGTCCTTCACTCCCTCCCCACCTTCCTTTCCTTACCTCCTTCCTTCCTCCTCCCTCTAACCTCATTCCCTTCCCTCCTTTTTGAACCCTCCTCTTCTTTCCATTCCTTCTATTTCCTTTTCCTTATATGCTTCCTCTTGTTCCCTCCTTCCCTCTTCATCTTTCTTTCCTTATATCTTTCTGTCACTACCCTTCCTTTCATTCCGTTCGTCATGTCCCTCCTTCATTCCTTTCCCTCCTTACCTTCTTTTATCCTTTCTTTCATCCTTCTTTCCCCTCCATCTCTCCCTTCCTTATATCCTTCCTCTCGTTTCCCTCCTTCCCTCTTCATCTTTCTGTCACTCCCTTCCTTTCATTCTGTACGTCTGTCCCTCTTTCCATCGTTCCCCTCTCTCCCTCCCTCATTCCTCTCCTCACCTTCTTTTATCCTTTCTTTCATCCTTCCTTCCCCTCCATCTCTCCCTCCCTTCCTACTTCACACTCCCCTCCATGTTCAAAGAATGTGATGAAAAAAATAATTGATTGCATTAAAAAAATACATTAAAATATCACTTTTATTATTATTAAGTAAATAATTAATTATTTATTAGTGTTATTGTGACATTTATTAATCTTATTACAAAATATACGATTAAGTGTTAAAAAGCCTAATGGTTAATAATTATTTTTACTATTTATTTAAGTAGTTAAAAATAAGAATAACTAATTTAAGAACAATAAAATATAATTCTTTGAATATATTAAAATTTATACATCAAAACTTTTGAAGTGAATTATTTTTTTAAAAATCACTTTTATTATTACTAAATAAACAATTGATCATTTATTAATATTATTGTAACATTTGATAGTCTTATTACAAAATAGATAATTAAAAATGTTAACAAAACCTATAATATTAATATAAGAAAATTATCAAACCTAATAATTAATAATTATTTTTATTATTTATATAAATTACTAAAAATAAACAATAAATAACAACACCACCCTACCTAACAAACACATCCCTCAAAGATATCCATGCCCATCCTTTATAAGGTTTCGAAAGTCTTTTTCCGCCCTCCCAAAAAAAAAAAAAAAAAAAAAAAATTGGGTTAAAGTATTGTAACAATGTTTAAAAATAATAATAATAAAATTAGGTCCTGCATTAAACCTCTCAGTAACTATTTTGCAAACATACAACAAATTTTCATAATTATGGAGCCACAATGTGCGCTAAATGCCATATAAACAAACAAAATATGTTATAGAACTCATAAAATATAAGGGAGAGCCTTTCCCAAATTAAAAATTACGGTGTTTTGAATGAAAAAATGTCACCTTCGAAGCTGAGAACGACTAAAAATATCAAATAATCATTACAAAATTTCGATATTAGGCGTCGAATCTCACCATAAAAAACTAATGCAATTAAATAATATACAGCTCACAAAACTGTCGCCTAATCCCTCTCCTTCCTCGTCATTTCCAGGTACAAAATCAGACAATACCTCTGTTGCATCATCAATTTTTATTTAACTCCACCATTCACTTCATATAGTGGAAAAAAATGACAACCAAGACATTGAGATTGGCCAGGACTTCTCATATTTAGAAGAAGTTTTGAGCATCTCCAGATCTTTCAGAATTTATGAGAACTCATAAATTTCAACAATTTTTTCCTCTGTCATTAGTTATTGACAAGGGGAAGGAAAACATCAGTCCGTCAAATCTCCAGAGTGCATTCAAATCTAACAATTAGGACTTCTTGTGACAGAAAGAAGTGAACAGCAAGTACTGAACCTATCTGCTGTACAGGTAATCAAGCAGCCTCTAGCACAATCTCAACTTTTCTTTCTACTTGAAGCCTTGGTTTCTCTGGGAAATGTCAATCAATACACAAATAAACATACCACTCAACGCTACACCAATAAACATGCTACCCAACTAGCCAGACCTTGATCAGACCCTTTGACTGTATTTCCAGGGGAAAAAGAAAAACCTTGATCAGTAGATGAACAGAGAAAAGAAACTGAGATCTATCTATCTCACATTTCCAAAACGGTTACAGCGGAATACAACTCCATTAACAACAAAAGACTGGTTGTTGTTGTCATGCTTGTTCCATCCTGGACTCTCTTTTGGCTTTATAAAACATGCTGATTCTGGCAATTAACTTTGGGAGTCCTCTGGGTAAATGTGTTTCTTGAGGATTCAATTTAGGATTTCTTCCCCATTAGAGATTAGTTTCTTTGATTGTGAATCACTAATATTAGTTAATTGCCTATGATCTTCAGGAATTTGATAGACAATTTTAAATTAAGAGGAGAATATTGTGATGCATGCTGATTGATTGATTCCAGGGCGCCAAAGGGTTTCTCCATGTCTACTGTATTGTTTTATTCAGAAAAAAATTATTGGGTACGAGTTTGCGAATTTAGCTGTGTTTCAGGACTCTAATTGGATTTATCCGTAAGTTGACATTCGGATTGGTGACTCGATTGGCACTGGCTTTTGCTTTGGCCTGTTTCATAATTTGGTTTGGGGTCTTGTGTCCATAGATAAGAGACCTTAAATTTTCAGCTTCTGAGGATTATTTGGATTCGTTGCCCTTTAAGGGCAACAAATAAACCGTAACTCATTGAAACAACATGAAATGGGTATATTTGAAAATAGCTATCCCTGAACAATACATACCATATCAATAAACCGTAACTCACTGACTATTGGCTTCATATATATAGATCAAAACTCTTTTGTTGTAAACCGTGGGAATTTATTATATTAAGATTTTGTACAAAAATGTAAAATGTAAAGACCATTGTTTTTATTGTTGGGTCTAACTTCCCACAAATTATGTTTGGACAATATTGTGAACAGAGTTTGGAATGATTTAAGCCCTTATTTCTAGGTTGGTATGTTGTTCACATCTTTTAGTTTGAGCTTTCGGGGATGTATGTAAATATTTTCAGGCTTTTATACTTAATTGTAGCTTTAGGCAACTTCCTTTAAAAATGGTCTGGGTAGTTACAATCCACAAATCGCAAGGCCTTACAGAGGCCTTACAAATCCACAAATGGTCTAAGTTCTAGTTATAATTGTGCCTCTATTTACAGAGGATTGATTGATTCACTGAGGAAACCCCTGGAACTGTTTAGGTTTTACAGTTGCTGTTTGAGAAGTTAAATTATATTGTTCAAGTGCTATGATAGACAATCACTTGCAGTTGAAAGCAGACTTGAAGTGTTAATTAATTCATTAATCTAATTATTTTTGTTGTTGCCCTTGTTACAAAGGGAGGGTTAATCGAATCTATTTTGCTTCAATATTTTTAGTTCGAACTGTCAAAACCCCAAACTGTCGGTTCATAACATTGGCTAAGCATGTCTCGTAACATTGCTTAACTTTGTCTATAAGCTCTCCCTTATTAAATCTCCTACGCTTCTTCTGGCGTTTAAGCAAATTCGAACTGTCTATGTTTGCCCTACAATATTGAGACCTTATTTCTAGGCCGTTATGTAGTTCACTTATTTAGTTTTGAGCTTTTGGGGATGCATTTAAATATTTTCAGACTTCGATACTTAATTGTAGCTCTAGTTAACTGCTGCTGCTAAGTATTTTTGTTCATACCATAGAGATTTGATTGATTCTTCAGACTTCTCTACTTAATTGTAGCTCTAGGGTCTTGCTCTTCTTAATTTTTCAAGTAATTTTGTTTTGTGGGGTAAACTCAGAGGAGGGGAAACTTGGTGCATATAAACAATGGATGTTCATGAGTGCCCCATTTCAAGGGATCCACGTTTTCAGGGATGCCCAGATGAACACCTTGTTTTTAGAATCCTGCAAATGATGGGATCTAAGGAATCCATATTGCCCAATATCTAGGGGTTAGGAGAAATTCTAATAGCTTTGGTGGTGAGTGTTGCGAATATTATCACCGGTGCAAGGATGAATTGGTTCAGATTGTAGGAAAAGAAGGCAGAAAAAGAGGAAGAAGAATAAGGAGCGAGATATTGAGTGGAGTCAGAGAATTGGGCCACTAAAATGGACAACGGCATGGAAGTTTTTGGTCATAGATTCCCAGTTTTTGGCCACAAAAAGAAACATAATTTTGATTGGCACAACGGCATGGAAGTTTGGGACAGCCACAAGAAGAAACATAATTGTTTTTGGTCATAGATTCCCCGTTTTTGGCCACAAGAAGAAACATAATCTTGACGGAGCAGCCTCTCTGAGCAGAATATCAGGAAACAGGGCTGAAATTCAAGGCTTATATATGGAATCCTCCAGTACTATTATCACTGGAGAGCCTGAGGAGCCGATGGAAGAACAACATTGAAACATTGCGATACCAAGACATGGGGCCTAGACCTGCAGCAGTGAAAGAGTCAGATCTCCCTCTCCTAAGAACAAGAAAAATCTTAGACATCCAATCCGATAACCTCCATAAGTTATATGTAAAGCATGATGCAAAACTAGTGTCCTGCCATGAGCCGAGGATGCTGAGGCACCACAATCACAACATCAACTCTTAAACAAGACACAAAGGTAGGTCACCACTATTTATTATCTAATTCTTGTTTTGCAGAGATGAAGTAAGAAACAGGGGAAAGAACAATGGTGGGATGAAGAATGACTGTTAAGATGGTAAGCACATTAATAACAAGACAAATGTAAGGAGGGACACTGAAACTGACACAGTCATTCGCAGGGCCCTAGTCTTCAAAGTTCAGCCCAACGTTTAATTGAATCATTATTCAAATTGAAAGCAGTATAACAAACATTCTCTAGTAGATAAAATTTCAACCTATTCCAAATAACTACAATATTTGAAGCTTTGATGTTGACTAATCTACCTATTGTAAAGCCAACATTCATGTTTTTTCAATAGCAGCCACTGCTTCAGCTTGCATTTGAGCCAGTTAAAGATATTTTGCTTCTGCTGTAAACTTCCAATAAAAATATCAAACAAACCTATTACAAGCAAAATCATAAATGAATCTGCATAGACAGTAAATCCCGACCTCTAAATTAAAAATAAATTCCCTTCGTCATCAAACACTTGACTGTCATTCCATGATTATAAATGAAGATTGTCGCATCAAGCCCTTGACTACCATTCCATGGAAAACAACTATGATCAACCCTAAATAAATAACTAAATATCTGTACACCAAGCCTAAAATCATGTGCAAAAAACATTAAAACGGATCTATACTGTAAAATACAACTATGAAGCCATTGGAAATAACAGATAAGACATTAATCAAAATTAAACTCAGGTCTACCCTACACCCACCGCAGAGAAGCCCTGTATCGACCCTAGCAAGTCACAGCTACAGAGCACACAAGAAATTTACACCTAGAAATGTTTATAAATCTACAGCCCTAAACACAGTGCATTTATTTGAAGGTACATAAGAAGAAACAATTAAATCCATACGGAAGCAATATGGGGAAAGGTTGTTTCGAAAGATCTAGTCCTATAATCCTATTAACAGAAAAAATAGAAAATGATTATCGAACATCTGTAATTGCAAAAGAAAAAAAAAACACTTACCAGAAGCATTTGTAAGGTAGAATTTATAAGGCAGAAGATGATATCCTCCATAGTGCGTCTGCTCCAGGTCCAATCCTTCTCCATACCCTGTTCTACTCCCTCAAACAAAATAAAAAACACGGACAAAAAAAAAATTCAAAACAAAAAAAATACAGACCCAAAAAAACAGAGTCAAAACTAAATTGCATGGCCATGCAAACTCCTCCATATCAAACCCCACCCAAAAAAACCAAAACAAAAACAGAGTCCAGAAGATAAAAACACAAACCAAATAACTCTACGAACCCAAAACAAAACACAACAAAACGTGAAAACAAGGCTTATTATACAGTGAACCTCAACGGCTCTTTCGGCCACGTTGCTTTCCACCTGTCACCTGTGCTTTTTTCCCACGTATCTTAAGAGGAATCTTCTAATGTTATGATAAGAATCTTAATTGTTAAGCAACGGGAATATTATAAATTAGCTTCACCACAAATCTTTTCTACTTTTTATTTTAAGGAATTTAAATAGAGTTCATTTAACATCTACGTGATATGTACAGGGTTTTTATTTTGGTATATTGGCATATTCTAGTCATTAATAATTTTATGTTAATTTTGTCTTATTTTGTGATTTTCAAAAATTATTATCGAAAAAAAATAATTAATTTCAAATTTAATCATAATTACAATATTATAGTTTTTTGATTGAATTGTGTATATAAGAAGTAAATATAAAATTTCTAAGTGACAAATAAATGGATGTTAAATTTTAAGTTCAAATTATCTTGTAATGATTAAATGGACGTTAAATTTAAGGTGATATAATTATGAACAACTCACCACTTTACCTTCCATTCTCAATTGCCATTGTAGAATGCTCATCAACAAATATTTTAATAAAAAAATTGTATTTTAGTATATTTGTGTGTTGGTCAATTATTGATTTAGATGAAGTTTTCGCTGGTGTGTTTCTATGCTTTTGATTGTATCCTTTCTATTTTATCTCTCTTCTTCATAAATCTCGACATGTTTAGAGATTTTCCTAAGAACACTATAATCATAGTTTTTGGTTTACCATAATCAAATTGATATGGTTTTGGAGAATTTTTGTTGTGCGATATTTTTTGTTGGGTTTCCCATTTCTCGTGTTAAATTACAAATCAATAAGATTTTTGTGTTTTATTTTGATAAAACAGACCCATCTATCTTTGCACCTCGTGTGAACACTTGAACTTCTTGCTCAAGTGATATACTAGTGTCTAGTGTGAGTGTTCATATTTATTGAGAAAGGAAAATCTTTGTAGGACCATGAATCTAAGCCCAACAACATCTAAACTTTGAAGTTCTGAGTTTTTCTAAGTTATAGTTTCTAAGATATTTTGAGAAACGTTTTTCACCTTAGCCTTCATACACCTATAATATCCCTTATGGGATACCACTTAAAAATGCACAAAATATTGAAAATTTGCAGCCAAATAAAATACTGATTTTTTGCAGATTTTTACAATAAGGACAACGGACTAAAGAAAATTAAAATCTCCCAAAATATCCACTCGAATTACATGAAAATTTAAAGAGAGCTTGATGTTATTATAAAGGACATAATAACACTATTTTTGGAGTTTTACAGAAATTAAAATGCTGCCAGAAAAAGCACAGCGTGCCCCAGACAGCTAGAAAACTTCAGAGGTTCATAACTCTCCAAATACAAGAGCAAAAATTAAGGGTCTTAGGAAATAACATTAACAGGTATAGGAAATGACATTTCAACCTTTAGATCCGAAGGGGACCAATTGGAAAACCCTCCAAATAAAGGCTACAAGTCGCCTAGCTGGGAAAAAGGTCAGAATCTAATGAAGATGCCTTCAATGTGCTGCCACGCCCTGTCCAAATGGTTGTTGTGAATCTGATCCGAAAGCCCTCTGTTATCTTCCCCAAATGCCCCCAAAAATCCTCAAACCCTTCCTCTGAACCCTTCGTTATTATCTCTGTGACACAACCCTAAAAGAGGCTCCAAAAATGACTGACTAGGGTAGATCTCTCACTACCGAAGAATGCCCTGCTAGCTAGGGACGGGTCTCTCACCTCCGAAGCTAGGGTCCTTGTGGGATTTTACTCCACAAGTTGTAGATGCGCAAACAACAGTTACACGTAAAAGCTCAATAAAATGTATGCCAAAAAGTTTCTTTCGTTTCTCCCCCAGCTCCTTATATACTTCTCCAAGGCAAAAGAGCCCCAACAGACCTTAGACGCATTTCATTCCATGGATGGGCCAATAAAAATAAAAGTAACTTAAGTTACTTTTCCCCTTTAAGTCGCCATGGTCCAAAAGTGACCCTCAACGCAAAATTAGAATATTAGAACCATGTGGCCCCTTCCCAATAGCTCCCAGCGTCCACAGCCCCTTGGGTCTGACCACGACTTGGACTCAACCTGGCCCTTAGGCCTTTGGCACAGGAAAAGGGGACATTACAACACCATGTGTGGTATTTATGCATAATCTTCATGAGTAGTGTATTCACTCAATTGGATTCAAAGAGTTATTGTAGATCTGTCACACCCTATTGACCACTCAACCATCAATTAATTGGGAAAATAAACTTTATAATTTGATTAACTAATTTGAATTTGAGTTTGAAAAATGACCTTATGTTAGACAAATACTTGTGAGAAACTTTAGACAAATAAGGAAAAATCCAGTTGGGTATCATTATAATTGTACAAAATATGTGTCATCTGAATTTTGGACTTAAAATATATAATTTCTTAATTTTAAAAATAAAAAATAAAAAATGAAAATTACATAAATTTTAAAAATTTATAGAGACCTAGACTTAAGTAGGACATTCTACTATACTGGATGGATACGATTCTCAAACAATATAAATACTAAATTAACAAATTTTAATTATAAATTTTAGAAGCTATATTAATAAATAAACATTAAAATTATTTGAAATAGTTAATATTTCTTAACAAAATAAGTTTTTCAAATTATAAATAAATAAATAAGCCAGTCGTATATTACATCTTAATCACAATCTAAAATATGATCTGCTTGTGTTGGAAGTAACTTTACAAGTATTAACACAAATCAAAATAATAATAATAATAATGTAATAAAAGTTCATTGCTAGTCATAATGACTCTCAACAAAATGAAGAATTGTTTTGAAGTATGAGCAACTATTATCCAATCGTTATCACATTTATGAGATTAATGTATATTAAACTATGATTATTAGGGGAGGAGGTTGAGTTCTAATGTTTAAGTGTAAAAAAGTTAAGTATGTACCTATCATCATAATACTGAAGTAAGGATTTTATTTGATACCAAAATCAAAATATAATATTAAAATATTTCTATGACCTTCATCATCACCAAGGAGAGAGCCTGTGCCCATATCCAACGGGAATTACACACTATCAAATTCCGGATCCATCAAATTATTATGATATTTTTCCACTGGATCGATCAAACATGGATACTCATCCATTAATATGGGTAGCTTGGCATCTTCCTCTGAAGTTATGAAAAACTTTCCATACTTTGAAACTTGGTATAGGATGTCCACCCTTGGGTCATTTGGTTTTTGAGCCGTATATTTCATTTTTCTTATAGTGACATGGATATAAATGTTTAAGATATTTCTCTATATACATCTTGTGTATGTATAATGTCTGAAAAAAATTAATATCATTTTCCATAATCCATTTTTCTTTCATTTTCCATCATGATGAAATACTGCATGGAACATAGATTAAAATGGTTGCATTGTTTTTTTTATGCATCTTGTGTATGCATTATGTGTTGGAAAAATAGTGGGTGCGGAGAAAAATGCAATTGGTCGAATAGAAGGTGCTCTTTTAGATTTTTTTAGAGTATTGTTTGATTTTAAAGCATTGCATACATTGTGTTAGCGTGATTTCTTATTAATTTGACATCATGATGGGATATTTTATGTGGCATGGATAGAAATGGGTATGTTATTTCTATTGATACCTCTTATATATGCATAATATCTAAAAAAGGGGAAAAAAGAAAAATGCATTCAGTTGAATAAAATGTATCATACATGGAATTTATATTTTGGCCCAACCTTTGAATTTTCCATAAAAAAAACATATATTATCCTTGAAAATAATCATTTTGGTTGTACATTCTCTTATTTTGGAATTGGGTAATTAGTTGAGGGTGTTTAAAGAACCCACATCCCTATACATTTGAGGATTTTTTAGAGGATCCACAACTTGGTTATAATGAAGGGGACCACCATTAGGAACCCCATTGAAGGAACCATGAAACCATAATGATGATGAAATGACCAACGACAATTACTGCAACAAGTGAAGGAATAACCAACGATGGCAGTGAGTGAAGCAGCAACCAGCGACAACAACAAGTGAAGCAACAACCAGAGTGATCCATAACCAAAATTCTACCGACTGTAGCGCGTGAAGGAACCAACATGTTGCAACAGCAGTAAGCAGAGATGCCGCATCTAGCGGTGAAACCACCTTCAAGGAGGATCATGCCTCAAGGGGATTTGAAACTGGGTGGGCAAGCACACAACCATGTGACTTGACCGTACCACTCCCACCCCATCAGCTTGTACATTTTCTTATTTATGTCTGGATAAAACTCCCCTTTTCCATTCATTCCTCTAGGAATTTTTTCCCGTTGGCTTGCATTCTTTATACCATTTTTTCTCTTATTTTTGAACTATTGAGAGAGTGAAATAATCAATCAATGGTTTCCCCCTCATTTGGGGTGCATGACATGGATCAATACAAATGTGTCCCAAAAGAGAAAACATGAATCTTATGTGCACATCTAAAGAAAGAATCCCACATGGGGAATAAGGTATGTGCATGGTAACAATCATAACACATGCGGAAAGAAAACTAGTAAGAAGTGTTAGCGATAAACAATCATGGACTAATGTAATATAAACAATTCAAAGTGCAATAACACATCAAGAGGAAAAAATAATAATTGGCATAAAACATGGGGCACCACTTAGGATGTTATAATACATTCAAGGCCTTATAAGTCATACAAGCAAATGAGAAATCAGTCATTGTGCATAGCCCGCAAAAAAAAAACAACTCACAATCATAAAAGACAAGACACAAGTAAAAAGTATAAGAAGATAAAAATGGTTGGAAGGAATCTTGTAAGATGACATGAAGAACCCTTTAACATGTTAGAATAATGGATAGTATGTCACAATTTATATATGGGATTGAAATATAAATGAAAGTAGTAGATATTAAAATGATAACACATGAATATGGAAAGATAGGGAAGGGAAATGACTCTAGAATCCTCTGTGGGACTAGTAGAGAATAATGTCAAGCATCATGCATCGTCTGATAACATGTAGATAGTATGAATTCACCTCAAAGTACCATGTATGTAGTCTTCTATTTCTCAACAGAATACTAGGTGCACTTTCATCTCATTCAATAGGGCCGAATGCTCACCCGAAGCATGCACAACTACCAAGCCACTCCTTTGTTATTGATTTTCAAGATATTAGCATGCATATATCTATGATAATATTTAGCCAAATACTCATTCAAACATACTAAACCATTGCAAACATTCACTTGGAAACACAAATAATAAAGAAACATAACATCTTAGATAACAATCAATACCAATTGTACCATAAATTCACCATACTCAGACACGTCAATGATCATAATTCATCCTCCATAATCCATTATATCAAAATTATTGCATCAAAAAATCTAAACAAACAATAATTATTACATGTGAATCACAGATCCATATCCGCATATACGCCATAGAAACATAATCCTAACATACAGAATATGATCCATAACCCTTCCTAAGCCAAGTATTTATAGGGGTGGGGACTTACCCTTCACCGCCCATGTACTTCCTAAAGATAGGCTTGCTCAAAATAGCCAAGCGCACTTACATGCATGTTTTACAAAAAAATTTATAATAATAGATTGCCTAATGATATTATGCTTTAATCTTATTTATAGTTAGACTCATGCATGTGATTTCTCCAGAAATAGCCAATACTTTCTCGCCAAGGTACCTTTATTTTATCCCTTACGTGGTGAACACTCCAAGTCTACTTTTAGCATGATCCCAGAAATGGATAAGTCCTAAATCTACCTTCATGCGTAGTCCCATGCGTAATACCATTCCTCATACACGTGCATCCTCCTGCGCACTACTTCTGCTTCTGTCCTAGCGTGCATGTTCCTTCCTGTCCTGAAACTTATTCATTTTCTCATCTCAATATTACCCCACACTAGGTATGGTTTCCATCCTCGGAAACACTAGAAACTATTGCACAAAAAGAATAGTAATACACCCACCATGAATCAAAGAATGAAGAATAACGAATACAACATGTGCCAAAGAATGAAAGAATCAATCTGTTTTAGGGGGAGGAGAGCTGGAAATTCCTTAATAAATATTTTCTCCAATTCCTTCCACTCTTCCAACTCCTTGCTTTCATGAACTGGCATGTTATCAACAATGTCAAGGACCTCTACAAGAGTTAAGTCATCAATCTTCCCCTTTAGTTGTTCCATCAAAGCCTCTAACTATTTATTCGCTTTGTTTAGTGCATCCATCCTACGCATAATCTATGGGAAGAGTTCCTTAAAACTATTCTTGAGTAAGGTTTTCAACATATTTATTATTTCCCTCTTCTACTCAAACTCGACCAATATCTTTTCCCATTCTTCCCTATTACTCTTGTTCTTGGCATGGAACTCCATTAACTCTGCTTCATCCCTAACAAAAATAAAACCCACAACATGATCGAAATCCTTGCAGTTATCATTTACAAACTCCTCCACTTACGTAGCCCCTTTAATCTCTACTGCCAATGCATCATACTACACAAGGTGTTCTTCGATCTGTTCCCTGTCAGTTTTTTTTGCGCCAATACTTCTTACGCAGACTCTATTGAGAGAACCTTCTACTCATGTGTAATATTACGTGTCAAGTCCTCTAAGTAGTGAAGTTTTGTCTCATATGTAAGTTGGATTTGATCCATTAGGTTCGGGCACATGATTATAATTACATCTACAATGCATTTTGATTCCTTATATACGGTGCACGTTCACCCCTTCTCTTCCCTGAGCTCTTGTTTCAGCCTCGTAATTTCTTGTTCCTTCTTCTCGAGCTCTTCATCCTTTTTTTTTATCTCCTAATTATTTTCTCCTAACTCTTTGTGCATATTCCTTATGTAGCATTCTTTATTAAAAATTCCCACTCCTACATTTGTTGATAATTTATTAAGCGTGTTACACCCTTGTTCATTTGTGAGTTCCTGTGCATCAACTATCGGGTTGTAGACACAAAATCATGCACTTTAGACATTATTTAGTCCCAGTATCATACTACTATTCATATGGTTTTTAAGTTAAGAAAGTACTAATTAATCCTCATGTTTTGGCCATTTTGTTTTGCTTTCTATCATCATTTTTTACCTTCAACACATACTTTCCAAGTCCATCTTCATTGTTTCTCGTCATTTTACCCTTGACTAGGGCACCCAGGCTAGTACCAGAGTGTCGATGGGTGCCTTGGTCCCAGTCGTGGTGCCCTGGTACTTTTCCCACTTTCCCGTCACTTTCTGGGAACTTTCAAACTATTTGAACATTTCATCTTTCTTTTGGTTGACCTTTTAAAGGTTAATTACGAAATTAGAACAAGAGAACCATATAAATATAAAGTTATGAAACCATAATTAGGGACCAAGCACTAGTCACTACTATCATCCACCTAGATTTGCATCCATCTAATGCATTTAGAGCTCATTTGCATCCATCTAGCTCCATCACAAGGCACAAGGTTGGTTCATCTACATCACACAAGCATATGAGGGAAGTTTATTCTATTCCATCCACCATTCTATTACATTTTAAACACATAGTTATTACTCGCTACTTTCACAAAGTACGAATAACACAAGATAGAGGGCATGATTACACACACTTACACATAGAGCTACATCAGGTTTGAGATGTGGTGCAATGCTCAGTTAATAAGTCCACCATTGTAGCAGTTGAGGACAATATGACCCCTTCATATGCATTTTTTATTTTTTAGGGTTTGATGCTTATTTTGGGGTCTTGCAAGTCTATCTTTCATCATTGATTATTGGCGACATCTAGCACAGAGCAACAAATTACATGCGACAGACAGTGAGGGTTTTGCATCATCACCCAACTCTGTAAATCTAGTTTTTGGACCTTCTGCACATACCAAGGCGCCAAAATGCAGACTAGGGTGCCCACCTATGCCCTGATCCTCTCCCAGGTGCCCCAGTCCAGTGAAACAACTCAGATCTATTCTTTTCGATACTTCTGCATGTTTTTTCCTATTTCCAAAATGTTTAGTATATTTTATGACACAATCTAGAACAACATCCGAATCAACTAAGCTCCTTCCAACCCTTCTTTGCATATTAGGGTTTTCTATTTTCATTAGCCTAGTTGCTTGGGTCACTTTCTATGTTTATTTACTACTTTTATTCACTATTATTTACTATTGTTCCTAGTTAGATTAACTACACACATATTTCCACATTTTAGTTAATCACGAGTATGTTACTCCTAGTGTAGAATTAATTCAGGTTTCGGTTATTGCTTGCACGCTAACCTTGAACTCAGTCTCCTCCATATATGATTGGAATTCCAAGGAGGGAATCTTCCTTGTGTGTGGAAAGGCTTTCTCCCTCTTGAAGAATGACCAATAGAAGAGACATTCTATTACCACAGTTCTCTGATATCTCACGCATAGAAATTTAATAGGAAGATCATCATACTACATGATAGGGCCCTGGGGTGTGTGCCTTGGCTTCCTATTCTTCCCACGGGTCCCTTTCGAAAAGCTTAGTGTAAGGGTGCTCTTTGCACTTCCTGATACTTAAATACTCTTTTCTCCTTCTTTGTGCTCAATCTCTTGTTTGATAATGTGCTCTACTTCTTTTTAAATATGGCGTTCAACTTTAGGCTCAATCGTGTGTACAAATCCATGCTCCTTAGCAGGCTCTAGCCTCTCCTCTAAAATCTCAGTAATAGGTACTTCAAGCCCTTCCACATTTGGCTCCATGAATGGAATCTACTCATGATGTGAATCACGCTCCTCAGTATTTTATTCCCTAATCTCATGAATCAGTCGACTTAGCTACGCAAATTCCTCTTCTTCATTTCTTCCAGCCTCTTCTTCGCATCTGTCAGTCTCCTCTGTGTCTTCACTAGATACTAAATTTTCCTTCTTCTTGACTGAATAATTTTTCTTCATCGGTGGCTTCTTTGTGCTCCTACTTGGTCCCGACTCCTTACGCGTTGGTGTCTTCTTCGTAGTTACGCTTTGAATAGGAGGTTCATCTTCACTTCCTTCTTCCTCCTCACTGGTAGGGGGAGTTTCCTTGTGCTTTCTTTTCAGCCCAACCATCTTATTCCTTGTGGGCTCTTCTGGAATTTCCAAATCATCTTCCACATACTTCCCATCCACTCTTCTCGGATTCAGGTAGAAATATACCTTTGCAGCTTCCATATTAGCAATTGCTAGAGTGATAGATTTGGTCATACTGATATCATTCGATATTAATGTCTCCTCACACGTGCTCTTTTTGGGATAAAAAATTTCACTACGGTCTGAAAATAGTGCACTGTAAATGCAAACGAAAGTTTGCACCATAAACTCTTAGACCCATCCTTCAAGTATAATTGGCAAATACATAAGTGTTGATAGAAAAAAAACTTGGAATTTCCCTCTAATTGCGTAGGTAGTTCATTAGGAATGCGTCATTTTTCTCCAAACACCTCACATATCCTTTTATACCATTTATTTCCATTGGCCTTAAATGATAGAGTGATATTGCGATCACAAGTATAGTTTGTAAATATTTTTGAAGGGGATGTGTTTTCCTTGAGGAACTCCCATATTTTATCATTCAGCCCATCCGGCACCCCAAGTTCAAAAAACAGAATTAGTAGGAGGATATTCCTAAAGGTAATTTCATCCCATGTGCACACCTCTTCAATTATTTCCTCTGCTATGATTCTAGTAAGGTTATAAATTATGCCTTTAGAATTTTTCTTTGTGATATGGATCCATCGCTTGTTTACTTGTCCCCATATTTCTTTCCCATTCAAATTGGTGAACAACCACACAACCATTATTATAACAAGATCATCTAGAGTAGATATTTCCATGGTGCACCCTCCCCGTTGATAGTTCATGCCTTAAGCAGTTTTCTTCACTTCATCATCATTGTCCAAATCCACTTGGAGCTCCATTCTTTTGATGTGGAGGTCTGTAAAATTTCCAATTAGTTGTGTAGTTAGGAGCATCCTCCTCCCAAAAAAATAGAATAATTCCTCATGGACGTGCCACATGAGCCACTAATATAGCCACTCCAGCATGCCAAAGTATAGGATTTCATATAACTGAAGAACTCTTATGTTCTGCAGAATGTGATGTTGCTTGTCATCATAGATGGGTTTATCATCTTTCATCTTTTCTTCTATCCTTTTAATCCTAGCTCCATATCTATCTCACGCATTCTAGTATCAGTGTGATGGTTGTAATCACTAACTGTCATCTTGCACACATGTGAAATCCAATATTTTCCCATCAGCACTCTATCCAAGTACTAAATTTTTGAGTAACATTCTTCTTGTATATCTTCAAATACCATAGGATTCTCCTTGCCCTTTCCTTTTCCTTTCCCCTTGGGTGATTTGGTTGATGTCTTCCTAGGTGTCATTGTGTGCTCTAATACCAACCTTTATAATGGTTATCCTCATGTACCTCGATTATCCTTCTACGCAAGATACTTTACTTTCTCAAGATATCCAAGGAATTGTGTGCCCTAACTCGATAATTGTGCCCCAAAAGAACTTTGTAAACCAAATTTCATAAATTTTTTAAACCCTTGCTTGATAAACAAATACTATGCCTTCCTTAAGCCTCCAAATTCCCTCTAAAGGATCTCTACTTCTAGGTTGTATGTCCTCATGATCTGGTTCACTCAATTTTCTAGGTTTGCATGCAATTTCACAAGAATTCGCTAAAATTCGCTCCTTGAAAACACACAAGTATTTCACAAGGTAAGGTAAAAATGAATTTTCCTTGATGCCCCTTTTATAGATTTTCAAATTTCTACCGCATTAAATGATCGCCACTAGCCACCGTACGACAACTTTAAATTTGCTTTTTCCTTCTTTTTTATGCTTTTTCTGTTACTTTCTTCCGCGCATTACAGTCGTAACCTTTTAGCATGCTTACTACTTTCTAGGTTACAGACCTCCTCATGCGTGCTTCTTTGCGCCGTATTACATAAACCTCGGTGGCATATACAAATTCGTTCATCATGTCACTACCTACCTTGCATTACACTACGCGATCCATTTTCTACACATGGTATTTATTCTTGAGCATTTTCCTTATTATCACCATCCTTCTCATTTCCTATGACACATTTTTACTCTCTTTCCTGCGTACACACTCTGCAACTGACACACCATATTCTACCAATGCATGTACACTATTGATTCAAAGTACCAATAAGGTCTATTTTCATGCAGTTGTACTTGGTTCACCCCACACTAAAAGTATGTGTGGTCCTTTGCGCATGAACCCAATAGATAGTAATCAACTTCATGCACACAAGCATACTTATTACAACAAAACAAGAAACAAAATAACAAATAAAAAGAAACAACTAAAAGGAATCATAGTACAAAAGGGAAAAAAATACATGAAAAGGGAAACCTAATCTAAGTGGAAATACCGCCTTATTACAAACACCAAGAAGCTTTATTTATAGTAGGGATTCAGCCTACTCCCATTGAAGTAACCAGGAAACATGGTGCCATCCAGTGCCTTGCAATTGACATGCACCTAATTCAAGTATCTTGGTTACTACAAAAGGTCCCAACCAATGCACCTTCAACTTTCCCTGGGTGGCGCAAAAACTGGAGTCATAGAGAAGGACCATTTTTCCAACTGCAAATGTATTGTTCTTAATGTTCCTATCATGCCAAACCTTCTGTCTTTCCTTCTCATTCTTTTGGATCCAACATGAAATACGCACCTCTCATCTAATTGCATTAGTTTATCAATGCAATCTTATACAGACTTGTTCATCATCTAATCCACACGTGCACACTATACATAGGGATGGTAACATGAATTCAATTAGTAGTACTGCTTTCAACACCAAACACCAATTGAAAAGGTGTGGCCTTATTCAATATTTTATAAGTTTTCTTGTAAGCCCAAAGTATTAGCTGACACTTTATCATCCTAATCTTTTCTTCCAACATCACAAATATTTTTCAATGTTTGGCCTAAGATTTTGTTGAAATCTTCTGCAGTACCATTAGCTTGAGGGTGATAAGGATTAGTTTTATGGTGTGCTACCATAAACTCTACCAATAAAATTATGATGGTCTCATTCAAGAAATGAGTTCCTCTATCACTTGTCAAGCTTAATGGACAACCATACCTACTAATAATGTTCTCCCATAGAAACCTTTCTAATTTAGTTGTAGTACAATCCTTTGTAGGTGCAACCTCTTCCCACCTTGTTCAGATAATCTATGCAAGTAATAATGTAGTGCAGCGCCAGTCCTACGCACGTGGGTGGTGTAATAGGTCCTACAAATTCAATAGCCCACTTCTCAAAAGGTTCCACACTTGCAATAGGTCTAAGTGCATCTCATCTCTATGTCCACAGTTTCCAAGGTACTAACAATGATCACATGCTTTTACATACTCCTTAGTATCCTTGTACAATCCCACCAAAGTCTAGCCATAAGGATGCACAGTACATCACCTGCATAATTTCCTCCTACTATACCACCATGAGATTCTTCTATAATAGCTTCATTTCATGCTTACACAGTTGCATCACCTGCCTTTTTGTACAAATGTCCTCATGCTGATACCGTTAGCAAGATTCTCTGAGTCTTCATCTGGCACCAACTTCACTATATCTTCTAAATCTAAGGGAACATGGTGTCAAGAACACACATCAAGTGCATAGTATCTCAATCTCTTCCTTCATTCTTGTGATAGAATCACCTCAAATTTCTCTTTCCTATCTTGACAACAAATGTGAAGTCAAACTCCTGAAAAAAAAAGTATCCACCTGCACAATGTGCCCTTACAAAACAGGCTTGTTGACTAAGTACTTTCAATGTTATATGATCTGTATAGAAAATAAACAATAGTAGACAAGTACTTCCTAAACTTGTGAAGCACATAAATCATGGATATGAAGGCTTTGCACTCCATTATTGTATAATTATTCTCTACGGGTGTCAACTTCCTACTTGCAAAGAAAATAGGATGATCTACAATCCCTTCTCCTGGTTGCACCAAAAATGTGCGAATTTCCATGCTAGAGGCATCAATGTGTACATGAAAAGGTTTGTCCCATGAAGGAAAGCATAAAATAGGTGTAGTGGTAAGCCTTTCCTTCAATGTCTCAAATTCATGTTGTCGTGTGTCACCCCAATAAAATTTCCCTTTAGCTTTGAGTAACTCTTCCAGGGGCGCGACAATATTTGCATATCCCTTGATAAAATTCCTGTAGTAACTAATATGTCCTAGAAATTTGCACACTTCACTCTGATTGGTAGGCTCTTCCAAACCCAAAATGATAGCTATCTTTGCTGGGTCTACCAATAATCCCTCTTTGCAAATGATGTGCCCAAGTAAAGTTTCAAAGGGTGTAACAAAGATACACTTTTTAATGTTAAGAGAGATGTTTAACTACCTACACCTCTCAAACATGAGCCTAAGATTATCACATTGATCCTTGACTAAGCCATACACCATCCAATTATCTCAAATACACTTATAAGAACTTGTGAATAAAATTCTGAAATTCTTGAACAATGATGCACAAGAATACTGTTGGCGCATTTTTCAATCCAAAGGGCATAACTATATATGCAAAACTGCCCCACTTAGTGGTGAAATTGGTCTTCTCTTGATCTTCCTTCATGATGCGCACCTGATGATAGCTTGAAAACCCATATGTGAAAGAATATATCTTGCACCTAACTACTCCTTCAAGTATTTCCTTCTGTAAAAGGCATGGGAAAGGGATCTATAACACATGAAGCATTCAACTCTTTGTAGTCCACAAAGATCATGATCCTCCCATCCTTCTTGATACTAATAACCATGGGGCTAACCCATTCAGACTCTTCAATTGGTTCAATTATTCTAGACTTGAGCATCTTATCAATTTCTTCTTTCACCTTCACATGCAGGTTAGGATTCATCCTATAAGGCCTCTTCCTAACGGGAACACACCTTCTTTCAACTTTATCTTCATCTCACCTAAGGAAGGATGTACACCTTTTAATTCATGGTAACCTCTTGGAAAGAGATATTGAAATTCACATAAAATCTCGATGATCTTGGCTACTTCCTATTTCTGACTAGTAATCCCTAATGATTGCTTCCTTAGGCTCATCCTCTGTGCCAATATTCACCTTCTTTTTTCATGGGAGCATATGGTACATGTGTGCCTTCTCATCTACAGAATCCATGACCTCACGTGCACACCCTCTATGTGGCTAACATCCAGTGGTCTTCTACCTTTCATCATCAATCATGTACACTAGCTTTCCTTTTTCTTTCTCTTTCCAGGCATGACCCATTTGTACTTCTTTTTTCTCCTCAAGATCAAGGTGCACCTCAGAATTAGGTTCACTAAAAAACTCTAGCATGAGCTCTTCCTACCTTCACGTTATCCCCAATGTGATGCGCTTCATGATATGTAATGCTTCATGGACTAGAGGCTTAGTTGAAAAGTAATCAAAAGTTTGAATCATACTTGCAGTCATCTCTTTGCCAGTTTGCAGTCTCCCTTTTTATCTCATCATGGACATACTAGTGCACATGTGCATCCTGCACAGTGTGGAGTAGAACTTATGTACCTATAAGGATGGTGGTAAAGCCTCCTGGCCTTGTGTCCATAGTCTCTCACAAGTATGGATGTGATGGGAAGAAAAGTCTTACCATGAAATTCACATATGTGCATAGGTACATTTCTCTGAGTAAACCTGGTGGAAAAGGTGATTCTCACTTCTCACCATTTCAAGAGGTTATCTCTATGTGTTTCCCACCAGTGCGGTGTTTTCCCATGCAAGGTATAGACCAACATGTTTCTTCTATCTCCTTCATTTGGCCACTGAGTCTCCATGGTGTGCAATAATGTATCGGGCTTCCCTTCACCAGTATATATTGGTACCTGAGCTGAGCCTAAGTGCCTCACCATGCGCAACCTAATCATCCTTGTGACTCACCCCTTGAATTTGCGCCAACCATCTTGTATGTTCTATGAGCCTAGTTATCACAAGAAATACTAGTAGTGTCACTTACAAACTACACATCTTCCCACTGAAGTAACACCTTCTTTTGATGGTTTCTACATTTTCTAGATCATGTACCATTTGTGCATAAATTCGATTAATCTCTTCTTCACTCAAAGGTTCAACATAAGGCTCTACCCTTATTTTCAAACAGAGGTATAATCACATGCACTCATCTTTGTTCTCAAAACTGATGTATCTCTTGTTAAAGCACAGATCAACATTTTTAGCATAACACCAGGTCATCCAAGTAATGTTGGAAAGTTTATCTACTTCAGCAAGCTCCAATACCTCAAAGTCCCCAGTAAACTTGGCTCCCTGAATAATAATGGATGCATCCTTTAGTACCCCAATAGGCATAGCCTTAGTTTTGTTTTCCATATACAACACATTTCAAAGATGGCTATAATGTAGGCCTCCCCATCTGATTCCATGCTTCCAGAGTCAGTACATTTACCTCAGTGCATGTATCTATCAAGATATTGCTTACTAACCACCCATCAATAACTGCATCAAGTGTATATCTCTTTTTCAAATTCATGATCCTGAGGTGGTAGATTTACATGAAGTATCTGCCTCTCACACTCACCTCGGCACATGTTGTACCTTCTCCCAAAGCCATTCCCTAGCAGTAGAATAATATTCTCCTAGTGCAACATCTTACACACCTCTTTTAGGTCATCCACATCCTTCTGTGGGAGCTCAACATGATTTACATGTTCCTCTCTCATGTGCGATTGTTATTTTAAGACATTGTATTTCACCTTGTAGTTCTCTAATGAATCCCATAGTCTCTTGGTAGAATTCCTTCTGATGCGCTGTGTTTGGATACTTAGCATGTATTACTTCCTCCCTCGTGATGAGTGGTTTGGCCTTCAAAGGCTCACGTGCACACATGCTTCCTCGGCGCACGTTGTAACTAACATGGGTTGTAATTCTGGATTAGGCATCTTCATTAGGCATCCATTAATCAACATTCACGTGTTATACCTTGATCATCCCTACACCCTTGTACTTCTTCTTGTTTTTACTCATGTGATCATATAGGTCTGGGAAATCCTCCAACTTATGTTCTTCCCACACCATGAGTAAATTTGTATTCTGAGGGCAATCTCATTGGTAATGATCAGGGGATCCACAAGTGTAACAAGTTCCTTAAGTGAACCTTCCTCTACCACCACCGTGACCTTAGCCTGATATCCTCCTCAGAAGCCTCCATTTCTATTATCTCCATTGTTGCCCTTCATTATGTTGTCCTTCCTACTCCTTTGATCTGATCGCCACACTAGTCTTGTGCACTCATGTTTCAATGGCTTCATGGATATGATCAATTAGTCTACAATCAATGGTGTCATGGGTATGAGCATGAAAAATCTTACAATACATGGACACGTTCTTCTGAATCACATGCTCTTAAAAGAGGACAATTTCAGACATCATGGTCCAAGTGGTAGACTTCACAATCTAGTAACAACGTGAATGGAATTACATGGAAACTATCCTTAGTATGTCCCTCAACCTCACAATCAATGCACCATATACCAATGCATGTCTCGTGTGCTGAGTTTGGTAGAAATATTCTCCAATTATTTCACCATGGATTATGATATGTGCCTCTAAAAATGGGCTCACTCTAGTATCAACACTTCCAACCACCTTAGCATGTAAAGTTACTTCCAAAGGCCTCACATGGATCCACATATGTCTTATGAGATAGTGCTCTATGGAATGGAGTCAACAATCCTCCAACAAACCACTGTGCATGTTGACTTTGATGAATATCATAAGATAAATTAGACAACAGAGTCTTAAAAACATGTTCATCATACTCCCTCACACTTTCTAGATAAACCTTGCTTGATATCCTTGAGTGCGTTGATGCTTTGTTGTTCAAATCTATGGGATGTGAAACTCATCCAAAAATGTAGTGTGCAAAGAATTATAATCCACCATAGTCTGATGTGGATCATACTTCCTATACCAACTATGCACGCACCCTTGAAGCGTAGTAGAAAATTGACTTTCCTTCCTATCATGAAGTTGTAATTCCCTTTTAGCACACCATATCAGTTCACACTTATGCACATGCTTTGTTACATCTTCAATACCTCTATACTCTGGTAAGTGAAGAGACATCTCATAGTAAACTTGAGGTGTTGGTTGCATTGGTTGCTGAGGTGGTGGTTACTTAGGTGTTATAGTGGTGTTGTGGATGTGGTTCCTATCCACCAGATCCAAAACCAGAACTTCCACTAGTATTTCCTCCATGTGGCTGACCTGATCCTTTTGAACCTCTTGCCCCCTACTACAGGCTACAACCTAGTTGATGAACTTCCTTGTGTCCCAGTTGTAGTACTAAATTGGACACCAATGGTATGTGTGGTCACAACTCTACTGAAGTACTTCCAATAGGTTGTGTGCCAACACTTTGTCCTAAATGATGTGCCTGAAAACAATCCTGCATAGGTACTCCCAAATAACTGTGTCGACTGTGTTGTCATGGGCACACTACTAACTTGATTCCCTTCTGAATTCAATGCAAAATGATATCTACCCATCTCTTCTTATGCTTACCCACTACTAGTCCTGCTTCTCAATGACTACCTCTAGATCTAGAACACCATGCACAAGGGCTAGGTGGCTAGGTGGGATCAGATGCATGCACTGTGGTCCTCATTCTTTCCTCTACACACTCTCATCTAAAGCTGAAGGGGATTCTCTACTGCACTTTGCCCAAAGTTGGGAGATCCTGATGCTGTGGCTCCTTCGTCTTCCATGAGAGCTTCAAAACCTTTGTGATCCATCATCCTCCTCAACTCTAGTGACTCCTCAATCTCTTGTTCCGCAGGTGCCATGTCCCTCTTGCGCTTCATTAAACTTGATCCATCTTTCCTCTCTTTGTCTTTCTATCTCCTAGGTCTACCATATTTCTCCACACCTTTCTCCTGCCCCTGTGCATGGTGGGGGTTTAGCTAGCCATAGGGAGGCTCTCTAAATCTAGTTCTATAATCAAAATCTTGATCGATAATGGTATAACACACAAGTAATATCCTCTGGGATCATGCAAGAATCTAAAATTCAGCTTCCTTCTGGACACAAATACATAGAAATAACATACTCCAATGTATAATTGCACAACACTCCAACCCACCAATGATCTACAGCTCTAGTCCACTCCACATCTGCATCAAAAAGAGTCTGGTAATCCTCTTGCATCCAAATTCTTGGTCTAGAACCCCAACGTTCCCTAATGCGTACATTGTCAACCACTCATACAATTCTACTAGAAATAAGTTAAAGAATGTCTCATAGAGCTCATGATAAATATTATCTTCCACCCACCTCTGTGCATTGAAATCAAGTCCAGTGTTATACCTTTGTGCAAACTTATCTTGAATGTCCTCTACCCAAATTTCAATGCTCTCCAGATTTAATCGATACACCATCTGTATGTCAACATCCTGACAGACAATTTCAAAAAGAGGTCCCAACAATGAAACCAAAATGTAGTATTTTATTTCACCTAAATGTTATGCGCGTTGGCACCTCATTCAGCAAGGCTGAATTCTCACCTGAAGCACGTGCAACTACCAGGTCCCTCCTTTTTTATTGCTTTTCAAGATGTTAGCATGCATACACATGATGATATTTAACCAAGTACTCATTCAAATATATTAAACCATTACATACATTCAATTGGAAAACACAATAATAAGGAAACATGACAGCTTAGATAACAATCAATACCAATTGCACCATAAATTCACCATACTTAGACACATCAATGATCATAATCCATCCTCCGTAATCCATTATATCAAAAGTATTGCATTAGAAGAAGTTGAACACATAACAGTTATTACATGTGAATCACATAGTCGTGTGCATAGCATACACCATAAAAACATAATCCTAACATATAGAACATGATCCATAATCCTTCCTAAGCCAAGTATTTATAAGGGTGGGGACTTGTCCTTCACCGCCATGCACTTCCTAAAGATATGCATGTTCAAAATAGCCATGCGTACTTACATGCATGCTTTACAAAACATTTACTAATAATAGATTTCCTAATAATATTCTACTTTAATCCTATTAATAGCTAGACTCATGCATGTGCTTTCTCCAAAATAGCCAATACTTGCTCACCAAGGTAACCTTATTTTATCCTTTACATGGTGAAAAATCCAAGTCTACTTTTAGCCTGATCCCAGAAAATGGCTAATTCCTAAATCTACCTTCCTGCGCAATCTTGCACGTAATATCATTCCTCATATGTTTGCATCCTCCTATGTTCTACTTCTGCTTCCGTCCTAGCACGCATGTTCCTTCCTGTCCTGAAACTTAGTAATTTTCTCATCCCAACAATGTGAATTCGCATGTGTATAGGTAAAAGGATAGAAACATACTATGAATCAAGATAACATGGTAGGAAAAATGCAACATGGAATAATATAAGCATGCAAAGATACATCCAACCACTATCTAAGCTAATGTGTTTTTATTTTGCAAATATATGAATGTTTTGGTATTAGCAGAATTAGAGATCCTATGGCTAAGGAAGGGAAGAAAGGTTCCCCCAGTGTGCATGTGTACAAAGTGAGGTTCATTTGTGTAAGTGTGCCCTCAATATCCATCTTTGAACCTAGAACAAGAGTGAATCATTAGGTAGTAAGGGGCAATTAAATTCCCCCAAAGTGTGTAGTGATCTATTAAATGAGTATAAAGGGAGAGGACCCATTATCTGCTAATGTGAAAGAGGAACACATGTGAACATGATCTAATGATTGAGGTTCATGTGAAAGTACATGTGTCTAGATGTGTCGAGTAATACTATGTCATGCATTTGGAGGATGAGAACATGAAGTGAGACTAGATGTACCATGTGTAGCTTGTATCCTGTGTAGGGACTTATTCCTATGAGGTGGGTTATGAGATTGAGATGAACATCACGGGTGAGAAAAAGGAGAAACATGTACAGGATATCTATATGGAGATGTGTAACTAGTGCTAGGAGTGGTAGGAGCTCTAGATGTCATAGTAGTGTATGTCAAATTCACGAGACCATCATCAATAAGTGTAGAAGTAGGTGCACTAGTGATAGTAGAAACTAAAGATGTGGTAATGATAGATGTTAAAGATAAAAGAGTTTTGGTGGGATGCCTCAAATAGTGACAACATGATGCTCATGGACACACTTGAGACATAAATGAACTATGTATGGAACAACTTTAGAAGCTTTAAGCCAAGGAGTTCTAAAGACCATGTCACAATACATAACGTCAGATCCAACATAGAAATGTATGTAGATAATAAGGGTACCAACATTGATTGGGAGAGCCATATTCCCACAAGAAGTAGGTGATCTACACGTCATTTTAGATAATGGAAAACCAATAGCATGTAGGCACGAGGGGTTCACTTAGTAAAAATCTATTATAGCACATGCATTCGAAGAGTATTAAAGAATACCCTTAATTCTAGTTTTTACCTCTAATTATTCAATTGATAATACCCTCTCCTGTTATATTATTAGAATGAAAATACCCCCTATTTTTTCCATGTAACTTACTTACCCATTTTTCAATTATAATTTTATTTACCCCTTTTTATTTCTACCCTAATATATTAGACAAAAAATATATTATATTTCTCACTCAATTTTTTTAATATGAAAGATAGTTTGAAGCCATTGAAGACCTATTACAAATCATCTTATTTATGTTAATATTTAATCATTTATAAATAGTTCTTCAAATAATTAAAATGGTGAAATAATATCACTTGTGTTGAAAAGCATACTCAATCCTAGTTTTCTACCATCTTATTATTTCTTGGTTAAGAATCTAGATATCTTTATTAAAAAAGAGATTATAATTTAATTTATGACCACACTCCTTTTGCAATTTTATGTTATTTACTTTTACAAACTAGGGTTTAAATGTTTTAGTTTTATATTAACATTAAACCTCCCTTTCCTTTGGCCCACCTCTCTAACCTACCCCCAATACTTGATTCAAAAAATTAATAAATTAGACCCTTTCACCCCCTCATGTCTACCGGTATATTGACTTTAATTTTATTAATTTTAATTACCTCAATATGAACCCACGTGCTATGATATTTCCTAGGTAATGAACCCCCCGTGCATGAAGGAAAGATAATGAACACGCATTTTGAAATTAGGATGCACCATAACATTGTTAACAACATGATTACCAATAGAAACATTAATGTGAATTCTATCTGATGATAACAAAGCATGAAAATACACATTAGTGAAAGTAATAACAAATGGGAGAATATTGGTAGTTCCAACAAGAACCCGAAGAGGATGATTAGAAGATGATGGAGATGTAAACACATGATAAAAATGATTAGAAGAATACTCGGGAAACAGTTTTTTTTCATGTTTGGGTAATGGATCATTGAAAATATTAAGTTTTCCATTGTCATTTGTAGATTAAGGTAATTCAAATTCATTAGTTTTAACCATCCTGAATCAAATGTCTAATATTAAAGCATCTATAAGGGGAATTCCCATTACATATATGATAACCACAATGTGTTTTTTCATCAAAATTATCATCATGAGGACGATTATGTTCTAACTCAAGAGGGGATGGAATAGATATTACATTTCTTTCAATGATCTCAGGTAATAAGATGTGAGGTGGATATAAAAATCTAGTAAAATTTCATCATTTAGGTTATATTTGGAGCTTTTTTGGTTGAGATACAACATTAACAGTAGGCTTAGGCTCATTAGATTTACTCTTAAAGGTAGATTATTTCATTGAAATTTGTTACTATATTGATTGGAAGTATTATCACCATACTTAATCCTGCCCATAGAAAGTAACTTGTTTTCACATTCTTTAAGAGTATAACATAAATGATCAAAAGAAAAAAAAGAATCAAAGAGTGCATGTTCTTGTAGAGGACACAAGATACTTTAGATAAATAGATCTTGCAATTTAGATTAAGCCTAGACATTTTTCATTTTAATAAGATTACTCTTATAACATAAAACATAATCACTAAGATGATCATTAGATCCTTTCTTCATTTTATCCATTTATGCATACGATATTATAGTTCCAATGTTCATATAAAAACATGTCAAGAATAGATTCGCTAGAGGATTGAAATATCTAATAGAGTGTAGAGGTAAATCATAAAACCATTGCAAGACATGCTCTTGTAATCTTATAGGAAGCAACTTGGTCAATAATGTATCATCACAATAATAGTCCAAGCATGCAACATGAAATAATATAAGATGATCTTGTGGATCTCCATGACCATAAAAAATAGAAAACGTTAGTGAAACAAAATTAGGGGGAAGTGGTTAAGAAGAACCCTCAGGTGCAAAAGGACTATGTAGGAGAAGTGAAAAATCATGAGAGGGAGAAGAAGAATAATAAATGTGTTTAAATTGATGAATTTGATCATGTAAATCATGGTACAAGGATTCTAAGGTGTGGGTTCTTGAAGAGGTTCTCAGCTAGATATGAGAAATGATAGGGGAAGAAAAGTGCATGTTAGGTGTGGGAATGGGAATATGGCTAGCGAAATCTTTCACATTGGTGGGGGAGAAGAGAGTAGAATATAAGGTGTTAGAGCCTCATTGTTTATAACTTTATTAACGGGAGGGTTTGACGTAGACATACGTTGTGAGTCTTCATGAGAAACATATAAGAAGAGATCTAAGTTCTTAGGATGGTCAACAATGTATGCATTTAGGTCATTATGATTTTTAGTAGTAAATTCATGAGTAGGTCTAGCCATGATATGAAACAAATAGATTTAATGCATATAATTTGATAATCAGGTTCACTAAATGATTTAACAAAATTAAATTTTAATCATAGGATAAGAGTAAATCCAATATATCAGAAACATGTAATATACCAACATAAATTTACGAGAAAATAAAACTAGTGAGAGGATAATAATGACTTAGCTGATATTTGGCTGTCTAGACTAGATCTAGGTTTGATAAAAGGTGGAATAGGCTCACTCGAGACTGTATTTTTATTAGTCTGGTAAAAATTCATCTGAAAGTTTGTCTAGAAAATATCACCTAGATCTGGGAGAATATCTCCTAGTGTTGGTGTCTGAGTTAGGTGATAGTTTCTTGGAGATAGATGAGGATCTAGTTTTTTTAGTTTCTAATAATATCACCTTCACTTCACTTTTTGTCACATCCACTTCACTATAAGGTTATCCTATCACATTTGTACCTACAAAGAAAACCCTCTCTACCTATATCACGATTAAATTCACATTAGAATAAATAAAATATGCAAATTCTTGATTTGGACTAACCTTAACGGTCACCCCAATTTGATTATCAATGAGTTTTGCATTACATTTCAGACTCAATGTATTTCTTATTTGTGTGTGATATAAATCGCGTCCCTTGAAACTAGGTTTCCCTTATGTAAGTTTCACTAAGATAGTGGGATACAACTACTTTTTTTCCCAAGATAATGTGTATTATGGAATTTAGAAATTTCCCTTCATGTGTAGTAAATGATGCAACCCAAATTTAGTCCTTAAGTTGCTCATTTTTTCCCAAGTAGTAGATAGAGAATAGTAGCCCAATGCCCAATAGAATAATTAGTATGTTGTGTATATATATGATTCCTTTTCTTGAATTTTGACATTAAAAATACTAGAAGCCTTGAACCAAAGTGATCAATACAAGTTTGGGAAAGATAAACTAGTGTGTAATTTTTGAAATATAAGAACCAAGCGAAGGGAAAAAATCACCCATAAGGGGACAATATTATCGACTACTATTGTCCCTTACTGTGTACTTATTTCAAGAAAGCTCTAAAAATAAATCAGGAAATATTCAACTGAGTAACACATTGTGCGATGTCCAAAAGTAATGATATAATTCCAGAAAAAAGTAGCAGACAAAAACATGGAAGGGTAAAAGAATTTCAATGTAAAGAAAAAAAAGTGTTATCAATGTCTAAATTTCTAACATAGGATTCATGTGTATAACAAGATACTAGAGGTGTAATGTAATAGTAATATGTACATAATTTTGTGTCTACAACAGACATTGTTAATGGAGCTTTGGAAGAGGTCTTGGACAACCTCTATGCTACTTGAACAAAACTACATGACGTGTCTTTTATTGTTCTTCTTAAATTTAAAAAATGTATTCACCTACCATGGGACCCAACATGTATTCACTATGTTCCTATTGTTCTTATATTATGTGAGGCCACTTTAAACACAACCCTCTTAATATGTCTTGGACTCTATACATACACAAATCGCAAGGCCTCACATTGGAGAAAGAAACCATAGACATTGGAAGCACATAACACCCAATATTGATATTCACCATGTTGTCCAAAGATTTGAGAACTTGTGTGCTTTGTGCATCTCACTGGAATTCACCTTCAAACATTATTCTAAAATATAAAATGGCCCTTTTGTCCAAACTATAAAACAATAAGAGGAATGATTACACAAACTTTTCATCTTTGTTTGACTCATGTCCTTTTGGTTAAATTATATCCTTTTATTTGTCACAAAAGCTATCTTAATTTCTCCATGTTCATTGTTCTCTGATAGCAACACACATCCTTGTTTGTTTCCAGTTCCATCAACATAGAATATGTTGCATATAGCATAGAAATTTTCATTTCCTTCCCTTCACATGAGATGTAGATTTACTTGTTAAATTATTTTCTTTCTTCTTACTTTGTATTATTTCTTCAGTTACCTTTATTTTTTATTTTACAAATGTTGTTTCTGTATAATCATGAAAAAAATTTCATTAAACACAATAACAATTCCTTTCTAAAAAATGCCCCCATCAGTTCACTGAACAATACAACTACTTGCATATCTATTTTGGAACTTGATACTATTATCCTTTTGAAACACCACCATATGCACAAACCCCACCCTTTGGCAGTTAGATATTTTCCACTAGGATGTGGAAGATATGTGTGTGGTTGTAGATATTCCTTCCCATATGTCAATTGGTATGGATGCATATGAGAAACCAATTTCTGGGCACATAGAAATGAAAGGTGTTTTCCAAATAAACCTTGAGTGGTCTGGAATTTGGGAAAAAATAAATATTCCTTTTTAATGTTCCTCCTGATCTTAAATCCACATGTCATCCAATTGATGTGTGCATAAATATACAACACCAACAAAACATTATTTTCTTAGTTTCTTGACTAAAAAAAATTGTTTATTTTTTTCAATTCTACTTGGTTTGATGGAATGCACTTAAATAATTATCTATTTCCTTTTACAATTACTTAGACTGATTAACTGCATAGTAGACTTGATTTTTGATTTGTTTTAGAACAAACATGGACTCTATCTTTACACATGTTCTTCACATTTTGTTATGCTTCCCTCGGATAGTTTTTCCATCTTTATGTCTGTTGTTTGTAAAATATATTCTTTAGATATTACATTCATAATTTTGTCTTATGTTGTAACAACATTATGGGAAAAAAATCTCAATTCATTTTAATACGTTGATAGGCATTTCCACTGTAAGATGAAGTAACCTGCAGTACATCCATTTATGGCTGGGATTTGGGTTATATGCATGGATGAACATTGCAAAAATCTTGGCCATCCATGTCTTCTATCCACTTCATTTATGAGTTTTGCACACTTCATTTATGAGTTATGCAGTGGTTTGATGGACTTGACTTATATAACTACCATTGATGGAAAGAACCTCATCCCTGCAGACACCATTACGGCCTTGCAATCTCTCAATTGTCCAAAGAGCCTCGAACCATCTTGAACCATTTATGATTTTATTCATTTTTACCATCTCTACTTACGTTCATGTTTAAGGGCAGCGACACAATGTTTTAGTAGGGTTTCTTCCTTATAAAACTATCAAAATTTTGAGAATTTTTATTCTACACTATATCATCCAAGGGCTTTCAGAAATCACTTTTTTTACTGTTTGGGGCTGGTTTTTCTAGTCTTCCATCTCAAGTAGAGAACTCAAAAGGTTTGTAATACAATGAATGGAATATATTATTATTTGTGACCCATTTTAGTGAAAATTACATGTGATGAACAGTCTCTACAAAACATAATAATATGGAGATCACATTTTATTAGCTCAATGTTTAGATTTCAATGTTTTTATTGTGGAAGCTGCATCAAGGTTACAGTGTGTGTAGGAGGAAAGATTCAACAGATTTTGTAGGTATCTATTACACTTTTTTTCCCAGTAAACTCTTCAACTTATTTTCAACAAGTGTGGACCTAGATTGCCAAGTAAACCCTTTACAACATCCATCATTGAATACTGTGATTTTCCCTTTGTTATATTGATTTCTTTTGAATCGTTTGAATAATCTGAAACAATTTAACTTTTATGCTAGTCAATATTGAAAGGGTGAAAGTGCTATAAATGTTGGTCATCTTTTGTGTCTTTGACCCCATATGCCAGTAAATAGTGTTTTATCAATCTCTATGATTATGCAATAACATGAATAAAATCAAAGTTTATGTGGTTTTATATTCTTGGAAAATTATTTAGGGCATATGGAAATTTTCATGTAGTTGCCATTGGCAGGTGCAAGAGCCACATATGGCACAACCTTTGCTAACATCCTCCTTGCATGTATCAAAATGAGATCTATAGAAAACATGCCACTTACATCCATCAAAGTATCTCAAAAAATTGATTTTGTTTTTTTCTCTTCTTTTAGTTATTTGTGACCTTGGTAAACACTCATATACTATTTGTATCGTTTATTTTATACTTTCATGGTTATAACATATATGCAAAAGTTCATTTTTTTCATAGTATTTGAGATTCACATGAAGCATTTCTATTGGTTACCATTGATTTCTGTATGGTATACAAAGATGCATTGATATTATTTTCTCAATAACAAAAGATTTTCCTAAAATATGCACTTGGCATGTGAATTGTTTGTCTAAATCCCTGAAAGAAATAACATGTTAATTGTTTACCTAAATTCCTAAAAGAAATGTGGGTGCATGAACTGCAATGATTGCAAGATATTTCACAATTTGTTTTTTGAAATAACCATGATTTGTATGGACAGGGCATGGGCAACCATTTTGTGCATATCCTACAATCTCTACAGTCCATCAAAGATAAGAGCCTCATCCGTACAAACACCATCAGGGTGTTGTAGGATGTCGATTGTCAAAATAGCCTCATACCATCTCAAACCATATCTAATCTTATTTGTTTTTAACCATATCTTCTCTCATTGATGTTTAAGGGTAGCATAACAATGTTTTTGTAGGGTTTCTGTCCTATAAAATAGTCAAAGTGCCGATAATTTTAATTTTGCATTGTATCATCTAAGGGATTTTAGAAATCACTTTTTTTATTGTTTGGAGTTGGTTTTTCTAGTCTTCCATGTCATGTAGAGAACTCAAAAGGTTTGTAATATGATGAATGGAATATGTTATTATTTGTGACCCATTTTAGGGAAGTTTGCATGCAATGAGTATTCTCTACATCAAACAATCAAAGGGAGCTCAAAATATATTATCTCGATATTCATATTTCAACGTCTTTCTTGTGGAAGCTGAGTCAAGGTTATAGTGTGTGTAGGAAGAAAGATTCGACTGATTTTGTCGGTATTTGTTACATTTTTTTCCCCTCTAAACTCTTCTACTTATTTTCAACAAGTACACATCTAGATTTCCAAGTAAATCCTTTCTGGCAACCGTCATTGAATATTGTGATTTTCTCTTTGTTTTATTGCTTTCTTTTGAATCATTTATATAATCTAAAATTATTTATATTTTATACTAGTCAATTGTGAAAGGGTGAAATGTTGTGAATGTTGTTCATTTGTTGCATCTTTGACCCCATATGTCAGTAAATAATGTTTTTTCAATCTCTATGTTTATGAAATAGTCATAAAATCAAAGTTTATGTAGTTCTTGTTATCACCAAATTATAACACCCTCTAATTTTTCATGTTTGTGTGCATGAGCTATTAGAGTAACTGTGTAGCATTGGACCATCTCTCAATATTTGGGACTTTCATACTTAAGATGGAACTCTAGAGAAGGTTGGTTCCTCTACCTAATCCTAGCACTAAACTACTCCTAAGAAAGGAAATGAAACTATCTACTCCTAACATATCAATTCCAAGGGGACATGGAGAGAGAGTGCATGAAAACAAGGAAATCCTACACTACATAGGTGATAACACCAAGAAAATGGGGTGAGACATTCTGTTGAGGGAGAATAGAGAATTAAATGGAGTTTGGAAGGCCAAAACAGTTGTGACACAAACCAAGGTTCCATTCACCATCAAATATCCATGAAACAAAAAAACAAAAAACCTACAAATAGAGAGAAACATGCACATAATATACCAAATAATAATAGAGATGCAAGGAGATGCAAGAAAATAAATTCAAGGGTTGAGAGAACACCATAAATACAAATTTTATTACTCCATAATAGTTTCATAGTCCATTACATCTGAGAAATAGAGGCATAATATCATTCTACAAGCGCATGCACGAAGGCTTATAACTTAATGAAATTGAGAATCAAATTTGCAAGAGTCTCCACATTTCCAAGAATATCTCCCCCTCAAAATGAGAAGAGTTTTACAATATATAGAAGAAAGTGGAGAAGAGAGAAAGAAGAAAAACCCAAATTTCTACTCTGAACCACCAAAAACATTCATTAATTGCTCTAAAAAAGGCATGTGAACCTTTGAAAAGACATTCCCCAATGTACTCTTGCTTGTAGAAGAAGAAATTTGACTCCTTCTCTCCATTAATGCCATTTTTCCTTGCCTAGGACATCTACATTTGAAACTTGGGGATTTTCCTTTTATTTTCTCCACCTACTCCACCTAATTCCAATTTTAAATGATTTCATGAGGAAGATGGTAAAATTACGATTCCAACCATATTAAATTTGTCAAATTTGGACAAGTGAGGTAGAAGATACATCCATGAGGGTTTGGAGGGGTCACAACGCACATTTGATAAAATTTTGACCTTTGTTCCTTATTTCTCCCCACTTTATGCATTACTCTGTCATTTCCCCCCCTTTTTTATCATACATGTTAAAGGGGGTTGCGAGGAACTTGGAGTGAGAGGGAACTGGGTCTTGTGTGCTCAGTGGGTGCGAAATAACTGCATGGCCCGCATTGAACTCCCTGTCATCCTTATCTAACTCGGCGAGCTCAGCTAGCTCACCAAGATCTCCCCTTGACCCACCCCTTATAACTCCTCGCCACATCTAAATCCTCAACAAGCTCGGTTAGCTCATTGATCCACCTTTCCGAATCGACCTTCATATTGTGGGCAATCAGCCCTTCGCGGGAAACAACGCCTCCTACAGCCCGTGTTCCCTCTGGGCCCAAAACCTTTAATTCTTATGCAAACCAATAAAATCGGCCTCTTCCTTTGCTTTGTGGACATTTTAGCTCCACTGAGAACAATGTTTTGTAGGGAACATTGTACCTTGCAACCCTCGACAGCCCGTATAACACTTTCGACCCACTTCTTATACAATGTGGCTATTTTGGCCATCAGGAACACCCGAGCCCCTTCGACTCATGTTTCTCTTGGGCCGTCGAGATCCGATATACCTGCACAACAAAGGATCCTTTGTATTTAGGGCCCAAATCAAGTTCCAAGAACTTCTGTGCCACCCGACTCACTTCTATTGGTGGCCCCCCAGACCCGTAATACAATGTATTTTGCCCCTAAAATAATTTTTCAATTTTTTCACTAACTCAAATTTTTCTTGGATGGGGAGTTAGGGAAAAATAAAATGATGTACCCCAAAGCTAATTTATCCCATTTTCTCCATTTTTAACCTGAATTGACTAAGTGTTGAGCCTAGAAGAAGGAAAATTACACCAAATGACCCCCAAATGCTCCCAAATCAACTGGAAGTGTCCAAAAACATGGGAATTTACTTGAAACTCTAGATTATCCATTAAAATCCCAATCAGCTACCCAAGTATAATTTCTTCTGAGTTGTCCTTTTTCTAGGGGATAAAAATGGATAACAATTTGGTGACTCATGGGGACATCTGCTTGCTAGAGCTGATCAATGGCCTTGAAGTGTCCATTGAGCATAGATTCATCCTAGTACACCTGAAATTTGATCTGAACTCTGAAATCTTGTCCTTGAATCACTTAAAAGACTATTAAACCTAGAGTTAATCTGTTATGACTCAAATTTTCCAACTTTCATAAGAAAAATATTGAAAAATATATTGAGTGGAAAATTGTTTTGAACATGGAATTCTCTTTTCTCTTTCCCTCTACAAATTGGTCTGATGGGATGAAGGATGAACCTCTGAACCTATCCTAAAATATGATTTATTTTTCAAGTTTTGAAGAAAACTGAACTAAATCATGGCAAAGGATGAAGCACTTTTAAAGTTTGTGGAACACATGATGATTTGGATGTACTTAGAACTGTTGTTAAAACTGATCTCCCCCATGAACACTGTCACTTCCAATGAACTGTTCAGGAGCAACAACATACCACAACACACTATGTACAAAAATAGAAAAATCATACATGTCTCAAGTGAAACATGCAGAGTCTACATAAACACTTCTTTTGTTGAAAGCAAACCTACCTACTTTACTCTAACCAAAGGAAATGAAAACTCAAACAAATCCTGACACTAGAAAGGAGAATTAGGTTCCCTTCCTCACAAATTTTGACCATGTGACTAATTTTGTAATGGACATAGTCATATATGAGAGTGAAAAACTGACTTGTATCCAATCTCCCACCCAATTCATCAAGGTATCGACTGGAAACAAAATAAATAGCTCTTTTAGTTGCTCCGAACTTGGTTTTGAGAGGCATTGCTAAAAGGAACGATAACCAAATCATGCCAAGCCAAGAACACAAATGCTAATCAAACATCACGATCAATAAGATGAAAGCAATTTTCTAGAATAACTTTACATAAACCTTTGCAAACAAATGAGAAACACTATCATATATTATTATGGAACTCAATGAAATACAATGCGAATGGGCATTGCTTATATAGGCAAGGAATAACAATCTAAGAACCAGTCAAGATCGTAGATCAAGCCATAAATCATAGAAGGAAGTAGTCATCAAATAACTAGTCAAGTCCATAGATTTACGAGAGAACTAGACATCAAGGATCTAGTCAATACCATAGATCTAGGAAAGAACTAGTCAATACCATAGATCAAGGAAATAACTATACCTAACAACTAGATAATATTTCCTAATATCTAAATAAATACAAAGAAATATCCACACACATAAGTGGGTGAGGATAAATACAATAATGTACCTAGGTGAACATGAGCTAAGGTAAATACCTACTCTAACACCCCCCTTAAGTGAAGCTAGGGGCCAAAATAGAAGTGGCATGTCCGCAGTATGAGTCTCGGCAACTAGGCCTGATTGGGTACTCATGTACAATATATCCATGAAGAAATCTCAAACCAAAAGAAGGAAAGAATCCTGCTAGAAGGAAAGATAAAGAAGAAGAAGAAGAACTAAGATGTTCTCACGAACAACCCCAAGAACAACTTCTGAAACCCCAAGCATTCCACACAACTCAAGGTAGCGAGGTGATGCAAAAGGCTTCGTAAAGATGTCTACAACCTGATGCTGAGTCAGAATGTACTCCAAGCAAATAACTCCATCCTGAATGTGTTGAAGAATGAAGTGGATGCGTATATCAATATGCTTGGTCCACTGGTGCTCAACTGGGTTGCAAGAAATGTGAATTGCACTTTGGTTGTCACACCAAAATACAGTCGGTGAATCCTATGGGAATCTGAACTCTTTCATTAACTGGCGAAAGCCAAAGAATCTGTTGACTCGTTGTAACTGCTGCCTCTGAAGATGAAAGTGCAATAGCCTATTGCTTTTTGCACTCCAAAGCAACTGTAGAAGAACCAAGACAGAAAAGATAGCCAGAAGTGGAACACCCATCATCAATAGAACCTACCCAATCTGAATCTGTATACCCAACCGAGTAGACCCCCTAGTGTAGTGTAGGCCAAAGTGGGAAGTGCCATGCAAATATCGTAATATCCTTTTAGCAGCCTGCCAGTGACTACTATGAGGAGAATGTGCAAACCGAGATACAAGCCCTACTACAAATAAAATATCAGGGTGAGTATGGGTCAAGTACATGATACTCCTAACTAACTATCTATACAATGTAGGATCACAAAGTGGTGTGGTACATGTGGATGTAAGAGTAACTCCAGACTAAAAAGGAGATGGACTTGGCTTGCAATTAGCCATATCAAAGTGCTTAAGAAGATCATGGGTGTACTTTTTCTAACTCAAATGAATCTCTGAGTCTGTCTGAGAAATCTGCAAACCAAGGAAATAATGCAATAGCCCAAGATCTGTCATGTCAAACTGTGTAGAAAGAGCCCTCTTGATACTCTAAATGTGGGAAGAAGAGCTGTCAGTAAGTAACAGATCATCAACATACAAGACAAGGTTCACAATATCCTCACCAACATGCTGGAGATACACTATATGATCGAATTGGCAACAAACAAAACTAGTAGATACAAGAAAAGAATCCATCTTCTCATACCAAGCCCAAGGGGCTTGTTCAAGACTATAGAGAGACCTTCGGAGCCGACAAATAAGAGAAGAATCCTGAACAAATCTAGTCGGCTGCTCCATATATATTTATTCTTGTAGATCTCCATGTAAGAAGGCACTCTTCACGTCCATTTTGTATACAGGCCAACCCTGTGATGCAGCAATAGCAAGTACAAGCCATACAGAATCCATCTTGGCAACGGGTGAAAAAGTCTCAGAGTAATCAATACCTTCAACTTGTGAAAAAAACCCTTTGCAACAAGATGAGCCTTATACTTGTCAATGAACCCATCAGCTGCATATTTAGTTCGGTATACCCACTTACACCTAACCATCTTTCTTCCTTTAGCAAGAGATACCAAATCCCAAGTATGATTCTTCATCAAAAAATAATACTCAGCTGTTAGCGCATCATCCCACTCATGTATCCCATGAGCCTTTGAAAAATACTGTGGATCCTCAGAAATTTCCTGACACAAAAGTCTAGAACCTGTAGAATGTGTGTGATGATGCATTGTGGGTGGAAGATACTATATGAAAGGTGTTGCCTCATAAACTGTAGTACGAGCCCACTTATTCATATTGATAACATCAGTGGGAATAAGATCCTCAACGACATCTATAACCTCCTCATCAATATCCTCAAAGAAAGGATCCTCGAGATGAGATGAAGAAGAAGAAGGAATGGAAGAAGATGAAGAATCATGAGGAGTGAAACGCTCATCAAACTAAACATGTGTTCGAAAAATAACATCATGTGTATCAGGATCTAAAAGATGATAAGCTCTCATGTCCTCACAATACCCTACAAAGATCAAGGGTTTACTCTTCTTATCCAAAGCTTTCCTTTTCTTATTTGGCACAAAGGCCCAAAAATGGCTCCCAAAGACTAAAAAAAAGAGACATCTGGCTTATTGTTGGATCAAGCTTCCTCTGGAGTCAAATGCTCAAGTGCTCTATGTGTTGTGTGATTCTGAATATAGTTAGCACAATTAACTTCTTCTGCCCAATAGATATGAGGTATATCTCTAGAATGCATCATACAGTTAGCCATTTCCTTCAAAGTTCTATTCTTCCTTTCTGCTAAGCCATTCTATTGTCGAGTATGAGGAACAAAATGTTGGTGAATAATGCCTTGAGTTGCCAAAAAGTCATAAAACTCATTACTGAAGTACTCCCCCCCATTATCAGTATGAAGGTTCTTTATGCTACTAGAAGATTGTTTCTCGACCAAAGCTTTGAAGACTTTGAAGTGTGAAAAAACATCACTTTTGTACTTGAGAAAATAAACCCAAGTACACCTTGAGAAATTATCAATACATGTAAGTGCATACTTAGCTCCATTGAAAGATGGGGTATGAAAAACCATCAAGTCACTATGCACAAGCTCAAGTGGTGAAGAAGCTCTCTTAGATAAATTCTTAGGAAAATGATCTTAGTGTTGTTTCCCTAATGCATAGCTAGAGAAAACTCCCTCAAGATAAGAAACTTTAGGAAGACCATCTACCATACCATGAATGCTCAACTCCTTCAAATATCTATAATTGAGATGTCCAAATATTTCATGCCAAAGCTTACTCTCTGAATCTACATGAGAAACCAATCTTGTCCCTATAGAAGAAGTGTCATCGAAACCCTCAAAGTGATATAGTCTAGAACTATGATCAACAATACCCTGAGAAACCAGTGAATGAGTCTCCAACAAAGTTCGTACTTCTACTCCATGTGGTGTAAAAGTCACTATTTTTCCTTGACCAGAATGACAAATTTGATATACATAAAACAAATTTGTAGCGATGTTAGGAACATAGAGTGCATCTTGGATATTTCCACCATCAAGCTGTATATCACCTTTTCCCTCAACAGAAAGAAAGGAAGAATCTCTAATCTCAATTTTGGAAGTAGAACTCAAACCTAGAGAAATAAAAGACTCCTTGGAAGAAGTCATGTGATGAGAAGCATTAGAATCTATAACCCAACTGTTTGCAAGTGGTGACTGAGATCTTCCAGCAACATTAAGTGCTTTTCCATGTTGATTAGGAGGTGGAGTGGAGATAGAAATTTTGTGTTTCTTGATTGCATCCTCTAAGGCTTGCATTCGCTTATAACACCTATGTTCTTCATGATTACTACCCCCACAAAAAGAGCATGAACAGCTAGACTTATCCTTGGATTTAGAAGACTCCTTGGGTTTTGAGTTGTTTTCTTTGGGTTTAGGAGCATTTTGAGATGGATAAGGTGTGGATTTGGTTTTACTATTTGGTTTTCCCTTACCCTTAGGATTAGATGCAATTAATGCCTTTTGAGAGGTGGAAGACTCAAGGTGAGACAATTTAGATTCTTCCCTAGTAAGTTTTTCACAAAATGTTTCTAAGTTAGGCATTTTGAATTTGTCACCTAAGGCATTCATGCTAGAGAAAAAGGTAGAAGAAAAAATTTGGAATGGTCCTCTCAACTTGGATAGAATCAAGTAAGCACACTCTTTATCTTTTTTATCTCTTCCACTCCCCTTCAACTGTGTCAACAAATTCTTGAACTTAGTAAGATAGTCTATAATTGTTGTAAAATCTTCAGGATTAAGAGAGGTGATCTCAATGAAAAGTTGCATGGCTCTCATATGATCCACCTTACTAAATAAATCCTCAAATTTCTCCCATATTTTGAAAGGAGAGTTACACTTTTCCAAATGAAACAAAATATTGTCACTTACATAAGTTCCTATCAAACCCATACACTCATCAAATTTGCACTGGTACTGAAATGTCTCATATTTTCTAGTGAAAATTGGTTGTTCTGAAGAAGTTAAAGCCCATAATCCTTTCCACTTAGTTATTGTTTCCATTCTTAGTTTCCATGTGTGGTAATTATGTGTTGTTAATGGCTCAACATGATCTAATGCAGAAGTAGATGCCATCCTCAAAAAATCACCAAAAGAAATGCAAGAACCAAGTAATGCAACAAGATCCCCCCTAGATTTTGGCACTTTATAATGAGTGTGTGTTATAATATGACACTTTATAATTATAGTGTGATTTTTAAAATAAATATTTCCAGTGGAAATACCTGCGAAAAACAAGAACTTTTGCAAAAAAAAACTGTACTCAAAACCGAGTTACCGATCAAAAGTTACAAGATTTTCAATATTATGCTCTGCTATTTATTTTAGTTGCCACTAAAACATAAAAAAAGGCTCTTGCCTTCACCACACAAACAAAATGAAAGGGGGCTGGATTTAAGCACTTACTAGTAGGAATCACAAGCTTTAAGCCCTCATATGACCATACCAAAAAAACCAAAAAAAATGACTGCCTCCTGAAATGGTTGAGTTTAAAATCAATCTTAGGGTTTTGCCACCTTCCGGATCCCATGGAAGCCTCTGTTTTGCATGTAAAATCCACGCAGCAACAAAATAGGAGCAAATCCTGAAATATATGAATATATAAAAAAATTATTTACAAAATAAAACTTACAGACGTATGTCAATAGTAATCTCGTACTCTGATACCATAAAAGGAACGATAACCAAATCATGCCAAGACAAGAACACAGATGCTAATCAAACATCACAATCAATAAGATGAAATTAATTTGCTAGAATAACTTTACACAAACCTTTGCAAACAAATGAGCAGCAATATCATATATTACTATGGAACTCAATGAAATACAATGAGAATGGGCCTTGCTTATATAGGTAAGGAATAACAATCTAAGAACCAATCAAGGTTGTAGATCAAGCCATAAATCATGGAAAGAACTAGTCATCAAAGAACTAGTCAAGTCCATAGATTTACGAGAGAACTAGACATCAAGGATCTAGTCAATACCATAGATCAAGGAAATAACTATACCTAACAACTAGATAATATTTCCTAATATCTAAATAAATAAAAAGAAATATCCACACACATAACTGGGTGAGGATAAATATAATAATGTACCTAGGTGAACATGAGCTAAGGTAAATACCTACCCTAACAATTGCAGCCTTGGTACTCTGAAAATCATCCTCATGATTAGAATTAAGCATAACTAGTGGCAACTATGAATTTTTCTCCAATGAAGCCAAGTAATTTATCAGGAAAAGTCTAATCCATGAAGTTTTCCCATTTCTCCTAATCTCAACTCTAATAATGAAGTCTACTTGTAGACTTTTCTGGAAAAGGTGATTGTTTGCAAGTTGATTTGGATCTTGTGGTGCTTTAACAAACAACTCATTCTCTCCCTTGATTAATAATTTGGAATGGTTTTCATCCTTTTTCTCTTCCTCCCCAATGTGAAACTCCTCAAGATTGATTGCAACATTTGATGGAGTCCTTGGTGAATCATTGCAACTAGTTGAAGCTTGTTGATCACTCAAGAGTTTCTCCTTCTCTGCTTAAAGACAAAACTTATTTCCTTGTTTTATTTCCTCATCCAACATGAAGTTTGAGAGGTAAAAATTATTCAATTTTCTTCTCTTGAGGACTATTATGGGCAACAGGGTCTTATTGGATGCTTTCCTCCATGATGGATTCATCAAACAAATCATTTTCAACAAAAAAATGAAGGAAGATAGAAATCTGAATTTTCATTACCACAAGAAATCAAGAATATTTTTATGATCTCTTCTTCTTGTAAGGCCTCTGAAACTGATTTTTTCTCCTCCATGTGCTCCTCTTCTTGTGGATTTGGAGCTAATTCTTCCTCTTTAACTGATTATACAACTGGTGATGGATCAATAATCTCTGAGAATATAGTACCAATGTTAACACTGCACTTAGAGCATAAGGATTGTTGATCAATTGATTCTTGTTCTTTCTCTTGTTCATTCGGAAAATTGGTAGGGAAAATTTTAGCGGTGAATATTCATTAAATCACAAATATTCCGGATTTCAAATTTTTAAATTAGTGATTTTTTTGGGTATGAATAGGGACTTGCGTTGCCAAAATTTTCCAAGTACAAGTTAATGTTAGGGGTCGGTTCACCTCAAATTTTCCACCGACAGCTGACTGTTATCATTAAAACTGCCCTTATAGAAAAATTAAAATATTTCAAATTCACCTCATATATATTCTAGGTAATTATTTATAGTTTATTATTCATAGTTCTAAACATCAAATTTGGAACCTTTATAAATTCATAATTACCAAATATTTTATCAAGGCTTTCAGCTTTCAAAATTGGAGGACTAGTGAGCAGAGGAAGATATTTCCTTTCTACTTTCAACATACTTTGGTAACTGGTTTGTTCTATAGTTGTAGCATGTTTTTGGCATACTGTTTGGCCAGTAACATGAAGTATGCTACCGACCATTAGCATTCATCATGGCACCGGTCGGTAGCATTCTTAATGCTACCGGCCAGTTGCATGAATAATGCTACCACCAAAAGCATTCTGTATGTTATTGGTTGCATCTTTCCGAATACAAAAATTCAAATCATACAGCTCGCTACCGACCGGTAGCATCTAGTACACTATCGACCGTCAACATTTTGGATGCTACCAACTGGTAGCATTCTAAATGCTACCAACCGATAACATGAGGAATGTTGATGGTTGGTAGCATATAAAATGTTGGCGGTTGATAGCATAAAGAATTATACCGGTCGGTAGCATAATGTATACTACCGATAGGTGCATGTTGCAATGCTACTGGTTGGTTGCATATAGATACCGGTTGGGAGCTTAATGCATGTCACCTTTCGATAGCATGCATTATGCTACCGACCATTTGCATCCATTGTTCTTTTGATTATATTTAAAATATTTAGAATTGTTTAGACATTGATTACATTTATCTAATTTAAATATTTTCATTTACATGGTAAAATGGTTTCTCTGAACAATCAATGAAAGGCAGAAACACAAAAAATAAAAAGAAGCATAGCAATTTTTTTCAACCCCACAAAAAGAATGAAGACCCTAGTTGATACCACTACAAACATGAGTAAGGGTAATGGTAAGTTATAACAAACTATCATAACCATTTGTAATTTTCCTCGCTTAAGTTTTTCATCTGGAAAATTTAATTTTAATAATTTTCTAACAGTCAAAACATTTTTCATTTTTGTAAATAGAAACCCCTTCTGTTAAATTTATTCAAAATGAACAAGTAAACCAAAACAAAACCCCTAAGGAAACAATAATTTCAGTAGATGAAGATTATATAGACCTAGACATGCCAGAGCTCAAAGATATTCCTACTGGTAAGTTGTAACAAACTATCATAACTATTTGGAATTTTCTTATTTTAAGTTTTTAAATCAATACATTTTAAATGTTTTTATCAATTTTATAACAGTCAAAACATTTTTAAAAAAAATAGAAACCCGTTCTGTTAATTTTATTCAGAAAAAAATAGTATACCAAAACATAAACCCTAAGGAAACACTGATTTCAGTAGATGAAGATTCTATTGACCCAGAAATGCCAGATCTTGAATATTTTCCCGATTTCCAAATGCGTTTAAGAGATGAAGGTTCAAATGAAAAGCTTCCAGCAGAAGATGACAATGACATAAACCTTCAAAAAAGTAAGTCTGGGAGAAGGAATAAAACATCTTGGACAATTGGAAGGTCCTTTCAGGTAGATTGGGAAGCTAAATTCTTATTTATTGATCTTGTACAACAAGACAATGGTAGTGATACTCCCAAAGAAAGTAGATGTACTATTTGTACTTGGAAATTGGGTAAAGAACATAGAATGCAGCTTAAACTAGACACTATAGAGAAACATTATGGAAAAGTCTATTACATAGTCACTAACAAAGATGGGAATAAAAAAAAGACTCATAGATGGAAAATTGCAAAGGAGTGCATGCATATAATATATAAGGAGTATGACAATAAAATGAAACACACACAAAAAATTCAGGAGAAAGGAGGTACCATAAATGCAAATTTTGGAAAAGATGCAAATGAAAATCTAAAGGCTAAAACCTAGCAGTTTTCAACCATATTATTTACTTTAAAAATAGGAAGACCAATTTTAGACTTTTCAGAATATAAAAAAAATTCAAGATCAATGGGTTTCAAAACCTTCCAAATTCACATTGGTCAGAGAGCAGTGCATGAGAAATGAAAAAATGTCTTACGATGATTGAAATAGAAGACGTGAAATAAAATTTAAAGAATGCAAGTTTCATCTCCCTTTCAATTGATGAAGTTACTATCATTGACAACACTTCCTAGGTTTGCATGCATGTATATACATTCCAGAACCACACCTGAACACCTCATCTATTATCAATTCATAAATTGTAATAAAACTATAATGCTAAAAATCTTTCCAAACTAGTGATATCTAATTTTAAGGACATAACAGGAATGGATAATTATTCTATAGCCACAAATCTGATTTGTGGTTGTGTTGATGGTGCATCAGTGATGCAGGGTCACAGAAATGGTCTATGTGTGCATCTCCAAATATTTTTTGCTCCTTTCATGATTCATATTCATTGCATTGCTCACAGGATGAACCTTGCATATTGAATAGTAAGCACATTCGAATGTGTTGAGAAAGTTGAAGAGCTTATCCATGAATTCCATTCCTATATGTCATGTAGTTCGAAAAGATTTCTAGAGTTTTAAAAGTTTTCTCTTAGGGTCATGGCGGGTAAGAAACTTCTTGAGTATGTTGATACTTGATGGACTTCTATGTATGAACCTCCACACAAAGTTTTTGAGGAATATCAATATTTAATTGGTTTCATGCATAAGAACCATAGGCAGGTTGACAAGGGCTAAAGATTTGCTTTACCGACTTACAGACTTTGAAACATTGTTAACACTTTGTGCGATTCTTTCAATGTTGCATGAGATTAATTACATAACAAAACTTGCACAAGAATGGTCCATATATATAGATGACTTCATTAGGTTCAGAAAAAGGGTGTGTCAGACTCTAGATATGTTATATAACTCTGATGACTGCTTTAAAGGATAGGTTTTTAGTCATTGGCAAGCTCTGACAGATTTAAAAGATCCTAACAACTACTTCAGATTCAATTTATCTAGTCATCTGTGTATCTTTGTTAACGAAGAAAGAGATTAAAATGCACACATTCGAATAACGAGTTGATATTGGTGGAGTTGAACTTGAAGAAGTTCCTATTACACATAATTTATATGATTCTATTATATCTGGAACAAGGATTTTTTTTATAGAAAATCTCCCAATGCTTTGTCAAATGAGATTAGAGATTGTTTCAAAAAGGGAAAGCTTCTTGAGGCCATGGGAGTTGTCAATCCTAACTTTTGGAATCCTCTAGGAGGTAGCTTCTGCTGATACATTTAAAAGATACATGGGTACTATAATTAAACATTTTTCACAATCAGTTGAATGTAATGGATTTTAGATTAATGGTATTCTTCAAAAGGAAACTCTTGCATTACAATCAAATTAATTCAGATAATTAATGAAGGAACAATTTTATGAACTGAAAGATCCAACAGAGAAGGGAGCAATAACAATTCTATGGAAAAGGATATCCTAGTTCAATCCTTTGTGAAAGCATAAGTGAGTATTTCAGATTGTATGAACTGTGTCAGACAATGATATTGGGATCAGTTGAAGATGAAAGATTTTTCAGTGCATTAACATTTATAAAATCAAAATATCGGAACATGCTTGATAAAAATCTTGAGATGTACTTGAGGATGTACGTTTCAAGATATGATGTGGATACCTTTCCTTATGAATGGGTAATGGTTGTATGGAATTCTCTTGTAGAGAGGAGAGGGATTGGTAATACTAATACAGGGAGTGCAGATAACAATGAATCAGTGACTGAAAATCACAGCCAAAGATTAGATAAAAGTGTTGGACAACAATCTCTTCAGGATAACTTTGCATTTGATCTAGATGATATTGAATAAAGAAGACTGCATGTATATTTGTATTCTGGAAAGAATTTTTCATAACAGGATGCTTATTATAATTATGTATAATGTTATTTTTATACATTTTGTACAGTTGCAATGTACATATTTTAATATTATTTTCAATGTTGCAATGTGTTTACTGTTGAAGTTTTTTTAAATGTGTCATACTTATTGTTCTATTTTCCTTTGAATTAAAAAATACTTGTAATTACATAATTAGAGAAGTTTCGTTAAATTTTAGATAATTTTTGTGGTTTGTTCTTTGAAATATTAATGCTACTTGTATTACACTGTCTTGTTAGGACTCAACAAAGTATTGTAAAATGATAATAAAAAATATATTTACCATGTAATAAATATATCCTCTCAAACATAATCAAGAATCAAACAATTAGCTTAAAAATCAGTTTGAATAGCAAAACAGATCACAATTAACAATATATTATAACTAAAGTAAATGTAAAATTCAACAATCCACATTTATTAAAGGTTGTAAATTTCAATGTTGTTATATAATCCGAAACAATTTTGATAAGAACACTCAACAACAATTATAATTTCATAATATAAGAAGATTCTTCTCTATGTCAACAAAGTATTTGATAAGAACACTAATAATAACTATTATAATTTGATAATGATAAGAAGATTCTTAACTCTATGTCCACATTGACTAAAGTTTGAAACTTTCAATATTGTCATATAATCAAAAATAGTTTTGATAAGAAGATTCAACAACAATTATAATTTCATAATGTCTTTTGTCAGATTCAACTTTGAGAAGATTCTTCTCTATGTCAACAAAGTATTTTAAAATAAAAATAATAAGAATTTTAGCATGTAATAAATATAACAAATATAATCGAGATTATGAATCAAATTCAGAATTAGTTTGAATAGCAAAACAGTCACAATATAACAAAAGTAAAAGTAAAATGACACAATCCACATTGATTAAAGTTTGAAAATTTCATATTGTCATATAAAGTGAAACAATTTTATAAAAAGATTAAACAACAACAATAATAATTTCATGTTTTTTGTAGATTCAATTTTGAGAAGATTCTTCTCTATGTTCTTCTCTCTCCTGAACTAATGAACTTTCTTTCACAACACTAGATTGAACCAAATCCTTTGCAACAACTTCAATATTCAAAAGAATCATTTTTTTCTTGATTTGCAACTTCACTAGCAGACAATAATGTTTGATTGTCTTCAGCTTGCTTCTTCAATAGTAAGTCTGGATCCATTGCATTTGCCTTTATAATTCTTCTCAATGTATTATTCTGCTTGTTTAGGATAACAAGCTTCTCTTTCAATTCAATTGTTGCATTTACACTTTTCCTTGCACTTTGTAAATGCAAATTAAGCACACTAGCCTCATTCTTCAAATTTTCTTACTTTGACTACATTTCACAAGAGAAAAACTATTAGGAAAATTTCAAAAAATGAAAATAATACGTGAAAATTTAGTAAGACTTACCAATGCCTTATCTCATTCCACATTTGCTATAACTACAAGGCCCTTGTCTCGCGACCACATATTGTGGTAGGCTTGTGCTTCTTCATTTAAATTCTCAACTTGGTTCAACATAATGTTCAACACTTCATCTTCATAATTATTATCAAATGTTACAGAACCAGACACATCTTGATTCAACAAAATATCAATATTTCCAAACTCATTTTGATGTGAAGAATACAAAATATGTCTTTGGTTGTGATTTTTGTATCGTGAATTTATTTCTTTTATCAGAACCTTAGCCCTAAACTCCCAAATTTCAATTCTTCAACCTCCTTCGAAATAATATCAATATTGGCTTCTGTGTTATCAGCCAAAAGAATACCAAGTGGAAAATTAGTTTTCTGGTCATCAGTTAAAACAGAGCCAGCCTGTACAGGAGATGGTGTTTCTTGATCTATCATGTCTTCCTAGTAGAAGACTGCCTTGCTAGCATGAATCATATCTTGGGGATTGAATGTTCCATGCTCCTGAAGTCTACTTTCAATCCCAAGATACTCCTCATCTAAATCAATATTGTTCAACACTTGAAACACCTTATCCACTAGGAAAATTACGCACTGACAACGTTGGAAATTCAAAGGAAAAATTAAGTGTGCCCCTGCTTGCAGTTGGCCAAGAAAATGAAATATTCTTGCCAATGAAACATTTTCCTCTATACTTCTTGGTGGGGGTGGCGGAGCTGGCATGTGCATTTGTGGTGGATGCTTTAATGGAGGCCCTAAGACATTGACTTTGTAATTTTGTCAATAATATGACGAAATTCAAAATTCAAACATAATAGAAAGGAAAAATAAATAAATTCATATAAGATTATTAAAAATTAAAATTACTTTGATCAGAGGAATGTTGTTGAGGTGCAACTGAATCCTAATTATGTTGATGCTGTTGTTGTATATGAGTAGACTAAAAAGACTGGTAGATGTGATCTAAATACATAATTTAGAATTATCAATTAAACACCTGTCAGTCTTCAGAGTTTTAAATTTAATATGAATTAAATATCTATCATCAATTATCAGCAAAACATATATTAAAACAATGCAATTCAAAACCTGGGGCAACAGTCTGAGGTATTAGAAGAAATTTCTACTTCATGCGTTTGAGGCTCAATGATAACCCTATTCTGCTGGTAGTTTCCGTACAGCAAAGCAAATAAAATTGCATGAAAATTTTGAAACACATACAAGTTTTATATAATTAATTACATTTTATTTTTAAAAAAATTGAAACATTTATACATTATAAATTAAAATACCTAAAATTAATGCATGTGTTATTTTGGCTGATTGGGTATGAGGGTTTTATGGAACTCCTAATATTTTTGGTAGGTGGAGTGGTGTCCTCCTTTGTTTGCTGATCATCATAAATAGTAACAGAATCCTCCAGAACCTGGTAGCAAATGACCTATGATAGCAGCATCCCTTCGTGATGCAGTTGCAACTGCCACCTTCTATTATAATTTAACAGTAAAATTGTTAATTCATTTAAAATATTAAATTTAAAAGTTATATATTAATCATTACAATATGAAAAACAATAATTAAAAACCATCTAATAAAAAATTAAGACTCACCCTCTTGCTCTTCAATTGTTAGTGTTAAATTCAGAGTTGTTAGCTTTGAATGCATTGTTTTTAGAGGAGAGGTGCCACATAAATTATATAGAGACTCATAAATATAAATCAAGAATAACATTTTTGGAACTGATCGTAACATTCTCATTCAAATGAATATTTACCAAATCAGCACTTATCCTAGAGGATAAGTAGCTGCACCAGTCAAATTTCTTCTGCCCATTTAAGGTATAAACGACATACGCTAAATCCCACCACGGAATATCCTTATATCGACCTTGCAAAATGATTCTAGCTTGGAAGAAACTACACAAATAGCCTATAGAAATGGGTGATTTAAAACCTTGAGCTAAATCCCTCCTTTTGAAGGGTTTTGTGAAGCTGTAATTGTCAATAAAACAAAGAGAAACATTTTGTTAGTAAATTTTGAACATTGAAAATTTTGTTAAATTGAAAATTTTGAAAAATTAATATTGTAAAATAGAAAATAAAATTACAAGAAAAACCAACAGCAACTGCATCAATAGGAAAACTGAAAATTTGAATCCAGATACTTGCATTCTTCATCCGTTAAAATAACCTTTGTCGACATAGGATCTACATTTTTGTGTGGTATTCCTATGAGATGCTTAATATCATCTGGTGACATTCCAAAGGACTTTTGCATGAGATGGGAGTGTATAGTGAAATGTGAAAGTGGATGTGTCGTAGCTGAGTAGAAGATTGTTAAGTGATTTATACTCTGTCTTAAATTGGGGGCATATATAATAGCCCTGTGAAATTATTTACTTCGATCCATTGGGAGTATGTATTAGGATCCTCAATAAATTTGTATAGTTGTTGAAAAATGAGGCTCTTGTACAAAAAATTCTTCATATTAGTTGTTGAATCAAATGGGCTCTTCGACTTGTCATCACCAATCCAACAATATGATAATTCTCCACTGGGAACTCCCCGTGCTATGATTATTTACTAATGCACAATCTTCTAGTTTGGTGGATGTAATTTAGAAACACAACAACAAACATAATAAAATAATACCATAGACTTTGATAAGAAGGAATGATGAAAAATCTGAAATATAAGTGTAAATTATAATATCAACATTAAATTGTTACAATCTCACCCATGAGGTACTTCAAGTGTTACTAACTTCACTTGCCTTCCAATAATGACTATGGGAGAAACTTCACAATTACACCTCTTGATGGACTTCTTTAACACCACCTTCTAAATGATGGCTTCCTTTACACACTTACTCATACAATATTTCTCACTAATTCCTTCTATGCTACATGAAGGGGGTGGCCTTTCTATTTATAGAACTTCTCAGGCTTATCCATCATTATCTCTAAGATAGGATAAAGAAACTATACTCTGACAAATCATATTCCATACCTTAACTCTTATCTGTACATGTAAGCTTATCTTTTAAGATAAGATATAAACCTTATCATTTCACATGGGTTCCACATTTTTAGACTTTTTACAAATAAAATACACAAAATATTTATGACCTCACTCCTTGTCCTTATTACCAATATAATATTTCTGAGTTCCTAATCATGTAGACCCTACTTCTCTACTTACCCTAACTTTGAAATTTTAACATTAACCGGACCACTTATGACAAATATTTACTTTTTACCACAACATTCCTATTGTACTTTTGACTATTACCGTACTGTACATTATTGGCGACATCAATATCTGGCAGTGCCGTTATCTTCTATAGGATGCTACTACTAATTATACTTAACAATATCCTATTCCTAATACATACATTAATGAAATAGAAAATTACGGAGGAAAATTTTAGTGTCGGCATCTCTCCCCCTTCCTAGGCTTCTACTCCTGTCCTCGGAAGTAGACTATTCCGGTGCTTGGAAAATATTTAACTTGTTGTTGGTTGACCCATTTCATAATGGGAGTGCCATGAAATTCCTCCCAGTTGGTATGTACCATTTTTCATGCATAGCTGCTATTTTGTAGGGCCCCATCCATTTTGGAAGAAATTTTCTCTGTCTTCTTTTATTCGTATCTGGAATCATATACTAGAACCAAGTCATTCACATGAAATGGAGACCCAACAGATCTTTTTGATCAAAGTATTCCTTCTACTATCATTTTTCTTCTTATAGCTTGTATCCTTCACTATTTCCCTCACTTTCCTCTAGCAAATAAAGATGTACCAACCTTTCTTTTACTGAATCACTTTCATCCATCCTTTCATTTTTCATAACTCTCACAGTGAGAATATCAAACTCAATAGGAAGAACTGGATCAATGCCATAAGCCAACTGAAATGGGGAGTATCCATGTGCTGACTTTGATGTTGCCCCTATATGCCCACAATGCTGCATGAATCCTTTTATCCCACTTATTGTACCTGCAAGGTTGCATCTTTTGCTAGAATTTGACACAACACAAAATTTGTTCATTCCACCTGTCCATTTGTGCTTGTCTTGTATGTTGTTTCATTCATGTGTTTAATAGAAAACTTATTGACTAGGACTTATACCACCTCATTAATGAAAGTGGCTTCCTTGATCTGTTACAATTTCTAATGGACAACCAAATTTGGTGACAATGCGTTCATATATGAACCTTGCCACTTCATCCATGGAAGCTATTTTCAATGGCTTGGCTTTAACCCACTTGGTTAAATAATCTATGGCAAACTACAATATACTTGTTTTGGTGTGGAGTAGTTGGAAGTGGACCTAAAATATATATTCCCCACTTTTCAAAGGGGACCAAGTGGAAGAATAGGGCAAAATGGAGCTGATGAAGTCTTACGGTTACCATGTGTTTGAAAAATATCACATGTCTTACAATAATTATAAAGCAATCTCTAAAAAGAGTGGGCCAGTGATAACCTACATCCAAGATCCTTCTTGTTGTAAGTTGTCCAAAGAAGTGTCCTCCACATGTACCATTGTAGGAATTCTTCTATTAAGCTCCTTCCCTTGATCATGTCCAACTACTGCTTTCTTTATAATGTCCATCAGGTCCTATTTGAAATAATACTTCATGCAGAATAGAATATGGACGACTGGTTTGAGTAATCTTCTTCTTAGTATTTGTATTGGCACCATCAGGAAACTTGAATTCATTCAGATAATTCCAAATATCTATGTAGTCACTAGGGATTGTGTCAAGGGATAACAATGTTGCATCTGGGAAATCATCATCATCACAAGATGAACCCAAACCATCATAGGCTCGAGAGAGTGCATCTGCATTGACATGCTTCTTTCCTGGCCTATCTATAATATCAAATTCAAATTCTTGTAGAAAAATTATCCATTTTGCTATCCTTCCCTAATGGGTTAGGCTTATTTACAATATATTTTAGAGCCTGATGATCTATTACAACTATAAAATTTCTACCCTAGCAAGTAATTTCTAAACTTCTTTATAGAAAAAATGTTAGCTAGAGCCTCTTTTTCAGTTACAGTATAATTTACCTCAGCATTGCTCATTTTTCTGCTCCCCAAAGTAAACTAGATGATCATTCCCATTTTCATCATTTTTGGCTCAGAGTACTTCCTAGTGCTTCGCATCTGAAGGCATCAGTATAAAAACAATGAATGGATTTCTCCAATCTGGATTCTTTAAAACAGGTGAAGACACCAGGGCTTCCTTTAGTTGTTCAAAAGCTTGCATGCACCTTATTTCCTGGTTCGTAAGTAACATCCTTCTTCAAGAACTGGGTTAGTGGCTATGTAATCTTTGAGGAAATTCTTGATGAACCTTCTATAGTAACCCACATGGCCTAAAAATGATCTCAACTTACTTCTATTCATAGGAAATGGTAAACTCTTTGATTTTTCCACTTACTTTATCAGGATCAGTACCAATACCATCTCTGGATACAACACGCCCTAACAAAACACCTTTAGAACATCCAAAGACACACTTTGTAGGGTTTAGCAAGGCTTGTGCTTCATCTAACCTTTAAAATGTTGTCCTCCATCTGGTGTAGGTGGTCCCATCTTACTCCCATAGATGTAAAAATCATCTAAAAATACTCTGATAAAGTTCCCAATGTAGGGTTTCAAACACCCCTATTCATCAAACGTTGGAACGTTGCCGGAGCATTACACAACCCAAAAGGCATAACTCTATAAGCAAAAACGTTCCCCAAGGAGTGGTGAACATGGTCTTTAGGTGATAATTTTTCTACTATACGAACTTGTTTGTATCTGCTATATCCATCAGAAAAAACTATAGCACTCTCCTGGCTAGCTACTTCGTCCAAGGTCTGATCTAAGAATGGAAGAGGGTAATGATCCTTTTTTGTTGCCTTGTTGAGATTCCTATAATCAGCACAAATGCGTAGTTTCCCCATTCTTTTTTATTGAGATCACAATGGGAGAAACCCATTCTAAATTCTCCACAGCAAATATGAATCTTACATCAAGCAACTTATCTATTTCTTCTTTTACAGTCTTGGAAAAATTATGATTCATTATATATGAAATTTTCTTTATGGGCTTAGCACCATCTACTAGCTCAATAGAATATTCTACCCAACTTACTTGACGGAGTTCTTTGTAATCAAAAATTGAATAGTTGTATGTACCTTCGAAAGAGCTAGAGGTAGGATTCCTTCTCACTCTCCATCACAACATCACCAATCTTTATTTGTTGGAGACAATCATAAATTTCTTCTTCAGATAATTTTATGGGTTCATGATTTAGTGTGACTAGAAGGATATCCATGACCAAAACATCAACCTCACTTTCTTCAACTTTTGTGTCCACTTCACTGGTACTATAGAGTAATTAGAGGATGTCCAATCATTAGTTTCATCACTTGAATCCATAGGTTCTACCTTATGATGCCGAAGGATCATGGTTTATGTTCAACCCTCTCTCTTCCCTCGATCCAAGTGTTATGAATCCTTCATTCCAGTAGTTTCTTGCACGAAATCTCCTTAGCCATGGCCTTCCCAATAACATTGGGGTACGCAACAATACCATTTTTCATCACCTGAAAGTATACCACACATACAACACCCATAACAGGTATTTCCCGCATTTGAAAACAACACCTTCTAGTTTACTTTTTCCCTTATTTAATGACCTTAACATAAGTGTTGAGGAGCGATAAATTTTTAAACCCAACATATTCATTACAGACTCAGTTATTACATTAACTGCAGCACCTCCATCAACTAAGACATCATGAATTGAAATACCATTACATAATACCTTAGGCTTGTGGAGCATAGGGATCCACCTCTGCCTCCAAAATAGGGACCTCAACCTCCTTCCTTTGTCGAGCATTGAGTCCACTTCGCTAGCTCCCCTGCCTCTTCTCAGAAGACATAGCCAAGAGTTGACCATATGTAATATTTACAAGCCTTTTAGACAGATCTTCTAAGATGGAGTATGGTCCTTGTCCCTATGAAAATCAGAAAATCCTGCACACCCAACTTTCTTCTCCTATGTTTCTTATTAGTTTGTCCTTTCATCTTCTTAGGATCATTTCCATCTTGGTTATCTTTTTCTTTCTTTCTTTTTGTTACAAACACATCTACTTCATTATTTATGCTCTTATCTACTACATCAAAAGAATTCAAAGGTGCTTTTCCTTTATCATTATCTCTTGTACCAGATGTAAAAGCTCTATCTGGACAATTATACTTATAATGACCCTTTTTATGACAACCATAACATACAACTTCAGAAATATTTCTTTTTGGACCTCTATCTCCTCCCTGAGAACTAAATTATTTTCCTTGAAGAAGATTAATAGTTAACTGGTCTATCTTCCTGAGAAGATCTTCATACTTAGTAGATGTACTAGGAGAAAGATTTGTGCTCACCGAGAGTGGTTGTGGATTCTTGACCAAAGGTATTGGTGTAGGCTCTACCTTAGCAACAATTTTCTTTGAGGCTCTTACTTCCATACTTTTTTCTTACCTTTTTGCAATCTGCTTTTGCTTGTTCAAGGGTCGCTGGGTGGTCATACTTCACTCATTGTCTGATCTCTGGCTTCATCCCTAAGAATAAAGTGCTTAAAAAGGAGATTATTCATGCATCATTCATCAACCCATCCACTAATCCTTCCTTCTGGATCTAGGCATCGAGCCTTCCCTCCTTAGCTATAGAACACGCGCATGATAATCCCTTATCTTCTCCCTTCTCTCCTTGGGATAGCTTTTGTGATATTGATCATGAGATCTGCATATTTTTGTTGTTCACAAAATTCTTCAAGAAAAACTTTCAGTTAATAAATCCTATGAGTTTTTCACATTATCACCTAGTGTTTCAAAACCACCTAAGGGTTGAACCATCCAAAAAGGTAGGAAAAAATTCAGTCCATTGTTCCCTTCTTATAAGGCCATTACAAATACAAGATCGTTTAAACTCTTGAATGAAAGAGGAAGCATCTTCATTAGACTGGGCTTAAAAAACAGGAATCTTCCCCATTTTCAAAAGTAACCACAGTGAAATACCAACCCACAAGTACAATCAACAAGACTTATGTGCACAAATAATTAGAAATCACCATAATAGAAAGTGACTTTACACCTTTCTACAGTAAAATAGAAATGACCATGGTAAACTATGGTAAAAAATTGACTTACTGCGGTAAAAAATGACTTTACTGTGGTAAACACTATTCACAATAAAAAGTGAAGTTACTGCAATAAATACTATTCATGGTAAAAAGTGACTTTACCAATGGTAACTACTAATGCACAGTAAAAAGTAAGGTTACCCTCCAAATGATTTCTGACTAAGTGGGAATATCTCTCCAGAAAATCCCAACAACAAGGAATAGTCCCGGCAACGGAAACAAAATGTCATCACCAATCCGACACTATGATAATTCTCCACCGGGAACTATTCATGCTATGATTATTTATTAATGCATAGCTTTTAGTTTGGTGGGATGTAATCTAGAAACACAACAACAAACATAACACAAGAATACCATAGACTATGATAAGAAGGAATGATGACAAACTCTGAAATATAAGTGTAAATTATAATATCAACATGAAATTGTTACAATCTCACCCATGAGGTACTTAAAGTGTTACTAACTTCACTTGCCTTCCAACAATAACTATGGGAGAAAACTTCACAATTACACCTCTTGATGGCTTCTTTAACACACCTTCTAAAATGATGGCTTCTTTTTCACACTTACTCATAACAATATTTCTCACTACTTCCTTCTATGCTAAATGAGGGGGGCTGGCCTTTCTATTTATAGAAATTTCAGGCTTATCCATCATTATCTCTAAGATAGGATAAGAAACTATACTCTGACGAATCATATTCCATACCTTAACTCTTATATGTATATGTAAGCTTATCTTTTATAAGATAAGATAAACCTTATCATTTCACATGGGTTCCACATTGTTAGAATTTTTACAAATAAAAATACACAAAATATTTATGACCTCACTCCTTTTCCTTATTACCAATACAATATTTCTAATTCCTAATCATGTAGACCCCTACTTCTCTACTTACCCTAACTTTTGACATTTTAACATTACCGGACCACTTACAAACAAATATTTACTTTTTACCACTAACATTCCTATTGTACTTTTGACTATTACTGTACTATAACATTATTGGCGGTGTCGTACTGGCAGTGCCATTATCTTCTATTGGACACTACTACTAATTATACTTAACAACATCCTATTCCTAATACATATATTAATGAAATAGAAATTACGGAGGAAAATTTTAGTGTCGACAGAATCTCTAGAAGAACACTTCTTTCTTCATGGCATTAGTTGAAACTGTTATAAATTTCCTATTTGTAGTTGTTCTTGGCATTCTTGATTGTTGTTTTTTGTATGTCTGATGTCCTTTGATGTTCAAGTTTCTTCTTGTGTTTTTCCTTGTATAATCGCAGTTCAAATTCTCTAGCTTCTCTATTTTGTGGTGTGAAAATGACCGCGTTTTATGTATTTATAGGAGTGAAAGTGGGCCACCAAAGCATTTAATGTGCCACCTACTGATAGCAGAAAAAATGCCATCAACCGTTAGAATAAAAAACTCTACTGACTAGTAGCATAATGAATGAGCAAACCAGTAGCATCAACAATGTTACTGTTCAGTTGCGCGGTATTATATTGTATGTTGACGGTCAGTAGCATTATCTATGCTACTAACCAGTGGCATAAAAGATTCTACTAGACGTCGCCTTCTTTTCTATATCGGCCATTAGCCTTCTTATGTTGACAGCAGGCAACATATATTATGCTGCCAGCCGGTAGCATTCTTTATGTTACTAGCTGGTAGCATAGAATATGCTACCTACCGGTGGTATTAAGTATGCTAATGTCTGGTAGCATAAAATATGCTACTGGCCGGTAGCATACTTAATGCCACCGTCAAGTAGCATAAAATATGCTACCAACCGGTAACATATAATGCCACCAGCCAGTAACATAGATAATGCATTTCTACCTACCGGTAGCATTCTATATAAAGTCTCGTCACTTAAAAAACATATTTAAAAAATCACCTCATGTGTGAAACAACTTTTCCTACAATTCGCCATACAAGTGAAAGTGGATTTACCAATATTTGCCAAATATTTTCTAAGGATTTTTTTCGAAGGGACCCTTAAAATTTTCCCTAAAACTCAGTCTTCACCACTTGTTCTTCAACCTCAATCTCTACTGAAATATTAGTCATTAGTGGCATTTGAGTAATATTGAATCTTGCATCCCACTCTTTCAATTTTCTTGCAAGTTCTTCTTTTCCAAGTTCCTCATTTTTCTTCCTTCCTTAACTAATTTTCTGATTTTATTATTTCCAAAAGAGGTTTGGGAATGCAAGAGGAGGGGTGGGTTGGGATTCAACTATTTTTTGCAATGTTGGTGGTGGAAGGGAAGGTTTAATTTCTTATTTTTGTGTAGGGGAAGGAGTTTTAGAAGGGAAAAGGGCACATAATTAAAGGTGGGATGGAAGGGTAGAAGATGGAGAAATGTAATCCATAATGGGGGCAATAGATGTGAAGTAAGGGAATTGAAACTCAGGCTGAGATGGTATAGGTTGGGGAAGGGAAATGGAAGGCTGTGAGGTGGTGGTGTAGGATTTTCCCACTAACAAGGTTTCCTAGCACTAGACTCATAAGCCTCCATCTTCTCAATCCACTTTGTAATTTGTGGCAGCATCTCAACCAGGAAATTCAGCTTTTACAGAGGGTTGAAATGTCTTGGTATAGGGAAAACCCATGGATAAGGGACCTTGAAACCAATTCTAAATGATTTCAATTGAGATGTAACTGTGGTCTACACCATACTCACCTCCATTCTTTGGATTTTCCTTTGCAAATCAGTATCCTTTGTGGATTTTCCATCATCGCATGCATAACATTGTTCTTTATAAACATCTTGGTTAGGAAAATAACCACATAACTCAATTGGATTTGGGTATGCCAAATACTGATCTTCATGAAGCTCATAAAACTGATCTGGAAGAGGATTTTGAAAATGTGGAGATGAAGTGAATTGGTTCTACTACTGTAAGTAATAATTCCATGATGGGAATGAAGTCATGATTTCATAACTTCATGGATGGAAGAAAAATGAAAGGTATGGAAAGAAAATGGATGGAAATGGGTGGAAAGAAAGGTTTGTAACTCAAAAAATGGGTTGTTTTGGATCAATGGAGTCTTCAGTTGTGCTTGGACATGCCTCTAAAGGCTGAAATTTCATCAAGAGCACAAAAAAATTGATGAAATGAAAATGTAACCAGGATACACACCTACTAAAGATATGACTTCTATCCCACTGGGTGTGCCAAAACCGTTATCACCAAATTACAACACCCTCTTATTTTTCATGTGTTTGTGCATGAGCTATTAGTGTAACTGGGTAACATTGGACCATCTCTCAAATTGTGGGACTTGCATACTTGAGATGGACCTCCAGTGAAGGTTAGTTTCTATACCTAATCCTAACACTAAACTACTCTTAAGGAAGGAAAGGAAACTATCTACTCCTAATAGATATCAATTCCAAGGGGACATGGAGAGAGAGAGAGAGAGAGAGAGAGAGAGAGAGCATGAAAACAAGGAAATCCTACACTACATAGGTGATAGCACCAAGTAAAGGGGGTGAGACATCATGCTGAGGGAGAATAGAGAAGGAAATTTGGAAGGCATAAATAACTGTGACACAAACCAAGGTTCCATTCACCATCAAATCTCCATGAAGCATAACAACAAAAAACCTTCAAATGAAGAGAAAATGCACAAATTAGATCAAATAATAATATAAAGGAAAGGAGATGCAAGAAAATAAATGCAAGGGTTGAGAGAACATCACATAATTTTTTTTTATTGCTCCATAATAGTTGCACAGTCCATTACATATGAGAAATAGAGGAATAATATCATTCTATAGGCCCATGTGAAGGCTTACAACTCAATGGAATTGAGAAACGAATTTGTAAGATTTTCCCCATGTCCTAGAATATCTCCCCCTCAAAATGAGAAGAGTTTTACAATATATAAGAAAAAAGTGGAGAAGAGAGAAAGAAGAGAAACCCGAATTTCTTCTCCCAACCACCAACAACATTCATTACTTTCTTTGAAAAAGGCATGATCACCTTTGAAAAGCCATCCCCCAATGTAATCTTACTTGTAGAAGAAGAAATTTGACTCATTGTCTACATTAATGCCATTTTTCCTTGCCTAGGATGTTTGCATTTGAACCTGGGGATTTTCCTTTGATTTTCTCCACCTACTCCACCTAATTCAAATTTTAAATGATTTCATGAGGAAGAGGGGAAAATTATGATTCCAACCATATAAAATTCAAATTTGGACAAGTGAGGTGGAAGATAAGTCCATGCAGCTTTGGAGGGGTCAGGATGCACATTTAAAAAAAGTTTGACCTATGTTCCTTATTCTCCCCACCGTCTGCATTACTCTGTCATTTTTTCCCTTTATTTGTTTTTGTCTTGTGGGTCAAAGGGTGCTGTGAGGAACTTAAAAGGAACAATAACCGGATCATACTAAGTGAAGAACACAAATGTTAATCAAACACCATGATCAATAAGATGAAAGTAATTCGCTAGAATAACTTTACATAAACCTTTGCAAACAAATGAGCAGCAATATCATATATTATTATGGAACTCAATGAAATACAATGAGGAGGGGCCTTGATTATATAGGCAAGGAATAACAATCTAAGAACCAGTCAAGGTCGTAGATCAAGCCATAAAACAAGGAAATAACTAGTCATCAAAGAACTAGTCAAGACCATAGATTTAGGAGAGAACTAGACATCAAGGATCTAGTCAATACCATAGATCAAGGAAAGAACTATACCTAACAACTAGATAATATCCCCCTAATATCTAAATAAATAAAAAGAAATATCCACACAAATAAGTGGGTGAGGATAAATACAATAAAGGTAAATAAACTACCTAGGTGAATATGAGCTAAGGTAAATACCTACGCTAACAGAACTTGGAGTGAGAGGAAACTAGGTCTTGTGTGCTTAGCAGGCCCACACACCTCATATTGAACTCCCCACCATCCTTCTCTAACTTGGTGAGCTCAATTATCTCGTCGAGCTCTCCCTTTGACTCGCCCCTTATAACTCTCGATTACATCTGACTCCTCGGTTAGCTCGGTTAACTTGTTGAGCCACATTTTCGACTTGGCCTTTGTATTGTAGGCACTCGTCCCTTTATGGGCACCAACACCTCCTGTGGCCCATATTCCCTCTAGGCCCTCCAGGCTTGGAACCTCTTATTCTTCCACAACCTAATACACTCGACATATTCCTTTGCTTTGCGGACATTTTAACTCCGCAGGGAACAATCTTCCGGAGGGAACATTGTTCCCCGGAACCCTAGTCAACCCGCACAACACTTTCTCCCCGCTTCCTATACAATGTGTCCATTTCGACCATCCGGAGCACTTGAGCCCCTTTGACCCATGTTCCTCCTAGGCCGTCGAGATCCGATATACCTATAAAACAAAGGATCCTTTATATTTCGGGCCCAAACCAAGTTCCATGAACCCCTGTGCCACCCTACTCAGTTCCATCTGTAGCCCCCAAAGCCACAATACATTGTATTTTGCCCCCAAACTCATTTTTTCAATTTTTTCACTAACTCCTTAGATTTTTCTTGGATAGGGAGTTAGGTAAAAATACAATGAATTACCCAAAGCTAATTTATCCCATTTTATCCATTTTAACCCAAATTGACTAAGTGTTGAGTCCAGAAGAATGAAAATTGCATGAAATGACCCCCAAATGCTCCCAAATCAACTGCAAGTGTCCAAAAACATGTGACTTTACCTGAAACTCCAGATTATCCATTGAAATCCCGATCAATTGCCCAAGTCCAATTTCTCCCGAGTTGTCCATTTTTTCTTAGGGGATAAAAATGGATAATAGTTTTATCTCCTTGAAAAATTATTTAGTGTATATGGAAATTTTTACACAAATGCAATTGGTAGGTGTAAGAACCACATATGGCACAACGTTTGCTGACATCCTCCTTGCATGTGTCAAAATGAGAGCTTTAGAAAATAGGCCACTTACATCCATCAGAGTATCTCAAAACATTGATTTTGTTTTTTCCCTTCTTTTAGCTATTTGTGACCTTGGTAAGCACTCATATAATATTTGTATCATCTATTTTATGCTTTCAGGGTTCCATTATATATGCAAAGTTTCTTTGTTGTCTTAATATTTGAGAATCACATGAAGCATTTATGTTGGTTGCCCTTGATTTCTATATGGGATACAAAGATGCACTAATGTTGTTTGCTTGATAACAAAATAATTTTCTAAAGTATGCACTTGGAATGTGAATTGTTCATCTAAATCCCTGAAAGAAAAGAGCATGTGAATTGTTTGACTAAATTCCTGAAAGAAAATTGGGCGCATGGAATGCAATGATTGAAGGATATTTCACAAAAAAAAATTGAAACAACCATATTGTCTATGGACATGGCATGGGAAACCATTTTGTGCATATCCTATAATCTTTGCAATCCATGCACCTACATTTTTTAAAGCTTTTTAGTCAAACTATTTGCAAGTGAATTTCTACACAATTGCATGCATATCTAGCAGAACACTTCTAACTCCCATCTCATGGTTCTCATAAATTTTAGCTGAAATTTTTTCATTTCTTCATTAATGAAGAAAAAAATTAGTTTTCCATTATACTTAGATGGATGTCAACGCCCTATTACCCATTTTTAACCTTGGTAAGCACTCATATAATATTTGTATCGTCTATTTTATACTTTCAGGGTTCCATCATATATGCTAAAGTTCTTTGTTGTCTTAATATTTGAGATTCACATGAAGCATTTCTATTGGTTGTCATTGATTTCTATATGGTATACAAAGATGCATTGATATTGTTTGCTAAATAACAGAATAATTTCCTACAGTATGCACTTAGCATGTGAACTATCCATCTAAATCCCCGAAAGAAATGTGCATGTGAACTGTTCAACTAAATTCTTGAAATAAATGTGGGTGCATAGACTGCAATGATTACAGGATATTTCACAAAATTTGTTTTTTGAAACAACCATGTTGTGTATGGACAGGGCATGGGAAACCATTTTGTGCATATCCTGAAATATCTGCAATCCATGTACCTACATTTTTAAAAGCTTTTTAGTCAAACAATTTGTAAGTGCATATCTGCACAATTGCGTACATATCTAGCAAAACACTTCCAGCACCCATCTCATAGTTCTCATAAGTTTTACCTTAAATTTAGGCATTTCTTCAACAATAAAGGAAAAAAATAGTTTTCCATTATAGTTTGATGGATGTTGGCACCCTATTCTAAAGATTCCATTTTCACATGGAGGATGTGAAGATGTTGGCAAAGGTTGCGGTGTATGGCCTTACGCATGCCAATTGCATTTTTAAAAAGTCTCCAAGTCTTTAAAAAAACCATTTTGTGAAAATCCAACAATCATAATACATCTTTGCATATTTGATATAAAAATCTATAGCAAGCCAACAAAACTGCTTCATGCAAGTCTCAAATATAAAGCCAACGAGGAAAGTTTGCATATATGGTAAAACCTTGAAAGCATAAAACAAATACTTAACATTGCCACAAGAGGTGAAAATATTTCATTGATCCTGATCAAGACACGTACTTAGAATATAAGCCGCCATTGGATCCTTAAAATCTAAGAAAAACTTTGTAAATAGAGTTTCCCTCCTCCGTTCAAGTTTAATTTCTCCATGCCTTGGTTGAACCCCATTTACCATGTTGATTATACTTCTTATTCTTGGCTTTATTGGGTAAAATTTATTTTATAATAAAATCACAACTCTTGTTTGTATTTAATCATTTTGGATGGTATTTGCAGCATGGATTTCCTAATATAGAGAAGGAAATACATAATCTCCATGATAGCTCAGTGTCATGGGTAATATCAAGTGCTTATATATGAGGGATGACAGTGCATTATCATGAAAATGTGCTCTTTGTTTTGGGATTTTCACTATCTCCCTATAAAATTACAAATTTCAATTCATTTAAATATTTCTCATCTTCCTCTTTCGTGTTTTTTTTACAAGTAGCCAATGCTGATGATGGAGCTAAGAAACGCATTTAGTCCCCATATATACTTTGTTCTTCTTGATTACTTTGTCAGCATCTATCCATTACTTTGCTTGGTCTTCGAAATATAGTCCATTAGAATCTTGCTATGTAATTACAAGTTTTATATTTTACCGGAAAAAAATATAGGATTCAACATCGCATGCTACTATCTTGTGTTTGAATTTGTGTACATTTCTTTGCCACACTTAGATTTTAAACTGTTATATGCTATAAAGGCAATGAATCTGTTACTTTTATATATACACTTTTGCTATCTAATACTTGAAGTGATTATTTTCTAACATTTTTTTTAAGAAGCCAAATAACAACACAACAAAATTCCAAGTCTTTTCAATCCTGCATTTAGTGAATTTTAATAACTATACTTCCTTCTGCAAGAGCTTACTAGATTTTTTAGTTAATAAATAATGGGATTTTATACATTCATGACTTGATTAAGCATTATATCCTTAGCCAGAGTAATAAGTTGGATTTCAGGTAACATCAATCATTTCTTTGCCTTTATTAATTTCCTAATTAGAATTTTAATATTTTAGTATCCTTGTTCTATTTATCATTCATTAGGTAGAATTCAACATTATACACGGCACTTGTTTTAGACTTATCCAAGAAATCTATAAACCAATGGAATATGAGGTCATGATTCAAGGAAAATGATTAGATAAAACCAGTGGTGATTACCTGCAATGTAATCTTTTATTTTTATATGATTAAATGTCTTATCTATAGATAGTAGTACCTTCAATCCTGCTATGTTGTATGATAAAATCATACAGAAATAGAAACTACATAAATATTATTTATGCCTTCATTTGTTGTTGTTATTATGTTTCCTGTGCTATCGCATATTGAATCCTCTTCATGGTTCTTATGGGTTTTGGATGGTGTCTTATGCGTGTCAGTTTTCATTTGCTTTAATGTGGGTGCTATATCATAACTTCACATGGGATTTTGGTGAATTTAATACAAACCCAGATAAACTTGTAGAAAGGTAAGAAAAATTCAAGCAGTTTATATTATTGGTGGAATACACAGTATAAACAACATGGTTTAGACTACGAGTTCTAGCATCATCGATATTTATTTTTGATGACTTGTACGTATAGTGGAGAATCTACTTCAAAGCTTCCTTTGTGGACATATTTATCACTACAATAGATCCCTTCAAAGAGCATGCTTTGATATCTGCGAATATAGTTCTTTCAGTTCTTGCACTTGATTATCAAGTAGAAAAATTTGCATGTTATATCTAAGATGATGGGGCTTCTCCCATCACTTTCTACACTCTCGTAGAAAATTTGAGCTTTGCTAAAAATTGGGTTCCCTTATAGAGGAAGTTCAATTTACAAAAAAGGGATCTGTTTATGAAGGGTAAATTTTAGGGGCAAATATTCGTGAAAAGGTGAATATAAGGGATTTTGAATTTTGAATCTGGAGAATTTTGTACTACTGTACGGTAGTGCGTTCACCAAAATTTTATAGGACCTAAAAAATTTTGAATATAATTTCACCTACGTATTTCCACCAATGGCCAACCAAAGTTATTAAATTTTCCTTCATGTTATAACATTCTAATGTATATAGGATTAATTTGCCATAGTATAGTCCTATTTTTTGCATTATAAGCGTGTGAGTAATCCAAAAGTATAAGACCACAAGAAAAGGATTCCAGAAAAAGTGAGAGACTCAAGAGGTAAGTGAAATGTATTAGTGTTATAGGATGACAAGTCAAATGTGCAAGTGTTACCATCCAGCAACATGTATCAGTGTTACCGGCCGGTAACAGATATATGTCCTACCAAATGGTAACTTATATATATTTTTTATCGGTTGTTATCAGATATATAAGTTACTAACTAATAACATATATACATGTTACCAGCCGGTAACACATATACGTGTTGTCGACCGGTAACATTTATATGTGTTACTAGTCGATAATAGATATATGTGATACCGGCCGGTAACAATTATTTGTATTACCGGTCGGTAATGCTATGTTCTACAACCTTCCCTGCACATTCCTTTACCATTCAAGTGATTGGTTGTGTTTTTATCATTCATTCTTAACTTGTGTTATCTTGTGTTTGGGTAAATATTTATTAACGTCAATATTTGAAAAATATATGTTTTCTCACAAGGGCAGACTTCAAAATCATCCATTTGATGACTCCATGTTACAAACGAGAAAATAACTCAACTTCAAGGAAAAACAAAATGTAGTATGGACATTTCAAAATATTTCAGTCAACGAGAAATAACCCTAGTAGCGAGGGGTAAGCAAACTAATTTCTACTAAGATAATGTTACTTTAATTTTTTTATTTACTTAGGGAAACTATAAGCAAACCAATTTATCTAAAATTCAAAAAACCCTAGCAGTGACAGTACACACCCAAAATTACATGTGCTACATTGTCAAAAAATGGTTACAAAAGTCCCCAATGATGATTCAAGTCCTTTCAAGAAGGTGTTCAAGCTCCAAAACCCATTCATAGTGTATATTTTTTGCCTAGAACATCTTTACTTAGCCTTCCACACTTTTTCCAATTTCTGCCTCTTTCTATGCACATGTTTTGGCCTTTAGTGCCAGGACCACTGCACCCCCTGCTCTGGGTGGTGGTTCTAAAACCACTGCCCAAAACAGGGTGGCAGTCCTGAAACCTCCACCCTACATATGTAGGGTGGTCCTGCCCACTTTTTCTAGATTCTGTCATGCGTGTTTTAACATGTGACGGTTCACTTAATTTCACTTTTAGCATGCATCTGTGAGCCAAATTGTCTAAAATTAGCTTTGATTGCTTGGTTCTCCTTCCTCCTATTTTTAAATAGATTTAATTAGTTGGAACTTACTTCTTCTTGCCTTGTGCATGAAGGCACATCCCATCCCCAATTCCTTATATATTCCATGCTTGTATTCAAGAAAAAGGCCTGAGAATTTTTGTGTATCTTGCATTGTATTACTGCCACAATCTTGCTAGGAATTGCATAGCCAAGCTCAGATCTCTTGTGTTATCTCTCTTCTACTTGCATTGCATCCAGACTACCTTCAAGTTGCCATTTCTCAAGCGCCATCCTCCTACTGTTGTTCTTGCATTCCCAATCCCTTGGACTCATATGAACACTCAGAGAAAGAAAGGAACAAACTGAGGGGACAGATACATATACAACCAGATTTTCCAAAGCTCTTGCTTATCCAGGTTGGAATTGTGTTTTTTTTGCTTTATTTGTTAAATTGTCAATTACAAATCACTAGTTTCAATTACATATCAAATAGAGTAGAAAATTGTTCATTTCAATAGGTTAGGCAATCACAAGTAGATCAAATCATTAGAAAATTTCCTCTTTAACATTACTAGGGAAGTAATGGGGAACAATAGCCCTTTCAGGGTCATGATTTGTTCTTCACCTCTGAGGTAGGGTTTGAAGGGTTTTTGATTGAATTAGGTTAATTATTTTTAGATTAGATTCACATTCACACAAGTAACCAGCTACATCTGGCTGATTACTTGTCTTTAGTTTATTTATTAGATTAGAATGCATTGCTTAAAAACTAGAAAAGATCAAAAATATTTCCTTTGATAGATTAGTTTTCTTTTATTGCTTTGTTCTGATATATTGTGAAAACTCCAAAAACATAGGTTAGATTTCTTTCAGTAATTATTTTTCTTATCAAAATCACTTTATTTCATTATGTATGACCATCAATGGTCCACAACAAGAAAAGACATATAATTGTGATCCCTTGGTCCCACAACCCAATGGGCCAGAGTTGATAACTGACATTGATACAAGTTTACGTTTGACAGTCTTACACACACCTACAACTTTTGATGAGAAAATAGAACAACTAAATATGCTAAACATCTGCTGCTAATCAAGCCTATGATTATTGGACTACTCCTGGAAACAGGGTTTGATTACGCACATGACCATACAAGGGCCACAGCCTCCATGAGTCTTTGGTTGTGATCCTCAGGTCCCACAACCCAACAGGCCTACTAACCAGTTAGACATTGACACTAGTTTGCATACATTAGTATTCAGATCTTCACCACTTCCACTAGACATTATTGCACAACTTTCCTTACTGAACATAACAGCTCAATCAGGCTAAGACTTTTTGGACTAGACCAGAAAATTGCCCATAAATCCCATGTGGCTCCACCACGTCTCTCGTTCTTACTTCCATGACCTTGTCTAGAAATCCATACGAGGCACCTGCAGGTCATTTTTCATGTGTTCAACAACCAACAAAACAGAATCTTGATAGAGCTTGACATTGATTAGAGTCTCTCGAGCAGCTATTATATCAGACTGAGCCATCACACCACTTCAAGTTAGGAGAGCATTCTTTTCCTTAGACTTGCAGATCCCGATATTACATGTTGAAGATATAAGATTTCCCAATTAGCTTGATCCCCATCACTACACTCACATTCACATTCATTCTACACTAGATGTCTTGGCACAACCTCAAGAGGTCAGGTGCGAAGAAGGTCACGTGTTTATTTTCTTATCATAAAAATTGGTGAACCCGATGTGAAGAGCTAGTCTCTAAATGTTTCCACTTTCTTTGTCCATCCTTTATTATGCAGGTATTCTTATACCCCCCGAATATGTCGGGATACGATGAGTATGGTTGACCCATCCCATGTTTTACATGTACAACTACCAATCAATTATACCACAACAATCACCTTCACTTTCAACGTGGGTGGACAACTGCTCATCGGCTCAAAACCCTCTTCTTCAGGGAACCAATGTTTGGTTCCTCTGTACGTATTGAGGAACTTAACCAAGTCACACAAACCTATCCTCATGAAAAATCAAGTTCAAACAACATGACTTTCACTGGGGAAGCAAGTTCATCTCCTCAGGTATTGTTTCGAACAGCCCATTAGCATGCAATCGGACCAAATCCTGCATCTAGATGAGGAATATTTAGCATGATATGCTAGGAGTGAACAACACTTCCAGAACATGAATGATATTTCAATAGGTTTACAAGGACAAGGTGATGTTCTACTCCAAAATAATAACGCTACCCCTCCACCAACTAAAAATACTGCTAATGAGGGGTGACAACATAGTGAACAATTCATAGCAGGATACCATACTCCTCAACAACCTCTGAGGGTTCAACAAAAAGCACCTAAGAAAGGCACCACCCCATCAATGGGTGATGTCATTTCAGGCATTGGTAGACAAATTCAAGGAGCTAGAGATTTCCCAAAATGCTCAAAATTCATATGTAGGGTAAGCAACAAACTTCTCCCTATCCACAGAATTATGGACAAGTACCTACTGCACAGAATCCTCCAGTCTATATGGGTACTCAAAACCCTGGAGATCTACTTATGGGGACAGGCACCTTGGGTATGCCCCCTCATGCCACGTATGGATATCTACAACAATGCACTGGCCGGAAGTGCGTTCTCAAATGCAATACCCACCAGAAATGCAACGTTCCCTGGCTTTGTGCCTTCGATTCCATATCAAGGTAATCAACCCCCCTATGTACACATGTATTCTAAATCTCTGCAGGGGGATATGTACACCTACCCAGGTCCATATGGACAACCACAGGGGATGCCATATGCCCCAACAAATGTCTATGTTGTCCCATTTCAGCAACTGATGCAACCTCCACCTCCCTAACAAGGATCTTCAATGGTGGAAACATACGCAATGGGGACCTATTTTGAATATCTTAAGGAGCCTCTAGACTTCTCCATTCAAATAGTCATGCTCTCGAGACCCTTACCTAATCTTCTGAAATTTAAAGGGGAGGGTGATCCTAACACCCACATCAAAGCTTACACAATGAACCATTCGAGAGCTACTCCCATGGGATGCAGTTGTTGTGAAGATTTTCCCTAAGATGCTAGAAGGTATTGCTCTCGATTGGTACTATAGGATACCAGAGGCTTCAATACACTTGTTCAAGCAAACTCGTATTAGAATTTATTAAATATTTTGATATGAACAAACTTTTGAGAACAGGATTCAGGGAATTCCTTCATATTAAGCAAGAGCACAATGAGTCTGCATGGCCCACTTCATTCAAAGGTGGCGATAAGTTCTCTACTCCTCTGCAAGTGCTCCAAATATGGATCAAACGGAAATTTGTGATTTTTTCCTCCACTCTCTCAATAGGGAGACAAAGGAAGAGGTTCAAAAAGTTCCTGCTAAGGAGCTATGAAGAGGTGCTAGAGGGTGCTCTTCGAATTGACCAAGCAACCATTGACAGTGGTCGTAAGACTTATGGAGCTAATGGAAGGTTAGTCACCCCTAATCAAAATAACCCCAGTTACTCCAACAACACAAATAGTAACCAAGGACCAAAAATCCTCAATAAGAATCATGGAGTCACGACGGATGGGGTGATGGACCAACCTAAGAAACCTAACGTTGTTAATGCTCCCAATAATTCTGCTTCAAACAACCACAATAACAATGACAACAATCAAAGAAACAATAACTATCTTCCCTTAGTCAATGTTGTAGATTTTAACCGTCAACAACAAAACAACAACAACAACCTCAGCAATCAAGACAACACAGACCCAAGGCCCTAACCAATACCCAAGCGGGTATCTGAACCAATTTCAAAACCAAGGGCAAGGGTTCCCAAATTTTAACCATAACAATCAACAGTTGAACAATAACTGTAATTTCAACCACAACAAGGTGTAAACCAAAGACCTCAAGATTATGATCCTAATTTATATTGTGGTTTCCATAGGGTTCATGGGTATGACGCAAGAACATGTCGTGATTGTAACAAGTTTTTACAACATTTTCCAGAGGACCAAAGACAGTTATTTGTTGACATGTTTTTGGAAAACCCAACAACACCCACTCAAAACACCTACATGGGACTGGTATCTCCACAGAACACACCTGCTTGGAATCTTTAATGATCCTCTCCCCACATGCATCCAAAGGATGGTAGAATAGATCCTAATGGTTTAAACAAGGGTATTGTAATAGGGACCCATGATCGTGAAGCCTCAACTTCATCAAACCCACAAGTGGCACCTCCCTAGGATGGTTTTCAACAAACAAAAATTGTGGGGTTGGTCAAGTTAGACACTGAACCTCAAATTAACGATGCCACTAGAACCAAGGATTATTCTTCACATCCTATTCTGATTTACCCGACCACATCATATGACATTCGCAATATGCTAAGCAAGCCGGTAGGAGCTTACGATTTGATCAGTGACTTAACTAAGACCTTCTCTCACATTTCCTTCTTGGATCTATTAAAGAATTCCCCTGCTCATAGGGCCACTCTACTAGAAGCATTAGGTCTTGGTCATTTGACTAATGTCACCCCTCCTCCAGAAGCACAAATAAACCAAGTGTACTTTGATGTCTATCCTCCAGGGCAGCTAAAAGAGATGTTGGATTTGTATTCGACATCAACAAGATGCCCACGGATGCTGAAATAGCTCGTAGAGGTGATCCGACATTTTTTTACAAGTCTGGATTTATAAAAACTATGTAAAGTGTGCGATGATTGATGATGGGGGAAGTAGTCAACATAGTCCCCTTCTCTTTCCTTCAAAAGCTAGGGTATGGAGAGACCAATTTCTCTTTGACACAAAATATGCTGAGAGGCTACAACAACCTCAAAGTAAATGTCAATCAGAACTATAGTGTTTTTGGTCACCCTTGGACCTAAGATGGTGCTAACTGAGTTTTATATTATAGATCAGGAAACCAACTATAATATGATCCTTGGTCATCCTTGGATTCATCGCATGAAGGTGATTCCCTCCACTTTGTTTCAAGAAGTTAGGTTCCTACATTTAGGGAAGGTCTTTGTGGCACAGGGTGATCCAAAACCCTTTGACATACACCTAGCTAACTTGAAAAAGAGGCCAGGGATCCACTCAGAGTTTGAGCTTCCTAAAAATCAGTTAAATAAACCTGCAAGCTCAATACCAGAGGAAAATTGGTTCCCACAATGGAATTAGAAGTCACGGGTTTGATCGAAGGCATTCCAGAAATCAAAGATGAAACCATCATCATAGAGACAGTATCATTGGGAACTACAAAAATATTGTTGAGATATTGGAGAAATATTTACCCATTCTCCTTCCTTTTGATTCCATGGGCATGGGACATACCCTAGGACTCGGTTCTCTTCCAACAAATGAGGTTTATATGGTTGAGGTAACTGAAGTAAAGGAGAAAGATTCAAAAGATGATCCAATGTCCATTTTTCCAAGTAACTGTTGGACCCTCCATTTTGATGGAGCCAAATTTCATTTTGGCACTAGGGTAGGTGTGATTCTTACCTCTCATGAGGGAAGGATTCTACCTTTTTCCTTCAAATTAAACTTTGAGTGCACAAATAATGGGGCTGAATACGAAGCCCTTCTACTTGGTCTCATCGTGGCTGAGAGAATGGGTGCTCTTAATATTAGGGTGTTGGGTGATTCACAACTTGTTTTGAATCAGGTATCCAAAGTATATGAGACTAGAGTTGAGCATTTATAACTCTACAAAACAAAGTGCTGAATTTAACAAAGAGATTTGACTTCATATCAATCAAAGCAATTCCACGAGAGCAAAATCTCCTCACAGACTCAATAGCAACTTCCGCTTCTCTCTTTACTCCAAGTAGTGAGTTGGAAGAGTTAAACTTCACGGTCTCAGTTTGTGCAAAACCTTTGGTTCGTAAGACACCGGTAACTCCAATGTTGACATACATAGAGAATGAGAGTGAGTCTTTCATTACAGATCACGTTGACATTGAACAAAACAACTCTAGAATATCTAAACGCTCTCGCAGAATTACATCTTACACATCACGAGGTTAATATTTCTCTAATTCCACACTCTTCTTCCTATTTTGGAAATCCCATGATAGAATCTTCCCCTGGGAGGGAACTCAAAATTTGTGAGGTAGGAGAAGAGGGGGATTTAGAGTTTCCTCTGGCCCCGCCTGAGTTTGAGGAAGGCAACACCTCCTTAATTGAGGGAACAATCGATATAAATATCAGGACCAAGGAAGAACCAAATATTTTGAAGCTAGGGTCCTCTTTAACTCCTAAGGAGGTTGAAATACATACCCACATTCTCAAGGAGCATCAAAAAGCATTCACATTTAACTACAAAGAAATGACGGGGATTGCATCACACATTATGGTGCACAATCTCATCACCAAACCAGATGCTAAGCCAATTAAGCAAAAATCAAGGCCCATGAATCCAAAGGTGGCCCTCATGGTGAAGGAAGAAGTGATGAAACTCCTCTAGGTGGGATTCATCAAGCCAGTTGACTACTCACAATGGGTGTCTAACATAGTCCCATTCTCAAGAAAAATGGAAAGATCCTTGCATCTTGCATAGACTTTTGGGATATAAATAAGGCTTGTTCCAAAGATGATTTCCCATTACCATCCATTGATGTTATCATTGATGCGATGACCAGTTTCAAGTTGTTGTCTCTCATGGATGGATTCTCTAGGTACAATTAGATCAGGATCTCTGAAGAAGATCAGGCCAAAACTACATTTATAACTCCTTGGGGAACCTACTGTTATGTTGTCATGTCATTCAGGACTTAAGAACACTGGTGCTACGTACCAATGAGTGATGACTTATATATTCCATGATCTTATACATAAGATTGTGGAATCCTTACGTGGATGACCTGTTGGCTAAGGCTAGAAAGTGCACTGCGATCACCCAGAGGTGCTTTGTATCATCCTTTCTCACTTAATTGAATACGGTGTCACATTGAATCCAGAAAAATGTGTGTTCGGTGTAACATGAGGTAATATTTTGGGGTACATCATATCTTCATGAGGAATTGATGTAGACCCAGCCAAAATCTGAGATGTATTGGAAATGATTCCACCAACAAATGGAGTCTGACATCAGATATTTTCTTGGAAAACTCAGGGAAATCCAAAGATTTATCCCTGACTTGACCTTTGTCTATTCACCCAATCAACAATTTGTTGAAAAAGGATTATAGCATTGATTAGATAGATGAATGCAATGAGGCATTTGAGTCAGTTAAATGATTCTTATTGTCCCCTCCCACACTCATGTCCACCTAGGTCAGATTGCCCTTTGATCTTGTATTCACGAGCTACAGATGTTTTTCTAGCCTACATGTTGGCTCAAGAAGATGATGATAAAAAGACATGTAAGTCTATTTTATTAGTCGAAACGTTGCTTGATTATGAGACACATTACACCCAGGCAGAAAAATAATGCCTTGCCATAGTCTTTGCGACAAAGCACTTGAGACATTATATGTTGAATCAAGAAATGAGGGTTATTGTTAAGTCAGATCACTTGCGGACATTCCTCACACAAGGATCCTTATCTAAGAAGGTCGGTGCTTCATAACTCTATGGGAGAATTTGAGCTAACATGTTTTTTAATCAGAAATCCATCAAAGGAAAAATCATTGTGGATTGGTTGGCTGATAATCCATTAGATGGAGGTGATCTGGTAGATCTAGACTTCCTCGATGAGTGTGTATACTTTGTCGAGACTAGGCCCCCCATTTCTGTGTGTCCATGGTATACTGACATCATTAATTTTATAGTGGACCATACGTATCCAGAAGGGGAAACATCTCAACAAATAAGGTGGTTACGTGTCATTGCCGCTAAGTACATTATTGTAGAGTAGGTGCTCTATCGCAGGGCCTTCGACAAAATGTTGTTAAGATGTGTTGACGCAGAAGAATCTGAAAATATTCTTTATGAATCACATAGTGGGGTATGTGGAGGTCACTTCGGTGGCCACACCACTTCTCAAGAAGATACATCAGATGGGCTATTTCTAGCCCACCCTAGAGCATGACACAGTAGAATTTGTGTGTAGATGCCACAAATGTCAAGATTTCTCCCATGAGATCCACATACCGGACACAAGCTTTGCAACCATTACAACCCCATGGCCCTTTTCCATGTGGGCCTAGATTTGATAGGGAAATTCTCTCCCTCATCAATAGATGGCCATAACTTCATAATCATGGCCACAGAGTACTTTACTAAGTGGGTAGAAGCTATGCCTCTTACCACTATGTACCTGGGTCTGTGATCACTAAGTTCATCTTGAACCAGATCATTTGTAGGTATGGGGTCCCACAAGTCATTATCTTGGATAATGGCACATCCTTCAAAAATGATGAGGTGCGTGAATTATGTGCAAAGTTCAAGATAAGTCATCACACGGCTTCTCTTTATTATCCTCAGGCCAATGGATAGCTGAGGCTACAAATAAGAACATTAAATTCCATCCTCCTTAAGACCGTTAAGGAGAACAAATGAGATTGGCATTTAAAGATTTTTCCCTGGCCTTGTGGGCCTATCAGACATCAGTTAGAACACCAACAGGGAAAACCCCTTTTCTTTGGTATTTGGTGTGGAAGTAGTTTTACCGCTTGAGGTTGAAATACCGAGTCTCTGTATTTCGCTGCAAGGAATCTTGGGAGAAGAAGGCTATCGAGAAGTGTGACTCTCTCAGTTAGAAAGTCTTGATGAGGTTAGACTCAATGTTGAACAATGGCACAATGTTTATGCTGACCAGATGGCTCAGCAATACAACAAGAAGGTTTACGAGTGTGAAATATATGAGGGAGATTTGGTCTTAAGACTTGACAGCCAGATAGACAAAAAGACCGGATAAGGGAAGAAAATTCAGACCCTAGGTGGTTGGGTCCATATCGAGTAGTAGAAGACTACAAAAATGGGGCATTTCACATGTGTACACTAGAGGGTGAGGAGTTTAATGAATCTATGAACTCTCTTCACCTAAAGAGGTATTATGCATGATCCATTAGCATTTTCATATGTACATTACTGCATCTGCATTGCACATTTCATTTTCCAGTTCATTCTGTAAAATTTGTGATCAAGGGACTTATTCTTATAGCAACTCCTAAAAACTTCTGAAAAACAATGGAAAAACATTCAAATCATATCTCTTCAAATTTTCATGGTATCATCAATTGTTTTCAAATCATTTCATCAATTCAAGTAGGATAAGACAAAGTTTTGACCATGACCATACCAAGGCCTGCATACTTGGTTCTGCTTATAGTCTCTTTCTAGATTAGGTGTCTTTTCCTATAGTCTGTTCTAGAAGCTTCATGGTGTCACATCTATCCCATAAATATCTCTTTGGAAATAAGAACATACTAAACATTTTTCCTAGATGAGTAAGTCAAATGCAAATCCACAGAAAATTTTTATTTTACACATTTCTTTTCCCTACCAACCTTCAGTGTTGAGCCTGCATCTCTTACTGGTGATGTAGGGTTGGGAAAGGAGAGAAATTCCCTTACTCACCTATTCCTTGTCCATGGTGATGAGCCCATGCTTCCTACTAGTAGCATGGGGCAAGGTGTAGGGGGTCTCTTTGATAAACTTGAAAGTTAGAAACAATTCATTCAAATATTGTGAAATCATAAGTCAAAAACAAAGTGAGTTAGATGTCCAAAATTCCAAAAGAGTTTAAAACCTCAAAACCATATTTTTTCAACCAAGTGGCCATCTACGGATCTAATTCTAGATAAACTGGAAAGCACATCACATTCTAAACTATGAAGTAGCTTGAGTAGGGTGAGGTTGTAGTGTCTCAATTTGGTCCTGTCAAACCATTGTCTTTCCCTCATCATTACCATTCAACAAACTTTTATAACTTGTGCCCTTTCTAGCTCTTGGTGTTGAGCCCTTGCATCCTACTGGTTGTGTGGGGTCAGGAGTGGGGAAAGTACATCTTCTTATCATATCATTGTATCACCACATTTTTCCAAGATTTTAACAAACACCCATGAAGTATCAAATATTGCTTGAAGAAACTAAAGTTCAAACATCACATTGTGTTCGCATTATCATATATCAGCATTATAAAATACAAAAAGAAATCATTTTGTTATCATTTCACATCCATTGCATGCATTCTGAAAAGCATAGAAAAATATAAATTCTAAACGTCTAGAGTACACATGAGAAACAAACCAAAAGAGAGTCAACTCAGATACAATGGATTACCAAACCAAAAATAAAATTCTGTATATATCATAGTGAGTCAAGTTTGTATACAATGCCATCACTTGCTAAGGTGCATGGTCAAAATGCTCTTAATGAGCCCAAAAAATATACAAAAAAATCATATAGTGCCTGAAAAAATGGAAACAAAGAAATAAATGGCCCAATGGCTTGTCAATCCTTGTGGGATCCCTTAGATGGTGCACAACCATGTCCAGGGCTCCTATTATGGCTGCAATGACATGTTGGGAGTGAACCGAATGGTGTGAATGCTCATGGTGGCGGCCACTAGCTGTGGTCTCACTACGGGAATGACTCTGCCTCATCAGACATGCTTGGTGGCCTCATATCTGGCTACCGTGGTATGAAGGGAGGTCACCACCTCTGTTATCCTCCAAATAGGAGAAAATGTGTCAGTGTGTCTATCAGAAGCTAGCGGCTGACCTAAATCATCAGTCAGCTCAGCTCGGGTCTTCCCTAAGGGGATCAACAGGGTGTCCACACACACCCATCAGATAAGCTCTCTCCACTCCTGTGTAGTTGTTGCAAGCAGGGAAAAGAGAAGAAACAGATAAGTTAGGAAAACCACAAAACACAAATCAAAAGAGAATACCAAAACTAATGTTTCAAATTAACAAAGTTGAGAGAAGAGTATCAAACATACTCAGATCTATGAGGCATCCAGGTAGGGTCACTGACTACTATTGTTTTGATGTTGGCTAGTGGCTATGGGGACCTCCCCAAAGCTAGAGGCCAAATGTTGTCCGATCACGGACTCATCATCCCCCTCCCCATCTAGAGGAAATGGCTCCTCTGAGACCAAGGTCTCTCTCTCTTGCACTAGCCTCCTCGTGTGTGCATCTCAGCATCTCCTGAGTGTCATGCCACTCAGGATCACTCTCCTCCTCTACCATATGGGACCTCACTAGTCTCAGCATCGCCCCCCTCATCCTCCTCCTCAGTACCCTCTCTGAATGACTCCTCCTCGGTCTCATCTCATGTATGCTCCTCAGAATCAGAGTCTACACTAATAGGCTCATCCTCCTCTTTGTTGTGAGTAGGAGTGGCTGCAATCTAGAGTAAAGGTGCTCGAGGGGCACTAGCTTCCCATTCGAGCATGAACCATGCACCTAACTACAATAGGCACACATGGAGTAACCACTGTCCATTCAGGATCTCCTCTAGGGCCCCTTCGGGCCTCTTAAATGGTCCTATATACTGATACCACTTGGGGGAAGTATGTCATCATATGGTAGGCCAAACTGCTGAGGAACCCGATCAAATGGATGAATCTTGACTCTCTTGACCCTGTCAACTAGCTGGCCTGTAGTAGAACAAGCTACCACCATGGTCACCTCCTATCCCCATAACCCTGTCATGTCCTGGTAGGGAGTGACAACCATGTCTTTTGTAGTCAGAGAAGCCATCGACTGATGAGGTGTCCTAAGAACTGACATAGTTGTCCACCTCACTTCCCTAGATGGCCCCTGGGTCCAATACATGTACTCCCCTTCCATAGGGGTGATATGCTCATATACCCAGCTCATGACAAGAGTGGGGTGGCTCAGTGACTGCCCCTACAATTAGACTACCCTGTATAAGTCATGGTAGGTAGTCCCTAGGATGTCTACTCCCCATGGGTACCTATGGCCATGTCCCTCAATCTGTGTGATAATATGAGCCCAATAGTAGAGAAGAGTGTCACCTCCCTTGTCCCTGATCAATCACGAGGATAAGATACCCATAATGGCTCTCTGAATGATGGGAATAGGAGAAGTGGCAATGGACCAGAATTTCATCCCCTTCTTCAAACTAGATGAGACAATGATGTCTCCCATATATGTGGCCCACTGTGTCATCATGACCTTGGATCCCACTATCTCCAAAGTCAGTCTCCTCCTAAGAATCGGGAGCCCAAGGATGCGGTATACATCCTCTAGAGTAATGGTCCACTCACCCCTAACACCTAGAAAACTAGAAAGTGTTCTGATCTGCGTCCCAGTAGGAAAACAAGTCACACAATATGTGACTAGTAAGGGCAACATGGGGAATGCATGTAATCCTCCAGATGCCTGCCCTCTAGAGGGTGTCCCTCTTGGCCTGAGTCAACTGGTCCAGAATCCCAGGGAGCCAATCACACTCCCTCTCTCGACTCCAACGGATGTATTCCTCCTTATGCATTCACCAAAACATGAGAAAAGAGCAAGTTAGTAACGTATATACAAGAAGATAAGCTCACAAAAAAACATGATAAACATGAAAAATCCAAAAAAAATCAAGTTAATGTACGTTTTGGTCATTCTGTTCAGAACTACCACCAGCGTAGGTTCCAGGTCCGCCCAAGCAGGGTGGTGGTCCCATGACTGCCACCCTGCTTTGGGTGGTAGTCCTGAGCTGATTTTCCAAATGTGCCCTTAACCCTAAAAAACACTCAAAAGTGTAAAAAAAGGGCCATTTCTGATAAAATAAAAGAATGCCCTATGGGTGCCCCCCCTAGAGACTCATTCAAGACAAAAAAATTGAAAATAATCCCCCCTAGGTGAACTTTTCAATGTTTTTACATTTTAGGTATAAAAAGACAAAAGTGAAAATAACCAACCTTTGACCATGCTGGTCAATCTCCCACATGTGGAGGCATGATCACTATTCTGCAACGGTCATTTTGGTTGTACTCTCATTGGAAACAGTCACCATGAATCCAGAGCTCCAAATTCACCAAATCAAGAATGCACAAATGAATTGAAAAGTGAGTTTGTTTTGATATATATATATATATATATATATATATATATATGTTATTTTTAACCTCATTTTGAGTGTATGTTTTCACAGGGCTGGAGCGTTGGTGCAAGGTATATCTCTATATCCCCACACAAATGGTAAGTCCTCTTGTCATTTTGATTTAGTGTTTATTTTTTAATATTTTATCTATCTGCACTTGAGTCTTATTTTTCTCTTGTAGGTAGAGGGAGTTTGGATGGAAACATTTCGACACATGGGCATGTCAGGTATAACTTCTAACTCCCCTTTTTGGGAACGCCATACTCGGACTCTACATTTTACACCTTTTCATGGCTAAGACGCTTCTCCAAGGGGGAAATATGTACACACCCAAAATTGCATGTGCTACATTGTCAGAAAACGGTTACAAAAGTTCCCAATGATGATTCAGGTCCTTTCAAGAAGGTGTTTGAGCTCCAAAACCCATTTGCAGTGTATATTTGTTACCTAGACATCTTTACTTAGCCTTCCCATGCTTTTTCCAGCTTTTTACCTCTTTCTGTGCATGTTTTGGCCTTTAGCTAGGACCGCCGCCCTGTCTGGGTGGCAGTTCTAAAAACCACCCAGGCAGAGGCGACGGTCCTGAAACGTAGGGCAGCAGTCCTACTGACTTTTTCCATATTTTGTCATGTGTGTTTTAACATGCGACGATTCACTTAATTTCACTTTTAGCATGCATCTGTGAGCCAAATTGTCTAAAATTAGCTTTGATTGCTTGGTTCTCCTTCCTCCTATTTTTAAATAGATTTAATTAGTTGGAACTACTTCTTCTTGCCTTGTGCATGAAGGCACATCCCATCCTCAATTCCTATATATTCCATGCTTGTATTCAAGACAAAAGGCCTAAGAATTTTTGTGTATCTTGCATTGTATTGTTGCCACAATCTTGCTAGGAATTGCATAGCCAAGCTCAGATCTCTTGTGTTATCTCTCTTCTACTTGCATTGCATCTAGACTACCATCAAGCTGTCATTGCTCAAGCGCCATCCTCCTGCTGTTTTTCTTGCATTCCCAATCCCTTGGACTCATATGAACACTAGAGAAAGAAAGGAACATACTGAGGGGACAGATACAGATACAACCAGATTTTCCAAAGCTCTTGCTTATCCAGGTTGGAGTTGTGTTTTGTTTGCTTTATTTGTTAAATTTTCAATTACAAATCACTAGTTTCAATTACATATCAAATAGAGTATAAAATCATTCATTTCAATAGGTTAGACAATTCACAAGTAGATCAAATCATTAGAAAGTTTCCTCTTTAACATTACTAGGGAAGTCGTGGGGAACAATAGCCCTTTTAGGGTCATGATTTGTTCTTCACCTCTGAGGTAGGGTTTGAAGGGTTTTGATTGGATTAGGTTATTTGTTTTAGATTAGATTCACATATTCGCACAAGTAACCAGCTACATCCGGCTGATTACTTGTCTTTAGTTTATTTATTAGATTAGAATGCATTGCTTAAAAACTAGAAAAGACCAAAAAGATTTCCTTTGATAGATTAGTTTGCTTTTATTGCTTTGTTCTGATATATTGTGAAAACTCCAAAAACATAGGTTAGATTTCTTTCAGTAATTAGTTTGCTTATCAAAATCACTTTATTTCATTTTGTATGACCATCAATTGTCCACAACAAGAAAAGACGTACAATTGTGATCCCTTGGTCCCACAACCCAATGGACCAGAGTTGATAACTGACATTGATACAAGTTTACATTTGACAGTCTTACGCACACCTGTAACTTTTGCTGAGAAAATAGAACAACTAAATACACTAAACATCATTGCTAATCAAGCCTACGATTATTGGACTACTCCTAGAAACAGGGTTTGATTATGCGTGCATGACCATACAAGGGCCACAGCCTCCACGAGTCTTTGGTTGTGATCCTCAGGTCCCACAACCCAATGGGACTACTAACCAGTTAGACATTGACACTAGTTTGCGTACATTAGTATTCAGATCTTCACCACTTCCACCAGACATTATTGCACAACTTTCCTTACTGAACATAGCAGCCAATCAGGCTAAGACTTTCTAGACTAGACCATAAAATCACCCATAAATCCATGTGGCTCCACCACGTCTCTCATTCTTACTTCCATGACCTTGTTTGGAAATCCATACAAGGCACTCGTAGGTCATTTTCCATGTGTTCAAAAACCAACAAAAAAATCTTGGCAGAGCTCGACATTGATTGGAGTCTCCGAGCAGCTATTATATCAGACCAAGCCATCACACCACTTCAAGTTAGGAGATAATTATTTTCCTTAGACTCACAGATCCCGATATTGTGTGTTGAAGATATAATATTTCCCAATTACCTTGATCCCCATCACTACACTCACATTCACATTCATTCTACACCAGTTGTCTCGACACGACCTCGAGAGGTCAGGTGTGAAGAAGTTCGCGTGTTGATTTTTTCTCTCGTATAGTGACCTTACTCCAAATGAAATTGTTAATCATTAAAGTAATCCAATTCAAATTGATAGTACTAAAAATCCCATTTTCCGCCCAATCAAACTTCTGATAAACATTCCCAAAAATCACATCAGAAATGTAAGAGTGTGAAGTGGAATATAGGAAGGACTTATAAATTTGAATGGTCAACCAAATATCCATTCATTGAACCTGTTGAACCTGAAAAATAGTACTAATACTCCTACATAATGTAGATGTACTATCTGTAGTTGGAAACTTGGCAAAGAACATAAAATATAATTGAAGTTGGATACAATGAGAGAAGCATTGTGGGAAGGTATATGAGTCTATAAAGATCAAGATGATGGAACAATTATAAAAATAACTAGATGGAAAATTAAGGATGCATTTTTTACATATGAGATATGTTGTAGAATATGTTAATCATCATATAACATCTTCAGGACCTTAGTTGAGAAAGGTGGAACAATAAAGGATAGATTTGAAAAAGCTACTAATGTAAGTCTTCAGGAAAAACTCATTCAATTAAGAACAGTATTTCAGATTTTAAAAAATGGGAAGACCAATTTTAGAGTCTCATTGATTATAAGACATTGTTTCAATCTAACGGATTTCTAAATATTCCAATAACACACTGGTCATATACCAGTTCCTAGGATATGGAAAAGTGTATGGGAGAAATTTAAATCACTTATTTGAGAGAGAAGGTAAAAAAATACATATTTCATTGCTTTGTCGATTGATGAGGTCACAGTAGTAGATAATACATCTTGGGTGTGCATGCATGTCTACACTTTCAGTTTCAGTAACCATTTTAGGGAAAATCATATACTAAATATGCATAAAATGATGGAGAAATGCAATGTATGAGAACATTTGCAAACTTGTTATTAAAAATTTGAAGGAAATATCTGGTATGGATTATCATTCAATCTCTACAAAGTTGTTTTGTGTAGGATATGACGGTGACATCTATCATGCAAGGTCACAAAACTAGACTTTGCATTTGTCTGTAAACAAGCAGTAACCCCTTACATGATACCTATTCACATGTATGAATCACTAAATGAATTTATTCTTACAAGATTGTAAGTAATTTTTAAAATGTTACTAAGGTGGAGGATATGATACGGGACTTGCATAATCATATATGTCAAGAAGTCCCAAAAGGTTTCTATAGTTTCAGATATTTTCTGTTGGAATAAAAAATGGTAAAAAATGTACTAAAATATGTTGACATGAGATGGATATCATTGTATGAACCAGCTTGTAGGATTTTTGAGGAATATAGGTTTTTAGCAAGGGTATATGTTCAAGCATCTAAGACAAGTGGAAAAGGCTAAAGATATTTGTATCGCTTGACATAATTTAGAGACATTATTAACTTTATGTGGTATTTTTCCAATGCTGAAGGAAATAAACAGCTTGGTGAAACATGCTCAGGAAAGATCCATATACATTGTTGATTTTCTAAAATTAAAGAGACAAGTATGTATGATTTTAGATGCCTTGTATTATCACCCAAGACTGGATTCAAAAGCCAATTTTTAACAGCTTCTTGAGGTTTTGATAGATACCAAATATCCTAACATAGCTATTTAAATTTCAATATCAGTGGGCATATTTGTATTTTTGTTGATGAGAAAAATATTAAAATGCACACTTTATACAAATATCCTTATGTAATATGTTCTAAACTTGAGGAAGTACCTGTCATGAGTATGTCTTTTTGATGTCTGTAGTTTCTTAATGTATGTAAAAAATTGATGAAAATATCTAAAATATTATCTTCTAAGATCAGAGAGAATTTTAAAAACAGTGATCTGTTGGAGGTCATGGGAGTTGTAAATTCCATTTTCTGGAACCCGATGATTGATGAAGAACAAAGAGCTATAAACTTCGGGAAATCCATGACTGCACTTATGGATTAATTGTGAAAATATTTAAATGTTGATGGAGGGGAATTAAATGGTTTATTAGATAGAAAATTACTCATATCCTAGTCACAAAATTTTGCATATATAAGGTCTTATCAATACAAGTCTATTGTTGACCCAACATAAATGGGATTTGTCACTCTATTGTGGAGAAATATGTATCAGAGTAGCATTTTTGAGAGATAATATAAGTGAATGCTACAAACTCCATGAGCTCATACAGATAATGATTCTTGCGTCTATTGAAGATGAAAGGGTATTTAGTGCACTTACATTTTTGAAATCAAAACTTCGCAACATATTGGACAAGAATTTGGAAACTTGTTTAAGAATTTATGTTTCAAGATATCAGGTGGATACATTTCCATTTGAAAGAGCACTAGATACATGGACATATCTTGCAGAGCGCAGAGATGTTAATCAGATAATGAACAATGAAGTCTCTAATAATGGTTAAATTGACTTGGACTCTGTTAGATAAGATACTACAATAGATATAAGAAGTGATGAAGGACCATCCAGGATACGGTGGTTTCATCTACCAAAAAGTTGATTGTATTCATTTTCTAAAATATATATTGTTACTCGATATTTTTTTCATTTACATATATTGCGCATATAATGTTTGGAAATTTTTTTAATCCCTTCTATATTTTTAATAATGTTTGCAAATAACATATGGTAGATAGTTCATATTTTTGCAATATCATATATACAAAATGGATGATGTAATAAAATCAAAGTTCGTTACTAATAATGTATGTGTCAATATTTGATTTCTCACTATCACAATTCCACAGGCACAACTGTTTGAAAAAATATTATAATCCATATATGATATATAGCATCATGATTATTAGGATTAATAAAAAAACATAGCAGTCTATGACTACATCCCATCATGATTATTGGAGATAATATTTACATGATGAATCAATATTCAACTATGCAATACCGACAACAACATGCACATTCAAGAAAAGTTTAAATTTTTTAGTTCATACATATTAGAAACTAAACTGAGCAATGTAAATCCAGATTCCAAAATCCATGTGTATGTTATATCATCAATTGTTTCACATAAATATAATAAACCATTTCACATGAGACTTTAAGAGAAATAAAAAGATCAACAATTTCACATAAAGATAATGTTTTCAATTTTCAATTTTCAAATACTAAATACATCAATAGTAATGTAGTTTAAGGTTTTAATTGAAGTTAACTGGACACTTTTCCTTGAACATATTCAACAACATCCACAACATTTGAACTATCTTGGATTACACCAGACTCTACTAATTCTTTTGCCACAGTATTAATAATTTCTAATTTTTCTCTATCTTTATGAGTTACATCTTCTATTGAAAGGATAGAAGGATCCTTGTCAGTTTTTTTATTCAAAATAAATTATGAATCCATTTTATGCTCCTTGATAATCCTCCACAATGTATTGTTTTTCTTTTTAATAGAATAAGTTTTTTTTAAAACCAATAGCCCTGCAGACACTCTCTCTCACTTTTTATGGTGCTCGTTTAACACCTGTACCATTGTCTTCAAAGTCTGGTATTTTGATCACATAATTAGCAGTAAAAAAATCCCATAGTTTGTATTTAGATGTAAGTATGTATGTATAAGATAAAGGATAATTATATATTTATCTTATAATCTACAAAAAAAATTGAACTTACCACAGCCAAGTCTTTCTCTGCATTAGCAATAATGAAAAGGTTCTTGTCATGACTCCACTTGTTGTAGTAAAAATATGCCCCCTCAGCATTCAAACTAGCCAATCTGCTCAACATTATTATAAAAAATTCATCCCTTTTGTAAAGATTATCGGTGACTACACTTCCTTTTTTTGCTTGTGAAATTATAGCGTCAATCACCACCGGTTGATTTGAAACCAATGAATAATTTTTTTCTCAGTTTTCAAAATTATGATATCTATCATTGATTTCTTTTATCATGACTTTCGATCTGATCTCCCACATTTTTAACTCCTTAAGATTAAATAAAATTCTCCATGATAAGGGTTGTAGCATTATCTGACACAAGGATGTCAAGTAAAAATTTGGTCTTTGCATCATCATCCATTTTTTCCTGCCCAGTTGGGGAAGGAAGATATGAAGAGCCTACAGGCTATGGCACTTGCTTATGAATAGATTGTGTTAGATCCTCGGCATGCCTCCCTAACACTTCCATGTCAAAAATAGATTAAAACCCAAGCTACTTCTCATCCATTTCTATATTATTTAAATAATAAGTGCCTCTGGAACTCTGCACGCTGCCAACTGAAAAATTGGGGAAATTAGATGTTGTGAAATTATGAGTTTCCCTACTTGTAGTCATTCCAAAGTTAGGGAGCACAAGCCTTTTCCCCCTACCATAATCAGGTGAAGGAGGAGGAAAGGAAGGTCAAAATGATGTAATCCTTGTGCACTGAGATGGATTCTAGAGAAAAGAACGTGGCAGTCAGCATGGACGAGGGATCAATTTTAGATTGCAAAATATATACAAGCATCAATACTTTAACAATATCAAATTCAATTATCAGAATGTTGAAAATTTAAAATTACGAAGACAAACAAGCAAGCAGTAATAATTTCAAATTAGTAATATTGAAATCAATAGAGATTTCTTACACTATGAATTTTGTCTATAATCAACAGGCTGTGGCTGTGGCACTAGGTGGAAGGGTGGTGGTGGCACTAACACGATAAATCCTGATTTTAACGAAAACGAATTAAAATGAATGATAAATTTGTAAAATAAATTCAAAATACTAACATAAATAAAATTCTATTTACTATTTATTGGTTTCTTTGTAATAGAACTTGAAGGGCACTGAGTGATTATATGGTGGCAATGCAAACTAATACTCTTCTTGTTCTTGCTCAGGTATATATGTCGTGTGTTCACCACCACCAGTGTGAGTAGACACTCTTAGAATCTTTGATGCAGATATATCGGAAAAGGCTGCACATTAGGATAATGAAATTAGAAATATGTCATTATCAAGAATTAGAGATTCAGATTATCATTAGTCTGTAAAATAATATCAATAAAATTGAAACGATTGATTGTGTAGTATGTAAAACTTAAAACCTATATTTTCCTCTGCATTAGAAGCAAAGAGTGTTCTCTCCTTTCTTCGGGACCAGGCTAAGCGGGAGGAATCCAAGGAACCAAGCATCCATTTTTCTAGTCTCAACTCTTCTAAAGAGTCATCGGACTACATGGTGACATTGTTGTCACCAAACCCCTCAAGCCCAACAGGGTTATGTGAGTGACCTGTTGCATGACAGTGTTCTAATGTTTTGCAATTTCTTTTACCTGTTCATAACAGAATTACAGATTACATATTTATAAGAATTAATTTAACAATAATTTTGTTTTTGAAAGGAATCAAGATTAAATTCTTTTAAAGAAAAATAATCACCAATTGTTTGTCTAAAGGAATTCCATGTTTATCCATCTTCTCATGAAGAGAAGTTGGAATAGCTGTGGATTTGAGTCCATAAAAACCCTCATAATAGAAAGCAATCACATAACAAGAAGAACAAATAACTGTAGAAGGATTCAATTTGGATTTGTCAAGTTCAGAATGAATCTTTGATGCAAGATATGAGCACCAATAAAATATAATGCAGGAAATTTTTTGAAGAAGGTAGTACATTGCCCAGTGAGGAATGTCAGTGTATCTTCCCTGTAGAAAGATACGGGACTGGAAAAATTCCACCATGGCCAAGAGAAAGGAGTATTTGATAAATTGAGAGTTAATGCCTCTTTTGGCTAGAGTATTAACCTTAGAATCAATAGAGATATTGTAATAAGACTCTGAAAAATTCTTTTTCTCATAAAAAATAACAACTTTGGTGCTTACAGGAAATGTGTTTTCATGGGGTAGGACTGTTAGATGATAAATATCTTCAAGTGTTATTTTGATGTGAAAATTCATGGGGTAGGACTGTTAGATGATAAATATCTTCAAGTGTTATTTTGATGTGAAAATGGTGGGATGGTAATTGAACTGTGAAAGTTCCATCCGAAGTATTATACACTTGCATTAAATTATTTAATAATTTGTGGTTTTTCCATATTGGGGCATGTAAATAAGTCCATAGAAGATTGACTTAGGAATCCAAGTAGATTGGCTGATTATTTCAAGGTTTTGGAGTAGTTGTATCAACTGGGGATATAAAATGTTTCAGTAAACATAGGAAGTTGGTTAAATGGTATTTTTCCTTGGGTCCATTATTCCTGAAAATTGATTGCCTAAAAAAATAAGAGGTTGGAAAATGATTGATAAAGACACCTTTAAATGAGCCTTGAGGATCATCGAACAAATCATGTGGCAGGTGGCATTGGTTACTTTATAATGCTGGAAGAATGGAAGTGGATGAGAAGGCTGGAACTCTCTGAAAAACTCTATCTCTAAGAAACTTGCACGCGAAAATGGGACAAAATGAATGGGGATGGGTATATATATATATATAGGAAAAGAAAATGTATTAAATGCGGGCAAAAAAAGAAATGTAGCGTATTAAATGTTAGAACACCATATATGTTACCATCCTGGAGCAACATATATATGTTACCATCCGGGAACACCATACATATGTTATCATCCACAACAACGTCTTCATGACAACTTTGTTACCTGTCGGTAACAAAAACATTGACAATAGAGAAAACTGTAAAATTTCGGGACAATGCATGTTACCAACCAATAACCAAAAACACCATGAAAATTTTCAGTACATTGTTACCGACTGATAATTCTATGTTGCCGACTGATAACACCATGGTTCTAATTGGTAAACTTGTGTTACTGGCCGGTAACACTGACATTTTGTTGTCATTTGGTATTATACCGTATATGTCGAACGCTAAAATATTGTTGATTCGTACTTTCCAGCTAGTAATAACCACAACTTCTGATTCCTCCACCATTTTTTAAAAATGGATTCCTTTTTCCACCATCATGAATCTCATTTCCATATATTTGCCTATAGCACGAATGGTTATTTCTTCATATTCCCCACCCATTCTATAATGTTTTTGGAGGGGTCTTAAAATGAACCCTGCCTTCACATAACTTTTATCTATATCCCTCTATCTACCTTTACTATCTTTTCTCATATGTCTACCCTACACCTTTATGGTTACATTCAAGTATATTAACTATCTACCTATACTAATTATGCAAAAGACACTTCTTTTGGTAGTGCTTCTATCGGTTGTATTTAGATTGTGTTATTTCTGTGGATTTTCTTAGGATTTCATGGTTCTTTGTAGTATTTGGTGGCTTCCGACAGTGTCTCGTATTTTTCTCCAATTTCCAGTGGCTTTTCCAATGTCCTACGGCTTCTCCAATGTCCTGCGGCTTCTCCAATTATTTCGTGGTTTTGAAAACTTTTGTGGATTATCCCAAATTTGATGAAGAACCCTATCAAAAAAAACATTTGATTACAAATTCATGTATATTACAATGTACATACAATTTACAAAGTATGAAGGGCCTCCTTTGTTACTAGTCGGAGCCCTTGAATTTTACATGAACTAGGAAGGAGGATGTTACGCCCTTAACCTATTGCTTGCATTAGGATATGAGTAGCCAAATTGTGGCTTACCATATCATTTTATTATATCATTTATACTTTCTCATGCTTAATAGGCCGGCCTTGGTGATAGCCATAGCATATGAATAGTATATATAGGGGATTATAGGTAGTATTTCATTATCATTTGAGCATTTGAGTCTTATTATATGGTTTGGAGGTTGCCCCCTTGAAGTGGTGAAGCTGTGCTAATTGCATATTAAGATCATTATTATAAAATATTGTGTTATTTGGTGTTCTATTGTTTCTCATAATCTGAATTATACAAGTAATTTCATTACAAGTGGTATCAGAGTTGTGATCTGGGCCAAAATTAGGGCAAAACCCCTAATTTTTTGTTTCTTCCATATATTGTGAACTAGAGAGAATTGGTAGAAGATATTTTTACCAGAGTTGAAAACATTTCAAGTAAGGTTACCTAAAAATTTTAGACTTTTTAAATCTATTTTGAAAAAGTTATTACAAAATTAGGTTTTTTCATAAAATCTCTCCCTAAGGTGCAAATTGTGGAATATTTTCAAGTTATTTACATTTTCAGAAAGCGCAAAAAAAAATAGTATTAGTATATTCTTTTTGTTTTTCCTATTCGGCTTAATTTTTATCAAAACCCTAAACCCTAAGGTTTGACATCATAGAGACACCTTCCACAAGAGCAAAAGAGAATCTAGTTATTCCAAGTAAAACCCCAAATAAATATGGGGTAGTCATTGAAGAGATGGAGTTAGAAGGGGTAAATGCAGATTCCTCATCACTAGGATTTACCTCAATTGATCATAAGGTGAGCCAACTTGAGTATGAGCTGTGAAATGTACAATCTGAGATGGTCTGTAAATGAGACATAGACCAAATCAATCATCAGTTGGATGATATCATGCAACATGTAAAGGGTAAGCAATATGGCCCATATCAACCAAGGAGGATCTTCAGTTCAAAATCATGGACAAAATAACCATGTTGGATCACTTTTCCAGCCTCAGAATCCAACTTATTCACAACCACGGAACATGATGTCCAAAGTGGATATGCGCAAATTTGATGGTAAGGATCCCCTGAATTGGATAAATCAAATGGAGAACTTCTTTGAGTTACATCAAACACCATCAGGACAAAATATGACATTGGCACCCCTATATCTTGAACCCAACCAATTCGTTTGGTATCGATGGTTATGTACTCAGAGGTAGAAGAATGGTCTCGGTGTCACTTGGACAATTTTTACCGAGGATTTGCAATTGCACTATAGTTCCAATGTTTTAGAGAACTAATTTAGTCAATTAGCAAAGTTACGGAAAACAAGATCAGTCAAATATTATGTGCATCAATTCCAGAACCTATCCTTAAGGGTGGAGAATATTCCAGAAGATAATTTGAATGACCTTTTTCTTGGGGGTCTTAGGGACCACATCGAGCATGAGGTACGTATGTTTAATCCACTCAAGCTTTCTGATTCTATTATCATGGCACGTCGTGTAGAGGAAAAAGTTATTTATAGTAGGAGGTCACCTTTCATTAACACCAGAGACCGTAGTATCTCTTCCCCTTCATTTGCTACACCAATTAGACTGACTCCTCAATAAATGAAAGAAAAGAGAGAAAAAGGAATTATGTTTTAATTGTGACAGAAAATATCAACCAAGACATAAATGTGTTGAGAAGAAGTTGTTCTATATTGAAGGAGATAATGAGGATGATGAGGAAGCTGAAATTATAGGAGAGGTTGAGGAACCAGTAGAAGATGAAGTAGAGGATCACCAACCTACAATTTCTTGTCATGCATTATCAGGTGTTAGTACTCCTCAAACACTCAAGGTTATTGGATATCTCAAAAATTAGAAGGTGGCGGTTTTGATTGACTCGGGGAGTACTCATAACTTCATAAATAGTAAGTTAGTTGGCCACCTCAATTGTTTTATTTACCCAGCTCCAGAAATGCAAGTTATGATTGTGGTTGGTGGGATAATCAAGTGCCCATGAAATTTCCATAGTATCAAGCTTTCCATGGGAGACTACATGTTAGACTCACCTATGTTTGCTATTTCTGTGGGAGGGGAAGATATTGTTTTGGGTGTCCAATGGCTCACAACCTTAGGTACTATAGAGATGAATTTCCAAGAATTGTTCATGTGATTTCATTCAGATGGAAGGAAAATGCAATTAAATGGGATGGTAGCTAATTCTCCATAGATTATTATCTCTCATTAGACACAGAAGGTTCTTAGAAAAGGAGTAGATGGATTCATAGAAAATTTATTTTCCATAGATGTAAAAAATGCAGAGTCTTCAATGCCACCCGATCTTCAAAATATTGTTAATGCTCACTCATCTATTTTTGATGCAATTCCAAAGTGACTACCACCAGTTAGGGATCATGATCATGCCATTTAGTTGATTCCAGGGAGCCAAACACCTAACATCAGACCATACAGATACCCATATTCCCAAAAAAGTGATATCGAGAAAATGGTTGAGGAAATGTTGAAGGCAAGTATCATCAGGCCTAGCCAGAGTGCATATTCTTCCCCAGTGGTCATGGTACATAAGAAGGATGAAACATGGAGGATGTGTCCAGATTACCAAGAACTCAACAAGTACACCATCAAAGATAAGTTTCCTATTCCAGTAATTGATGATTTACTTGATGAATTGTATAGTGTTGTTTATTTCACAAAATTAGATCTTCGTTCGAGGTACCATCAAATTAGAATAAAAGAGGAAGATGTTCATAAAATGGCTTTCAGAACTCATGAGGGCCATTATGAGTTTTTGGTAATGCCTTTTGGTCTTACAAAATTTCCCTCAACCTTTCAAAGCTTGATGAACACTGTTTTTAGGCCATTTTAAAGGAAATTTGTATTAATTTTCTTTGATGACATATTGATTTATAGTAAGACACTGGAAGAACACTTACAACATGAAAATAAAGTGTTGGAAGTTTTGGAGAAACATAATCTCTATGTAAATTCATCCAAATGTTCTTTTGGTGTACAAGAGGTAGAGTAATTAGGTCACATTGTATCCCATGAAGGCGTCAAAGTTGATCCTTAGAAGATCAAATCTATGGTGGAATGGCCAAGGCCCAAAAATATCAAAAATCTTCATGGGTTCCTAGGACTAACAGAGTACTGCAGAAGATTTGTGTGGGGATATGGTAGAATAGAAACCCCACTCATTACATTGCTAAAGAAGGATGCCTTCCATTGGACAGATGTAGCCACTAAATCCTTTCAGCAGTTGAAGGAAGCCATGTGTAGCACCCCAATTTTGGCTACTCCTAACTTCTCAAAAAACTTCATTGTTGAATGTGACGCTTCAGGATCAGGATTGGGAGAAGTTCTAATGCAGGAAGGAAGACCAATTTAATTTGAGAGTCGTAAATTCAAAGGAAAATATCTTCTCAAACCTGTCTATGAGAAAGAAATGATGGTTATTCTTCATGTGGTCAAGCAATTGGAGGCCCTATCTCATGGGTAGACACTTCAAGGTAAAAATTGATCATGATAGTCTCAAATAATTTTTGGAGCAAAGGTTATCATCTAAGGAACAACAAAAGTGGGTAACAAAAATTTTGGGTTATGATTTTAAAATCATATACAAAAAGGGTAAAGAAAATGTAGTAGCTGATGCTTTTTCCAGAAGGGATACATCTGCAGATGCCTTACTATGTGGAATGTCCATGTTGACGGTCGATTGGGTGGATGAAGAAAGATTGGAATGGAATCAAGACAAGGATACACAATCTCTAATACAAAATATCAAGCAAGGATCTATGACATCTAACAAATTTGAGTGGAAAGGTAATGCCCTATCGTACAGGGATAGGTTATACTTGAGTAAAGATTCTGAGTTGAAGCATAAGATTCTTGCAGAGCTACATGCCTCACCTGTTAGATGACACTCTGGGATTTTGAAGACATATCATAGAATAAAAAGAGAATTATTTTGGGAAGGACTCAAGGAGGATGTACAAAATTTTGTATCAAAGTTTTTAGTGTGCTAAAAGAAGAAAGTGGAAACAATTAAGACACCAGGTCTGTTGCAACCCTTACCAATTTCTAGCCAGAGATGGGAGGAGGTATCCATGAATTTCATCACTAGATTTCCTTGTTCAGAGGGCAAGAATGTTATTTTCATGATTTTGGATAGGCTCACAAAATATGCCCATTTTGTGCCCTATCACATCCATTTACAGCTAGTACAGTCGCAGCTATTTTTTTGGAGACAGTTCAAAGGCTACATGGAACCCCAAAGATAATTGTAAGTGATCGTGATCTTATTTTCACAAGTAATTTTTGGACGGAATTTTTTTCATGTTTGGGTACCCAGTTAGCTCACAGTTCATCTTATCATCCTCAAACTGATGGGAAAATGGAAGTGGTCAACAAATGCTTTGAGGGGTATCTACGTTGTTTTGTATCAGATAAGCAGGAAAGGTGGATTAAATGGCTACCACTAGAAGAATGGTGGTATAACACATCTTTTCATACCTCTTCTCAAATGAACCCATTTTTAGCATTATATGGTTACCATTCACCTTCTATCACTTCCTCCTTGAGGGTGCAAACTAAGATCAGAGATGTTGAGGAACACATTCAACATCAACAACAAGTTTTGGCTAGTTTGAAGGAGAATTTAGTATTAGCACAAAACAAGATGAAACAACAACCAGATCAACACTGTAGTGAAAGACATTTTGAAATTGGTGACTGGGTTTTTGTATTTCTCCATCCTTACAAATAGATGTCCCTAAAGAAACAGAAAAAGGACAATAAACTTGCTCCTAAATATTATGGCCCTTATCAGGTTCTACAAAAAATTGGCAGTGTTGCTTATAAACAAGAGTTGCCTCCATCTTCACACATACACCCAGTATTCTATGTTTCATGCCTGAAGAAGGTTATTGGACAGAAAATTGACGTCCAAAAAAAGTTACCAGAACTTGACGAGGAAGGAAGAATCATTTTGGAGCCAGAGAAGATTCTATAAACACGAATGAAGAGGCTGAGAACTAGAGACATTAAGGAATATCTGATCAAGTGGAAGAATCTAAGCATAGAAGATGCAACCTGGGAGGATGAAGGTTTTCTGCAGCAACATCTAGGATTATTCAACGTTGAGGACAATGTTGGTTTGAAGGGGAAGGGCATGCTATGCCCTTAACCTAATGCTTGTAATAGGATATGAGTAGCCGACTTGTGGCTTACCAATAGGGTGCATCTGGGTGAATAGAGTGGTGGATACTTTCTCATGCTTAGAGTAGGTCAGCCTTGGTGATACCCATAGCATATGAATAGTATATATAAGGGATTCCATGCAGTACTTGATGGTCAGGTTGAGGAAATTGATGTCTTGGATGATGTAGAAATGGAGGTTGACCCATCAATGATGGAGGAATCAATAAAGTATATGGATTATAACGAGTGAGGTGAGGTAGATAGATGATCCTATACCAATAATATGTTCATTTGGAGTACAACTTTCTCATCAATAAAATTAACTATTATACCTACATATTCACGATGAATGCCAAAAACAAGGATGATTGTAGTGTATAACTCTTGGTCTATGTTGTATTAAATTAAGGGTGGGATGTTTGGATGAGATACAAATATGAAGTGGTTGTTTGATGAATTTGTCCTTGGTTTGGAAAGTCCATGTGGAGAGTGGAAGAAAGGGAGATAAGGCTAGACGAGAGGATGAGAGAGAACTAAAATCCTTAAAGGAAATAACTATCTCCTAAGAAGGTGGACGGAGTGGTTGTCCTATTGAAACGATGGGAATTCACCATCAAGTATGACTAGTTATGTGATAATGAGTGTGGGTATGGGTCTAGAGTGAAATAAATCATATATCAAATAACATAGGATATTCATGAAAATAAAGGGGTTCAAGGAGAGGAAAGAGATACTCTACCCCATCTAATATATATTTCTAGAGAAAAATGTCCTAAGGTCGATCATCATTATAAAGTTGGTGATGATTTAACAAAATATTGAAATTATTATTAAACCCTAGGATATTGCTGTTAGGAAATATATCTTAGTGTTCCATTTGTATGTATGGTTGATAATTAAATGTGTAATTATCATTATGGTAAATTAGTGAAAGTACATTTACTATGTAAATGTAAAATGTGGTTAGTATGTGGTAAGTTAGTAAGTTAGAATAATAAAACAATTAGTATTGTTTTATTATTATATTGGTGAGAGGTTGAAACCATACGAGTGTATGGTTGTATATGTAGAAAAAGGTTGTTGTGAAGATTGTTATTATACATCTCCTATATAATGGAGTGTAATGAAATAGTGAATCAATAAAAAATGAATGTGAGAATAATATAGTGTTGTTAATTTCAATTATTGTCTGTGAGTGATTAAGAAAATATTGAATAAATAACTACCTAATTTTATATTATGTACCAGCACTGAATATAAACAATAAGGTACATATTTGATCCAAGTAAATAATAAATTTGAATTTAAAACCCTAGTTGCAAACGAAAGGAATAAAATACTTAGCTAATTCACAATAATCATGAAGGTATGTTGAGCTGAGAAATTTGTTGAACAGAAGCTCAGGAGTGTCACAATTAGACCCAAAAAATTGCACAGGTGTTAGAAAATGTACATAGACCATCAGACCCCTATGTAGGAGTCAGGGACACCTCTGGGGTGCTTAGGAGACCTGGGGATCTTCTGAGGTACTAGGGACTATTCAAAATTTGGGAAGCTCAAAAAAGTATTTTTCTTGTGTTGCAGGGGTGGTCGTTAACCTTTATTGTTTATCATTTGTATGTCACACTATGTTTGCATAATTCTCCCGGAACCTGCAAAACAAATGATCTCCTGTAAAAACCCCAAAACACACCAAATCCTAAAAAATAAAATATGCAAATAGGGAGTGAGACTGACCCCGGTACTAACCTAACTAAGAAAACTTAAGACCGAACACTACACTAAATTTCAGAATCCGTGTAGTTCTTGTGCTTGTGTAATAGAATCGTGCCATAGGAAGCTCTTGTGCAAGATGCACTTGATAGCGAGCAATAAATAGGTGTAGAAATGTATAAAGATGTGCAAATGAAACAAAAGAACCTTCCCCTCCTATGTGTGTATGCAAATATTGTAGTCCCTTGTCCCTTGAATGAAGCTATATGAATGAATTTTATCCTCTTAGAATGCCTTTGGATGTAACTTTAGGTGATGATAATAGATGTTTATAGCTTGGTCCTTTATTTTGGTCACATAACATTATATTTATATGATTCCCTTGTTTGAATATTATGATTAACCACTAAAAGGTTGGCCCTTAAGAAAAAAATATGTCTAACAGATAAAAGAGGCCCAAAAGGGGGTGAGCAAGATACAAAGAGGTTGGGGCACCCAGAGGGGGCGAGGGTGTCTGGGTGCTAGCATCCTCGCTAGGCATTGGTGTCAAGGGCCAAGAAAGATGAAGTAATGAAATTTAGAATGGGCAATAGGGTATGCAAGGTGAAAGAGAGAGTAAGAAAGAAAACAAAGAGGCCAAAGATGATAGTCAATTACTAGTTTTCTCACTTATGAATGATATGAATGTAATTATGTGGTTAGGACCTAGAAATGTACCCAAGTGCGTAATTTTTTGTCTAGATTTCCCCCCACTTTATGTTGTTGAGTTAATTCTCGAAAACATAAAATAGATAAGATATGCGTACATGATAACCATGTAGATCGATGGAAAAAGCATGCCGAAGAGACAAGTGAAAGTGTGAAGTGAATAAAATGAAGCGTGGAAGCTAGGAAAGAGGAAGTGACCCTAGGGGTGAAGCGTATGTGTTGAGTCATGTTGTGCTTGATGAAGGGTCGCTTCTTATTGTGTATTAAGGATGGGCCTGCAAAAGAAGAGTGAAGGAGTAGTCAAATATGTTTATATGAAAATTTTGATGCAAATATATGTAAAAAGTGTGTGAAAATATGCAAAAAGGAAAGTATGCACATGATTCGTGAAGAGTGAAAAAGATATAAAATGTCCTGGAATGATGTATAAGAACTAATTTTTTAGGATATCTCATGCCAAGTGTGAGTTTTTGGGTGATCTCACACCAAGAACAAGTTTTTTGGTCAATCTCATGCTAAGTGTGAGTTTTTTGGGTGATCTCACACTATGGTAGTAGAGTGTTGGGGAGAAAGATCTAGTTTTATTCTCCATTCCTTAGTGCTTCTTGAATTTATACACCACAAAAAATGGTGTGATCCTTCTTTGTTCCAGTTTGATCTAAGGAGAGAAAGGAGATAAAATGCATTCTAATTACTAGAGGACTATGCTTGTACTGTGAAAAGTGCTCTATAAATTACTATGAACAAAGCTGATATGAGTAAAGTTTTATAACTCCCCCTAGTTATAAGCACTCAGGTAAGGTCAAGAGCATCTAGGTGCTCATGTTTGTATTTGGGCATTTGTGTATGTTTTGAACTAAGGACCCAAGTCAGAAAGTGGGTTATATTGTGATTGTGTCTATGCTCTATTCCCATACTATGCAGATCTGAATTGTAGCTTTGTACTGTTGTATGGGGTGATTGGTTCACCCAGTGTATGCCCCCCTTGTTTTTGGTGTATGTAACTTCATGAGGAGGATGTGTCCCAAAGGAGAGGACCCCACACTGATATGAAATTGAAACCCTGTAGGAGGAGGGACATGCTTTGTAGAAACCAAGGCACATGTAAACAAAGTGGATAGGATATGTGTTATTGCAAATAAGACAAATAAGCATATAGAAAGAAATGTATAATCAAGCAATCAAGAATACAAATTAGACCATGAAAAGAGGGTTGTAAACATGGGGCTTGCTCATAATGTCGCAATACAATCAGGGCCAAAGAGGCCAAAAGCATACAAGAAATTAACATACAAGACATAACAAAAAGCCCACAAATAATGGCATACAATAAAAGATAAAGGAATAGAGTATCAGACAACCATGGTGGAAAATAGTTCCTAAAAATTAAATGTTACACATGAAGCACCCATTAGCATGTTAAAAAGATATAAAGTTTGTCAAAGTGTGTATAGATATATATAATAAGTAGTGTGCTAGTAAAAGTAGAAAATAACATGTAAAGGAATAATAACACCTATGATGTGTAAGAATGTAGATTCCCTTATGACGATGGGAATGGTAAGAGGTACAATGCCAAGCATCATTGTTGCATGTAAATATATGTAGGAAGCATGCATTCACAGCAAAAGACCAATTGAATGCATATGTGAATATAGAAAAGATAATGACATACTGAATATCTAACTAACATAGTAAGTAAAGTGTGCATGTGAGTATAAGTAAGCAAGAACAATGTGCAACCAATATATGCAGATGTATGAGTGATGTGATGATGATGGTATGCAAAATGTGAATGTGATAGGGGTAGTGTGCCCCCCAAGCAGATGTGTGTGTATGAATGATATGAGGTTCATTTAGAAAATACCCTTCGATAGCCAAGAATGAACCATATAAAAAGATTTCCTCATTGTTAAATGGTTTGAACAATGTGTATGCTAGAAATATTGATAATGATGTACATCATGTGAAATGTGAAGTGAGGTTCATTTTAGATCTAAACCCTCAAGAGTCGAGTATGAACCATGAGACTAAAGTGCGGCATAGGGTAATGACGATACAAGTTGTGTATTAAGTTGTGCATAATGAATGTTTAGAAATATGAAGTACGGAGCATGGAGCATGATAGTAGAAATGTTAGAAACTTGATAATATTAGGAGGGGGAATAAGCATGATACCCTTAAGTGTGGGATCTATGGAAGAATCAAGTAACATTGTCTAAGAGATCATCATTATCATGTTAGAAGCTGAATGGATATGCATCTGAGACCTGATAAGAAATAGTATGAGGTTGATCACGTAAAGAGCCATTGTGTTGTAAATTGTACATGCTCGTTGCGTATTTTTCATCAGTGAAAGATGGTAGTGCAAAACCATGTGCATACCAGCAAGTAATATTTTTTGAATAGTCAAGAAATGAATCATTACAAATAAATACATGACCAAAAGGAATGGGGAATGAGATATAAATATGATAAGGATCCAAAGTTCACCCAATATAGTCAATCCAAGATTGCCCCAATGTAATGGGAGAACTACGAGAAGTGTGTGCAAGAAAGAATGATAGATGGAATGCACAGAGACCATACGCAGAAGTGATATGAACATATCCATGATAGAGATAAGGAGAGTGAGGTGGAGGCAAAAGATCATCCAATTTAAATCTTATCCAAGCCAAGCCATCGTGTGTGCATATAGTATCAAATCAAGTAGGATTGAATGGAATATTTTTCTAGTAAGATTTATTCATGAAAAGAGTGCATGTGAAAGGAGGAAGTTCTGATGTAGATTGCTTATGGCAAGATGAAGAAGGTGGAGCGACATCCAATGTATGGAAATACCCTTGATAAAGTACCATAGCATTAGTAGAAGGAGGGAGTGGTGATGAGGAAGATGGGACATATCCAATGCATGAATAGTTCCTTCGAGTGGAGGAAAGGTGTCCAGATAGTCCATGGGTTGTTGGTAATTATATGTAATAGAAGCTGCAGTAGATAATGCAGTGGTTAGATCTATGTTGTAATATTTGAAGGGATCACGATCAATGATGATTATATATTCAAATCCATCATGTAAGAATTTAACGCACCAGTGCATGGTAGAAGGAAATTATTGCATGGCATGAATCCATGGCCTACCAAGTAAGCAATTGTACTAAATCGGGATATCATTAACAAATAATACCATAGGAACATTTTTTGGACCAACATTGATAGGTAAAGTAATAGTTCCTATGCATGGATGTGTAGACAAATTAAATGCACGTAGAGAAATGGATGATGGGCTAACATAAGTGGAGGAAAGGCTAATGATTTGAAGGAATGATAAATTACAAATATTAATCTGAAATCCATTATCTACTATAGTTCTCTTAATACCATGTTATAGATGTGAGGTAGTATATATAGAGGATGATCATTTTTATAAACAGAAATATCGATAGTGCGATTGGATGGAAAAGTAATTTGTTGAGAAAATGCATCTACGAATGTTGGATATACTATGGTCGGATGAGTAGTAGAAGAAATGTGAGTATTAGACAAGAGAGTAATGATTTTAGCTCGACAATTAGAATTGGCTAGCAAGAAATCATGAATGGAGATATCCATGACTAGAGGATCCTAGAAAAATGAAAGATGAAATGAAATGAAGACCCAAAAGTGTTCGAATGAGATGAGTTCACCAAATTATTTAACAAATTATTGAAATTATTATTAAACATTGGGATATTGCAGAGTCACGTATGATAAATAAACACTAAAACACATATATGAAACAAGCAATAAGAAAAGTAAATTTGAAAACCTAAGTGCAAGAAAGAGGATAAAATATTTAGCTGATTAGCACTTGATATTGAAGTATGTTAGACTGAAAAACTGATAAATATGAGGAAAATGCCACACCCATACTAAAAAAATTACAGAACTATCAAAATAGGATGGACCATGGCACTTGGAAAGGGGATGGGGTGCCTAGGCACAAGGGACATCTGCTAAGCACATGTGATTGCTCGGACACTCAGAAAATGATTTTTCTTGTGTCACCAAGTGGTCTCTAACCTTCACTGTTGATCACCTGTATGTCACACTATGTCCACAAAATTCACCTATAACCTACAAAACACATTATCTCCTGCAAAACCCTAAAACACATCAAATTATAAAAAATAAATGATACAAATGGGGAGTTAGATTGACCCCAGTGGTCACCCAGCTAAGTGAATTTACGACCAAGTGCTCACTACATTTTAGACTCCATGTAGTTTTTGTGTGTGCGTGTGATAGAATTTTGCCCTAGGAAGCTCTTGTGCAATATGCACTTGATAGCAAATGATAGCTAGATGTAGCAATGTAGATAGATGTGTGGGTTAAAAAAATAAAATTCCCCTTCTATACATGTATGCAATAATTGCAGTCCCTTTTCCCTTAAATGAAGCTAGATGGATGCCTTTTATGCTCTTAGAATGCCAGTGGATGCAACCTTAGGTGATGATAATAGATGATTATAGCTTGGTCCTTTATTTTTGTCACATGACATTTTATTTATATGATTCTCTCATTTGAATTTCGTAATTAACCACCAAAAGGCTAACCCATAAGAAAAACAAGATTCCCAAAAGATAAAAAGTTGCCCAAAAGGGGCGAGCAAGATACAAAGAGGTCAGCATGCCTAAAGGGGACGAGGGTGCCTAGGCCTTGGCATCCTGGCTAGGTACTGGTGTCTAGAGAAAAGAAATATGAAGTAATGAAATTCAAAAAAGGTAGTAGGGTGTATAAGGCAAAAGAGAGAGAGTAAGAAAGAAAGCAAAGAGGCCAAAGATATTAGTCAATTACTATTTTTCTCACTTAGGAATCACATAAATGCAAGTATGTTATTAGGACCTAGAAATGTACCCAAGTGTGTAATTTTGTGTCTATAGATACCATGAATGTCATGGTAATTTCATTTTTATTATCTCTTTTTCAAGGAATTTCATTGAATTTTTTTTACATTACAAATTTACTACTGAACAACTTTAGATCATATTCTTAAATATTATTTTTAGCTGTATAAAATTTGGCACTAAACAAAAGGGCCACGAGTAATAATAGATTTTATATGTTGGGATTTTAAGGAAATCGTATTAGTAGTGATGAAAAATTCTCCTTTTGCACTTAATCTGGACTTTGATATGCATGTGAATGATTGCAAAGCCATATGACATTATATTTGCTTCTTCCTTGAAAAGGAATGTGGATTTGTGTAATTTACTCAAATATTATATGGATATCTCAAGGATGATCCTTTTGGAAATCAGATGAAAGTATTAGTGAAAGTAAGCGATTATTTCAAATGTTTTGAATTGAATAATCAATCTTCGGAGTTTTCTATATAAGTATTTATAAGAGTACTAATGGAATTATTGAATATGTGTAGACCGTAACAAAAGGAATCAATGGAATCCAAGGTTCTTTATATGGAGGAAATTAGTGCTTTCATTGAATAAAAAGGTTGTATGGAGTACCACCAAGGATGAATCATGATCAAAACAAAGGACATGAAACACAAGGAAAAGTTATAATACTAACAAACACACTCATGTTGTTAATAATGTCAATGGCCAAATATTATCTTGTATGAAGGGTTGTATCTATTTTACCTAAGTTGCAATCCTAGTTTTTATATGTATGTTTTGATTATTATTTTTTTAAATTAACCATGATTCCTCACCTAAAAAAAATACATCATTCCTTTTTTGAGAGCCTCTAAAGCCACTAAATTTATCTTGAAACTAATTTTCTTGAAAGATATGTTATTGTTTAAGCATTAAAATGTCTTTTAATGTGTCTTATACAGAGATTCTAGATTTTGTATCCTCTTGCTCTTTTGAGGATTTGAGAAAAGCATTTGGAGGATCCCATGTTCTTGCAGCTACATAGGAGGCCTTAAAGGTTGCTATAAATTTCATTTTCATACTAAGGAGCGCTTTTAGACTTATCGTAGAACACATGATTATTAGGCATTTGCAAATGGATTGTGAATCTTATGTTGCATCCATGTTCTAAGAGGATGAAATGAGAAGGAACAAAAGAAACGTCATAAGACAAAAAATAAATTACTAAACAAATTTCAACAAGATATTAATTCCCTCTTTCTATGCTAAGTAGAACCCAATATCAAACCTTAAGACTAAAAAGATAGACATCTACACAACTAAAGTTGAATAGGACATGCATATCTATTAAACATTAATGAAATAATTTAATTAGTATTAACACATTTTGTGTTAAATATTTCTATTATTTTGTGTTGAACATTTCTATTATCTTCACATGTACAGTAAATCACATGAATGTAATCTTCTTTATTTATTGAGGACATCAAGTTCATTACATTATCTGTGCTTGAATTTGATTTTTTATTTTCAGAATTTTCAAGCAAATAATATTTTAAAACAATCAAGTCAACATTTAATAAAATGGTTTTAGGGATTTGGCAATCAAATCTTTAATATATCACTCATGTTTTATAATTCATTCTAGCTTGTTACATTTTATATATATGGTCCCATTTGTTGATACTAAAAAAAGGCATAATGTTTTTTTCATTCTAAACATTGATGCTAGAAAATTATGCCTCCTTATATAACACTAATTTTTTTAGCATGGATAACTATATTGCCTTGTTTTTGGGCTTCACAGAATTGCTTAATTTGTTACTTCAATTCCCACTTTATTTTCATTGCATACATAGTATTTGAATCTCTTTACAACAAACTTTGGTATCCCTCCCTCCATTATCCACCTCCCTTATGTGTCACCCTATCAATGTTACCATTACACACTTATGGTGTAATTGTTAGTTAAATACAACTTGAATATTTGTGTTTTGTTTTATTTTACTTTCTTGTCATTACATATGAATATTGGGTGGCATAAAAAAGGCATCAACCTACATTTATTTTGTGTAAACTTGTTATCTATTTCCAATACCTTTCTAGATGCATTATTTGATACAACATATTCACTTTGAAAAATGTTAATTTGCATTACAGTAATAGACATTTTGCCATTATTTTATGAATTTATTATAATAGACACCTAAATACCACTTTGGCAATCTTATTTCCAAATGCACACAAATCAATATCATTCTTGTCAATTCCATTATAATTAGTGATTCCGCTAATTAACTAACGTTTCTTACCCTTTTGGTCAATTAATAGTGATTTTTTGGTTACCAAACCTCTTTCATATCCAGGATACCACTTTACGAAAAATCGTAAGTCAAAATCCTATTCAAAACAAACAAAAAATAACTATTATTAGCTAATTAAGCCTATTTTTCCCTTGTTTTGGTCAATATACCTTACTATTGACTCAAACCCCTCTTCTAACCACTCAAAATCACTCCACTTTCCTCCACAATGTCTCAATAAGCTTCAAATATAATAGCCTTCTAGTTGACCCTAAGTGGTTGATTAAGGATCCTCACATCTTAATCACTTGTTAATTCACTAATTTTGATTAAAAATCTTAATAATGCTTAGAAATTCTAATCTAATTTGTGATTTTAGTCCCACATGCACCAAAATACAAGTTTTCTCCAAATGGAAAACTATAAAAAATGACTAAGCACAAACCTTTGTACTTTACACCATGCTTTGATTTGCATCTCATATACAAAATATGATTTGTAGCCAAGCTCAATCCTTGCCTAAGGTCTTCAATGGGGTTAGTAGATGGGTATTCAAAATGGCCATGTAGTTATTTGGAGAGACCATTTCACCTTATTTTGGAGTAGCAACCATCCCAATTTGATTACCCTCTTAGGTCTATTTAGACCTATGTTAGGTAATTGAACATATTAATAGGCACGATTAGTTATATTTTAAATTATATTCATGTTCTTTAAGCATTCCATTAAGCTCTTATCTTTAGTGTTACATTCCTAGACTTAGAGCCTTGTTTATAGGTGGTAATGGTGTTAGCCTTCCTTAGTTAGTCTTGTAATTTGCTTTGTAAATTTTAGGGTTCTTTCCATCGTCTCATAATAAGAATGCTAACTATGTGGCAAGAAAAGACCATTTTGATGCCTTGATAGGTTATGTTGATCCACTCATTGAGAAAATCAATGTGATTAGAATTAAAACAAGGGAGTGTGTTGTGGCAACGTGATGAGCTCATCTTTTTATCTCAGAACCTACTCTCCTCCTCCTCAAGAGAGTCACTATGATGTGTTATAACAATTATAGAAAACCACAACCAAGATTTTAATCTTGGACCTTCTCAAGATTTCTAACGTCCATAAGAATATACTTTTCAAAACCTTACAAGGGTTAGGAATATTTATTGATGTTGACCCAATGCATGTACAGGTAATGGTAGAGAAAATCACTCTTGCATAACACATAGCCTTCAGTCTGAAAGAATCCTTAACTAAAAATACCTCCCATAACCTACCCTTACATATTGAGGTAATAATCAAGCATAAGAAGGTTAAGAGATTGCTTATGGACAGTGGGTCAGGTCTCAATATTTGTACTCTTACGCTAGTTCATCAACTAGGTTACACAGAAGCTGATTTGGAGACAAAGGTCATCAACATAAAGGTGTATGACAATGAAGAATGATAATCAGCTAGAATTATCACTTTCCCTTTAGAATTTGGTCTCATAACCCATGATACAAAGTTCCATGTCTTGGAACTGGAGCTACATTATAACATCTTGCTCGGTTACCCATGGATTCATGTCATACAAGACGTTCCATCAAAGTATCATCAGTGTCTAAAGTCTCAGCATGAAGGATAGACACTTACTATACAAGGGGATCCCCAACAATTTTCTCATTGTAAAGAATTTTTGGGTTATTTTCCTACCATATATGAGTGCCCCTCTAGGGAGATTTTTGTTCTTGTTTATTCCTAGGCCCTCGCTTCATGAGTGGATCCGAACACCCTAACTCCCAGTGATAATAGTGCTTCTACATTAGAGTCTCCTTTTGGTACATGGTAGATGAAAGTCATGGGAAATGGATGTGGAGAGTATAATCTTCAGTAGGCCCTTGTGGTTAAAATCATTCCTCTATCAGCCTTATCACATGGTAGACCATGCTATAAATTCCAAAGAACAAAGGAGAACCGCCCATTCAAAAATTTCACTTTAGGTGGCTTGCTAGAAAATGAAAGAATACTCAACGATATTATATTTCATCCTCAAGATGATGAACTGGATTTATGTTACAAGTCATCAAGGTATGTTATTCCTAACATAATCATACTTACTATTAGATATCAAGGATGTGGTTGCGACCACTAAGAATAAGGTCCATTAGAATATCTTATAATACCTCGTCGTATAGTGGGTAAATAAGGTATTGGAATCTGTTTGTATGAGTCTCACCCTTCAGCTAACGAATATGATTCTTCTGAGAGTGAGAATAGTTGGTCCAAAAATGAAAGCAAAATAGATTCTCGGTGTAGTCTTTACAAAGACCTCACCTCTATGAACCTATTCTCTAACATGGATATCCTTACCATAACCCCTGTTACACCTGACATATACCCTATAACTCATACATTAAACCTCATCTACTCATCACTTGTGAATTGGTATCAACAAAAATACGTACCAATTAATGTGTTTCAGAATGATGAGGATATTGGTGAGTTCCTGGGCATCAGAGATAACTTTCCAAGAAATGATCACAAGAAGGGATTCTCCATTTAGCTCAACACATGCACATACTTTGGAGAGGAGGTAGATTTGTGTAGACACTTAAGTAAAAAGTGTGCAAGGGAAAGAGTCCTATAGAAAATCCTTGTGGAAAGAAAAAGGGAAAGTCCTATAGCGAAAACCTTTTTGAGGCGCTTGTGGAAAAACAAGCCCAAAGACCTATGGACAAGATAGAGTACCCACCTAAAGATGAGGATATACCTGAACCACCTTTGGTAGAGGAGGAGGATCTCAATCTCCCTCCTAATCCTACGTGTATGGAGGATGATTCAAAACTACTAATGGAAGATACAATAGAATTTAACATTGGCACGGAGGAGTTGCCGAGAATAGTTAAGTTGGGAGCTTCACTCTCGTCCCAAGAACAAAAAACATTTACAGGAATTTTGAGAGAGTATGCACATATCTTCACTTATTCTTACGACGACATGCCAAAAATTGATAATGTATTAGCGGTGCACAATCTTGTTGTGCACCCGAATGCCAAGCTCATCAAACAAAAGCTCCAAAAGATGCATCCTCACATCGCCTTGCTGGTAAAGGAAAAGCTAGAAAGGTTATTAAAAGTAGGATTTATCAAGCCTATTGACTACTCAGAGTTGATTTCTAATATGGTACCAGTTCAGAAAAATCCAATTGGTATCAGAGTGTGTACTAATTTCAGAGATATTAAAAAATATTGTCTCAATGAAGAATTTCCTCTTCCTAACATCGACGTGATCATTGATTCTACTGCTAGTTATGAGATGCTATCACTCATGGATGGCTTCTTAGGTTATAATCAAATAAATATTGTTGAGGAATATCAACACAGGACAACTTTCACAACCCCATGGGGGACATTCTGGTATCAATTCATGCCCTTCGGCCTTAAGAATGTAAGTGCTACATATCAATAGGTGATGATTGTAATATTTCACGACATGATAAGTGGCATCATGGAATATTACGTAGATGATATACTATATAAATATAGAACTTGGGAGGAACACCCAAAGATTTTGTGGCGCATCTTTCAGTGCCTAAGAGACTACAAAGTCTTCCTTAACCTAAAGAAATGCATCTTTGGTGTGCTATCTGGGAAATTACTAGGATTCATTGTGTTAAGGAGAGGAATAGAAGTGGACCCCATAAAGGTCACTGCTATCACAGAAATTCCTCCTAAAAATAGTAGACAACTGCGCATCTTACAAGGGAAAATTCAGGCCATCAGAAGGTTTATTTCACAGCTAGTAGACAAGTGTCATACATTCATGCATCTTCTTAAGAAAGATATTAATTTCACCTAGGGGCAAGAATAACAGCAATTATTTGCTTTACTAAGAGAATACTTGGTTAAACCCCCTATTCTCATGTCACCCACGATAGGAGAACCCTTGTTGATTTACATTTCTGCTACACATTTTGCAATTGGGGCATTGTTGGCCCAATATGATAAAGAGCAAAGAGAAAAAGTCGTATACTACTTGAGTAGAACATTGATAGCATATGAGCTCAATTATATGTATATAGAAAATGCTTGCCTAGTTGTAGTGTTTTTTTCTAGAAGTTATGCCACTATTTGCTCAATAATAAAGTCAAGCTTATTTTGAAGTTCGATCCTTTAAAATACTTATTGTCAAAACCTGCCCTAACTGGAAAGATGGCTAATTGGATCATCTTATTGAGCGAGTTTGACATTGATTATGTGCATCAAGAGTCATTGAAAGGACAAGTCTTAGTAAATCAGCTAGAAGAAGCTCCACTACCAGGTACCAAACCTTTGAGTCTGGAACTACCATATGTATACATCATGTACCTTAAGGAATATATCATTTGGCAACTATACTTTGATGGTTCATTTACCTTTCATGGTTCAGGTGCTGGAGTTGTGTTAATCACTCCTATGGGAGACTTGATCCCCCAATATTTCTAGCTCAGGTTCCCATGCATGAATAATATAGCGGAGTATGAAGCTCTCGTCACAGGGATGAAGCTAGCCATAAAGTGGTATATTATATGATTCATATGCATTGGTGATTCTATGATAATTATAAAATAAGTCACAGATGAATACAAGGTCAAAGATGAGAAACTTCTTAAATACAAAAGCATGGTTGATTATTTGAAGAATTTCTTTGAGTAGATACCAATAGCCCATAATAGAGTAGAAAATGATATGGCTATAGTAGAATCCATGTTGAGTATCTCGCTAGAGAACAATGATATGCCATTCTTCGTAGAAATCTAAGAACACCAACATATGATATACCAAATTTATGTTTGGTATGTGATGTTGTTGGTCCCTTTTCCTTGTGGTACGTTGAAATATTTGATTACCTCCATGAGGGAACCTTTCCCACTAACATTTCATGTGCTGAAAATATCACCCTCATCTAGTGTATATCCCGTTATACCCTACTCGGGGGCACCCTCTTCCATCGAGGCTACGATGGGAATTTGTTACAATGTTTAAGTTCAGATGAATCTATCCAAATAATCAAAGAGGTGCACAAAGGCTTCTGCAAGGCTCATATTAATTAGATCATCCTTATAAATAAAATAATCCAAGTAGGCTACTATTGGCCTACCATGGATCATGATTGTTGTAACCATGCAAATAAATGCATGGATTGTCCAAAGTATGGAAAATTGATACATGTGTCGGCGCAATCGTTGTAGCCTATCATAACCCCTTGGTCATTCTCAAATTGGGGTCTCGATCTAATAGTAAAACTTAACCATGTCTCTTCAGATGGTTATAAATTCATCATTACTGTAACTGAATTTATGAAATGGGTAGAGGCTATTCCTCTCACCTATGTTGAAGGTGCCCAAATCTATAAATTTATCATGAACCATATCATATGTCGATACGGTATCCCTTCTGTTATTATCATTGATAATTGTAATCCATTTAAAAATAAAATTGTGGAAGCACTCTGGAAATGCTTTCAAATCTCTCTCAAGTTCTTGACCCCCTATTACCCTCAAGGTAATGGGAAAGCCGAGGCTTCTAATAAAATCCTCATTCACATTATGGAGAAGATGGTGAGAAATACAGACTGTGACTCGAATCTACAAATTCACCCTACCCTCTGGGCATTTAGAAATTTTGTCCACACCCTCATAAGTGCCACTCCATACTCCTTGGTATTTGACATGGAAACTTCGTACTACCTTTAGAGATCAAGATCCCTTTTTTAAGCATTGAGTTAAGGGACTACCTGAATGAAGAGGAGGACTGTAGAGTAGCTCAACTGGAAAAGTTAGAGCTATTGGATGAGAAAATACTTCACATCCTCAATCACCTTAAAGTGTATCAGAATTGAGTGTGGCGAAGCTATAATAAAAGAGTCATACCTCTTCAATTTTAGGTAGGGAAATTGATGTTAAAAGAGAATCAGAAGAACGCCAATAAAGACCATGAAAAGAAAGGGAAATTTGAACCCAATTGTCTAGGACCATATGTTGTGGTTAACAAGTTTGGTTCAAGTTCCTATAAGCTAGCCCATTCAGATAGCCAAGAGTTTCAATAACCCATGAACGCAATGCATCTTAAGTGCTTCCATGTTTAATTATGATGTCTCTAAAATATCAAAAAAGATAAAGATAAATAAATAGGTGTGTCCAATAGTGAAAACCACGCAATGGTGGCACTTTAGACAAGTCCTTTGGTGAATACCGGTTTCCGACGCTAAGGGAGGGTCCTTTTTTCACAAGCATTTCAGGTTTTTGGAGTACGACAGCTTTGTTCAAAGTTGGTCTTTTCCTTCGTCTGAGTCCCTAGTGAGCCTATCCCTCTTTGCCCTGATCTAGCTGATCCAACCTTTTGAATGAGAAGAATATCACTTCTGGAATATAACACATGGCACTCTACCCTTGCACACCCCATCTAATGCTGAGGGCATCCATGTTTCTTCATTTCCTTGCATGTTCACTTCGAAAAACTATTTAGCAAATGTCAAAACAGTCATATAACTTTTTAAAATCCCAAAACATATAGATATGTTCCTTGAAAAAGTAAAAACATTCAAATATGTTTCGTAGAAAACTCTAAAACAATATAAAATTGTCTTAGAGATAAAACCAGAAACAACAAAAAAGGTCCCAAAATTGTCCCACAAAAACAAAGTAGTTGTTTAGTTACCTTTAGTTATTGGTTTGTATGGTTTTTAGTTGCATTTATTTTTCATATTATCTACTTTATGTTGGATTCACTTGCTTACTTAGATTGAATTTTATTTAATCTATGGTGCATTGCATTGATTTCATTTTATCTTGCATACTTGTAAATAAATATATTGCTTTGATTAGATTTTTTGAAACTTGTCCTTGTCAATTTTTACTTGTATAATGTACTATCACTTCATCATCATATCACATAAACCCATTACATTTATACATCATATATCAATAAATGTTAAGTCTACATCATACATGTATGCTAAAGCTAATCATCAGGTGTCGTATCATCAATGGGATAAGAGGGGTTGCGCATGATCACAAATCTATCCCCCCCACACTAATATCAAAAATAAAAACATGTTTTACTCAAATTATCTCATCAACATGTAATATGACATCAACTAAGGCTATCTCATAATATAACATGTGATATGAATATAAACATATAGATTAAACATGATATCTCATAAACAACATGTGGTACATCAGTAATCCATCTATCATCATACATAATCAAAAATATAAATTTTTGTATACAAAATAATATGTCTAAAAAATACATCCGATATAATGATCCATCATGGGTGTTTATAAAAAAAATTACCTTCATCACGAGGCATAATAAAAAATAGTCTATAACATATGTCTATAAAAAAAATGTGCCATCATATCGAGGTGATACACCAAAAAAACACATCTAATACATTAATAAGAGAGTCACCCACGAATATCACCCTCTCTGAGAATACTTGGCCTAGGGCCCTAAAGAGGAAACTACTCATGTGATGGTCTTGTAGAGGTCTCTCTGCTCTACTGCTCTGTAGGCTTCTAAATTGATCTAGCTGATCGTGAGGTCCTTTGGGATCTAGATCTAGACCTGCTAACATCTTACTGATCAAAAGGAGTATCCCTTTGTCCCTTTGGAATGGACTGGTGATACATTTCCTTGTAATATGAGGGCTCACCACTGGCTCTCATCGTATATGCTAGTATATCTAGAAGCCCAGATGCTGAAGAGGCCCACATTAGAGCATCACAATATCTTATCACTCTGGCTATGTCTTCCTAAACCCATGTACGCTTTTTCATCCATTGAACCCACTCAACCACTAATTGATCCCTCTCTACCTGTAGCTATATACTATTTTCTATCCCCCGATCTCACTCAATCATAGCCTATACTCTCTTTGTCTTGTCCTGATCTCACTTTGTCATGAGATGATCCCCTTCTAAGATAGCCTGGTCTCTCTGAGTAATGGCCTGGTCCCTCTCATCTGTAACCTAAAGCTATAAAGTTGTCACCTGTTGTAATTGTTGTTGTAAGGAAGCCACCTGCGCACTAGCTTGTATATCATAAGCATCCTCCTCCATATCCTCACTACCCCCCGCCATCTCCTCCACCTCCTGGTGGACTGTGTCATGGAGTCACATGAGGGGGTGATGGAGGTTCCTACAATGGTTCCCGTAATGGACCCTAAAGAGGCATATGAGGTGAAAACACCTGTTGCTACACCACTACCTACTATTATACTAAAACTTGCTATTGGACTAACACCTATTGCACTAGTACCCCTATATGTGGTCCTCCCTATGGATTTTCCTATGCATGTGCCCTAGGATTTGGGCCCTATCCTCCTGTGTTGTTGTATCCAATACCTCATGTGGTATAGTTAATCTAAGTGAAAACATTGTCACATACCACACTGCATAATTTAGGGTAGTCCATGTATCCACTATTTGCGCCCACTGTACCCAAGGTTATGGAACCACCTGTAAAAGTCTCATGTGAGCTTGGTCTAGCCTGATTCGTGGCCCCATGTGGAAGACCTCTATGTATCTGTGTGCATATCTCATCACCAGGAATACCCTAGATGAGACCAAACTGACACTGTACCATGTCTACTCTGTACCACTCCAGGACATAACTCTAGTTCCCAAGGATGAAATGGTGCACTACCTATGTACTCAACTCGACTGCATCCTGAGGTCAATGGTATAACCTATATGGCCACCATATAATCATGTGGTGTTGTACCTCATCAAAATATTTCCTATAGTAATCTATGTCTCCCTTGTGGCTGCGAATGTCATCTCCATTTGAAACCCAGTCCATGACAGAAGGCTCTCCAACAACTCAAGATCTCAAAGCTCCTGCAGGGTGACCTATTGTAATATGATGCCAAGCCCATATCTGTAATAAAGTGGCAGGGACCACTAACCTCTATCCATGATAATCTATAAAGTGTAAATCAGAGTATAAATGAGCCAGTATACACTGACCCCAGTAGTACACCTTTCCTTGAAGTAGGTCATGAATCACTCGAATGAGACCCAGAGGGAAGTGTGCACCAGTCTTGTCAGGTAGCAACATGTTGCTGACAAGAGCTAATAAAAATACATGGACCTGTCTTAGCCGTGGATCGACCATGCACATCCTAATGAGAATTTTCATACCCTGGTAGGGTATGTCTGTCACTCCAAATATCATGGCTCTATATTACTCAATATGGTCCTAGCGACCATCGTATGTAATCAAGCGACCCTAGATAGGAACTCGTAAGACCTGTCATACATCCTCCAATGTAACACTCATCTCACCAGTAATCAATTGAAAGGTTTCACTCTTTCTCTACTATCTCTCAGCTAAGGCTGTGAGCAGGATAAACTGATAACCTCTAAGGTGGTCTCTAAGAAAATCTGGTGGTGTCGGCTAAATGTCACCTCAAAGGCCCAAAGTCACCCTTGTCACTCCCGTGACACTAACACATCCAAGTCCATCTGTGGAACCAATCAAATCATTTATTGTGATCTTATTCTTCTATTCTATCATTTAATTTTTCTATTCTATTATATTATTTTTATATTATATCATCAAATTCTTCTATTTTGTTATATATTTCATCTATTTTTACTATCTGGGGTTTCCAAAAATCTGAATTTTCTTCTAAAAGCATTCTAAAAATGTCTTTTATGCACTGGCGCATCCCTAGTGGAACCAACGTACCACCTAGTGCATAGGTACACCTAATGCGGTAGCACATTCTTTAGCGCATAGACGCACTCCTCAACGCATAGGTGCATTTTCTTTTTTCTTCAAAGCCATGCATATGCATAGGAAAATTTCTCTTGGAATAGGCCCATATGCGCCCATTCCTGCCCTAGAAAATTGTGCATAGGTGCACCCCTTTGTGCATCAGTGTATATGCGCCCATACATGCGCCAACGTAGGCATAACCCCCCATTTTAACCCTATTTTAACCCTAAAAATGCATTTTAACAAAAAAATAAATGCTTTAACAAACGAGGTTAAAAAGGGAAGCTTTGTGTACCTTTTTTCCATTTGTCAGGAGCCTTATATAGTCCTTCACGTGGTCCACACGGTGTCTTTGGTTTTGCACCCTCACCATTTCATCTCGTAGGTCAGAGCTCAAATCAGCAGTAAAATGGTAAATGAATGTGGTAAATAAACTTGTCGCAATGGCTTATATACCCATTTTTACCTTCTGTGACATGTTTCTCTCCCCCGAAGTTCCCTAAGACCGCCGTGTTTCTTCTTAAATTCTTTTAACACTTGATGCTTTGATTATTTTTAATAAATAATGATTTTTGCGCCATTTTTGTTATGTTGGGGCATGTTTTTGCTTCCCAACAGCCTTTTCTACTACCTGGGGTATATTTTTGCCTTACGGTGACTTTTGATAGGGTCTCATGACTTCGTTATTTCTTCTATAAAAATAAAAAAACCAAAAAAATTCAAAAAAAATTGGTAAAATCATTAAAAATCCAAAAAACAATTGTAAAAATTCAAAATTTTACAGAAAAATGGTAAACAACATTCATGCAGTTGAATCTTGTGTCAAATGCATTTTCCTCAAACATCAAAATTTGTCCTAGAAGAAACATATTTCTAAGGTTCTTACTTGTTCTAGTCTCAAACGACTTACGGATCATCGTGATCTACCTCCATTAATAAAAGCTAGGTTGCTTACTATATCGCATGGGGGGTTCATTAGCTAGGCAATATCCTAGCACGTGGGTTCATATTGAGGTAATTATAATTAATAAAATTAAAGTCAATATACCGGTAGACACGAGGGGGTGAAAGGGTTTAATTTATTAATATTTTGAATCGGGTATTAGGGGTAGGTTAGAGAGGTGTGACCAAAGGAAAGAGAGGTTTAATTTTAATATAAAACTAAAACATTTAAACCCTAGTTTTTAAAAGTAAATACCTTAAAATTGCAAAAGGAGTGTGTTCATAAAGTTAAATTATAATCCCTTTTTTAATAAAGAAATATCAATTAAGAGATTCGTAACCTAGAAATAATAAGATGGTAGAAAACTAGGATTGAGTATGCTTTTCAACACAAGTGATATTATTACACCATGTTAAATTGAAGAACTATTGATAAATGATTAAAGCTTAACATTTATAAGGTGATTTGATAGTAGGTCTTCAATGGATTCAAATTATCTTTCGAGAGGAAATGCATATTAAAAAAAATTGAGTGAGAATTATATGATTTTTTGTTTTATATATTATGGTAGAAATAAAAAGAGGGTAAATAAAATTGTAATTAAAAATGGCTAAGTAAGGTACATGGAAAAAATAGGGGATATTTTCATTCTAATAATATAACATAGGAGAGGGTATTATCAATCGAATATTTAGAGATAAAAACTAGAATTAAGGGTATTCTTTAATACCCTTTGAACTCACGTGATATACCATACTTTTACTAAGTGAACCCCTCATGCTAAATATCTAAAAATGTTCCCATGTAAAGTTTTTGTCAGAGAATTTACACATATAAAATAGTTATGAAAGTTTTTCTAGGGACTACTTGTACAATAATTGTTGGTTTCAAGATGTATCCTTGGATATGCCAGGAAGAGATTGTCATTACAAAATGTACATTTGATATGAACTATAACCTGATAACAAAAACATTGGTGCAATTGTCTTGAACATTTTTTTGCATATTGAGTAAGTGTGATCATACAGTTAGCAACTGTTAGGTTAGTTGGTTTACTTTCTCGTATTATATTGCATTATGTATGTTGCATGGAGTTATGTAAAATGAAGATATGATGAATCTTATCTTTCATGTTAATCTTACTCTTTGGTTCAACTAATAATTACTTGATGAATAAACCTACAGTGAAAGATACATTTCAAGAGAGTAACTTGAACCATGGTTGATGTAAAGAGTGGGAAATCCTTTATTAGACCGCTATGCAGAATTTCTTTTCCATTAACTTTCTTACACTCTACTAATTTTTCATCCATATAACCTCGTGCCAATAAAAAATACATCCCTATCTAAAAATCCTTCGTAGCATACCCAATTAGGTTCCACGCAACACTATCCTATTTAATCTATCCATTTCAATCATATTTTCAGATCGTCAAATACTTGATTTCTATCACCCCAGCAACACTCGAGGGGAAATCCTTCATTCTACTAATTCAGGGCCACGTTTCACAAATTACCTATTTCAGGCTTGTCTAATATTTAAAGTCGAATTCACACTTCACCTCAAACAAGATGCAAATATAGACCACGTAAATTACACTTTGTGTCAATCCGGGAGGATCCATTCACAGCACAGGAAACACTCGGTGTAAATTCTTGATTAGGTTCTTCAAAAAATAATTAGTGATACAACTCCCTATTAACTAATGCATCTTGAAGCACCCTTTTAGGCAATTAACAACATTTTTTTCACTACCAAACCTCTTTCCATTCAAGATGCCACATTTATCAAGAGTTCATAACCTCCCAATCCTCCCAAAAAGACAATTAGTTTTATTAGCTAATTAAGCCTATTTTCCCCTTGTATTTGATCAATATACCTTACATTGAATCAGTACTCATATTCATAATCACAACCATATATCTTACCTGTCATATTTCCTCCACAACATCTCAACAAGCTTTGAAATCTTATCCTAGCCTCCTAGTCTACCCTAAGCGATTGATTAATATACCTAAGGGGTACATCTTAATCACTTGTTAATCTCTATTTTTGATTAAAAAGCTTAATCATGCAAACAACTTTCTAATCTAATCTATGATTATAGTCCCAGTGATGAGACCAAAATACTCAGTTATATCCCCAAATGGAAAACTATATTCTCTGACTAATCAGCATTTCAAGTGAATTTATGATGATAGTACTTAAAACATGATAAAATATTGAAAGTTTGTAGAATATACTGCTTTATCAGATTATCATCTCTTAAGGACAACGATCTAAATACAATCAATATCTCCCAAAATATCCACTGAAATTCTTATGAAAATTTAATGATAGCATTGAAAACATTATAAGAAGACATAGTCGAAGCTCATAGTTTTTGGAGTTTTACAGAAAGTCTAAAATGCATGCTACTAAAAAGCTCAGTTGCCATAGACAACTAGATTTTAGCTACTGAGGTTCGTCACACAACTACCAAATACACAACTAGTGAAAGTCTATTGGTTTGTTCCGAAATAACATTGACATATATAGGAAATAACTATTTCCACCTTTGCTTCCAGATCATTAAGAACGAATATAGACCCCCAAATAAGGGCATGCAATGTGGCCTCGCTAAGGAATGGGGTCAGAAAATGTGGAGGCGCCTTCGACACTGCTGCCACGCCTTTCTCTCCATGGTTGTCAAGAATGAACGAATAGAGGAACTACTATTAGGAATGTTGAAATGCCCCCAAAACCACTTTCAAAATCCTTATTGAAACCTATGTTATTATCTTTGTTAAATAAGTAGTCTAAAACTGTGTGTTCCTAATTCAAGGGATAGTTGTAGAAATATTTTCACTACGGAAGAATGGACTATTGCTAGCTTAATTTGGGTCTTACCACCGAAGCTAGGGTCCCTTATTGGATTTGATCCACTTCCTGAGAATATGCGCAACAAAATAGCTTGGTGTAAAGGACTAAAAAATTAGAATATGAGAAGAAGTCCTTGTCCTTTTCCCCCAAAAAAGGAGTTGGTTGGATGCATGCATATACTGTAACCCACACTCTTGCAAAAGATCTTTCCCCAATAAACCCTGAAAATACGCATTTCTTTCTCCTAGAGGGGCCAATTAAAATAAAGTGACTTGAAGTTGAAGTTTTCCCCTGAATTAAGTCCCATGGTCCAAGGAAGTGAGCTGCCCACTCATTCAAGGAAGATGGATTTATGTTTTATACTTTATTAGTAATTTTCCTTTTGTGTGACCCCTGATTTCATGCTTAGTAATATTTACATCTAATTTCTTTTTTGAACCTACGACTTGGACCTATCTTATTTATTTTAGGCCTTTGGCACAGGAAAAGGGGACATTCAGCACAAACCTTTCTAATTTACACCATGCTTTGATTTGCATCTCATATAAGAAATATTCCATTTGTAGCCAAGATCATTCCTTGCCTAAAGTCTTCAATGGGTTTGAAGGAGATGTTTTACAAAGGCTCTTTCTCCTATTACATGGACAACCATTCAGACACTAGCCCTGGATTGAGCATTATTAATGAAGAGGATTTGATGACCCTCATCTAGTAAGGGGTACATTTTAATCTCATAATTGAAATACTATTACCCATGATTAGTTAGACTTTCCAATTAGTACATCATAGTAAGGGGTACATTCCATTAATCTCTTATATTTAGTGTTACATCCCCATAAAACAAACAATTTTACAAAATTTGCATTGACTAGAGGTGGTATATCTAGCTTGACACTAACGGGAAAGTTAGTTTGGAATATGCTTATGCACAGTTGACGGTCAAATATGGAATATGAGCACTCATTTTTATGGAATGTGAATTCTGAGAGCTTCTACACATATGCATTTCTTATATTTTTTTGAAGAAACAATATGGTTTAAGGTGTAACTAGTGCATTTTTTGTGGAAACCAACACCCTTCTTTTGATTAGAGATTGATGGACTTCAAACTATGTATGGAATATTGTTTCAAACTGATTATTTTGATAGAGATATGCAACTGCACTTCAAATTTTATAGGTCCCTATGGATCTAAAAGGATGAAAAGGTGAATGACATGCCCATCTTGGGAGAGCTTCTAGGTCCACTAATGAGTTGTGTTATAGTCACAATTTTGAATAGATAGATATGCATTGTTTTCAATCAAATTTTGGTTTTTCATTCTTTGATATCATTGATGAAGATCAAACAAGGTTGTTTTAATGTTTTTCCCTACAAAGACTTCTCACATAATAGGTAGGAGGGATTGCATTGGATTTTTATCAATTGTTAGTGATTGTGATAGTTGGTGGAGTAGTTGCTAGCACCGATAGTGTTGATCAAAGGTTCACTAGTGTCATTGGGTATCAAGAAGATGTGTCATACATAGTATAAGACTGGTCATTAGGTTAGATTTTGTGTGGATCCTTATGTGGAATGATGTATTTAGGAAAACATTTGATTGAGCTTTTACTATTGGATGTGTATAGAATGGTTAGAGAGGCTATCCTTATGTGGAACATGTATAGTTGAGTAAAATTTGATTGATCTTTTACTACAATATGAGTACAAAATGGTCAAAAATAGGATGGCCATTGCAACCATGAGGAAACAAGATTGTCCATCATTCATACAACTCATTAGGTAGAGAAATTCTAAGGAAAGGAAGCTACTGGTTAATTAGTACCATGATGTAAAATGTATCAGTTTACAGATGTTGGAAACACCATTGGATGACTTCACAGTCATATGCTTTAGATCATCTTCTATAGCCCTTTGGATGAAGAATGGTTTTTTGGGATGATTTGATACAAAGTATGTTTCGTGTGATATTGTGTTGGTGTTTACATGTTAGTGTTAAGTAAATGTATAGGGCATGCATCATATATGAGACACCCCTTAATGTCATGTTAGATTAATGTTGGTCATTAATATTAGAGTGTTAATAAATTATTCTAGGTGATATAGGTAGTTGAACCCCTAAGGTTAACTGGGATCATCGGGCCATTGGGTCCTGTGAAAGCTTATATAAGTTTGGGAGATTGTACAAGAAAGTAAAAGCATTTTACCAATGCATGAATTTTCACAAAATGAATAAAATGAGGTTGTGTCCTTCCTATTCTACCTACACAAGTGTTTTATAAGCTAGACCCTAACATTTCTAGATACATTGACCTTAGGAAACTTGTGGAACAATATACTTATTCAAACAAGATACTGCATATAATATGAGATTTATAACAAAATACCTCATCTACATTATAAAATACAATAATAAATATGGGTTGTATTATGTAATACAACATGCCCTATCCCTTGGGAAGCTCTATCCCCAAATCTTGAGGACCAAATATCAACTCTCTTGTGGCTAATTTTTATCTTCTGCTTCTTCCTTTTCTTTAAGATGACAACAAGACACCACACGAATGGGTGTGATTAACAAAAATGGGACATAATGGGCCTAAATGAGGTATTAGGGTATTAATTTTATTCTAAATAGGAGGAATAAAATGTTGTATAAATGAACTAAAACAATATTAAATAATTGTAATTAAATTATTCTAAGTGAAATGAAACCCTAATTATGTAAGTAAAGGAGAGAGAAATAGACCTAGCTGATAAAAAGGAAGATTGTTGTAGGTTGTCGCATGTCTGACTGCAAAGAATCTAGAACTCAAAATGAAGACTCATGAGACCCTACGAAGGGTAGTCTGGTGGATATGAGATGTTTGAGGTGCCTGCGAATGTACTGGGGTGCCCCGAGGCATCCTGGTCTACAATTTGGGTTCTCTCAACAATGTAAAATCTCAAAACCTTAGTTTGGCAGTGTCACAACATGGTTTGAAACCCTGCCTATCTTGTCACACTAGATATGTAGGATGAAGTTGTATAATGGCCTGCAATACAAAGAGAAGTATCAAACCCTAGAAAAATATAAAGATGCAAATGAATGGGTCAGACTGACCTTGACCTCCAAACTAGTGGTCTTATCACTGAGTGTTGCACTGCATTTCAAACCCAGATGTAGTTCGTGTGTGTGTGTGAGTGTATTTGCATGTTGTGCCTTAGGTTCTCTTGTGCCAGTTGCACTTTGTGAAGTAGCGAGAAATAGTAACTATAGAAAATGTAAATAGCATGTGTGCATGGAATAAAATATAATCCCTCCCCCTATGAAGTGTGTGTGATACAAATATCTCCTAGCCTTAATACATGGCACTATGTGGATGCAAGTGATGCAATGATACAACTCTAGATGGAGTGATAGTAGTATGTGACGCTAGGGACCTCTTATGGTCTTATAAGCTTTATATTTATAGGGCTCTCAAGTTTAATTTCATAATTAATCCTGATAAGGCCGACTAAGGAAAAGGATAAGGATGAAAAATGGCTAGAAAGCCCCAAAAAGAATCAGGAAAGGATGTGCATAGATCGGGGCACCCAAAGTGGGACCAAGGGGCACCCCAATATAGGCTGGGGCACCCTAATTTTGGGCTAGAATGACGGGGCAATTGCAAAATGGATGGATAAGTGTAAGAAAATATGTGGGAAGTATGAAATAAAATATAAAATAAAGATGGCCAAAAGGTGGGATTAATTAGTACTTTATTCACTTGAGAACCTTCTAAATAGTAGTATAAGACCGAGCTAAATAATGTCTAAAGTGCATAATTTTGTGTCTACATTTTTCCCCCACTTTATGTTGGTGAGCAGAAAGCTCGGTAACATAAAGTAGATAGAGATGTGTACCTGATATCCATGTAGAGTGTAGAAGAAGATGTCGATGGACTAGACTCAAGCATGGAATGAAAAAAGAAAAAGGTGGAGGAGCATGGATTCTAAAGATGAAAAATGTGCATAAAAAGTGATGAGAGTGAACCTAGGGTGAACGTGTGTGTAGCTACTGCTATGTGTAGTGTACCTACATGAGTTAGTAAAGGAAGTTCCTGTAGCGGTGTGTTTTTGTGTTGAACATCATTTGTCATAATCGTCGTTGTTGTTGTTGTTGCCCCCAATTTGACTACTTGTTTCTCATACGGCTGGACTTGCAAGGAGAAAATGATCAAGTACTCAAATATGTATGTATGTAAAAAATGTTGTGTAAAATACATGTGTAAATACAAAATATTTTAAAGTACACTAGAAAAAGTGTAAATTGAACATGTGCACCTGATCCATGTCGAGAAAAAGGGTGTAGAAGGATATCATGTATTGTTGCAAGTTTTTTGGGTGATCTCACGCCACCCTAGCTAAAGAAGTATAGGGAGGAAATGCGTTGTATCCTCCAACTTTAACCATTCTAGCTAAAATGTGTGAAGAGATCTATCTATACTGTCCTAGTTTTTTGGGTGATCGTAATGCCACTGGACAGAGAATTGTAGAGAGGCACACCCACTGTAACCCCCAAGACTGTAACTGCTCCGTAGAATTACCGAAGGACACCATGTCCTGTTGAGGCCATTGTGTATGGAGTTCGTAGACTGGTCTAAACTCACTCGTTGTGTGTGAACTGGTGTAAATACACTGTGTTAGTAGAAAACCCTCAATGATGCCCCCCTCTTTGGGGGTGCATGCGATGATTCTGAAAGGAGAATGCAGCCCCAAAAGAGGACCAACCGCACTCTGACCTTGTAGAACTCTACCCTGTAGGGGGAAAGGGAAAGCACTTGGTAGATACCAAGGTGCACACAAAAGGGGATGGCTAGCCAAAACAAGTGTTAGTCTAAAAACACATGCATGTAATAAGAAAAGTGTAAAATACACAAACAATGTAAGAACTACCAAGCAAAGTAGTGTAAACACACAAGAAAACAAGAAGACCGCACAAAGTGGGTTTCAAACATGGGACATCACTCATGATGTCGCAAGACACTCAAGGTCTGTCATGGCTGACAAACAATATACAAGTGTGCACATAAGAAAAGGGACAAATCCCCATACAATGGCAAACAAAGCAGAAAAGTAGAAACAAACAAGTAGTCATGGAAACATGTAATCCTACAAAACAAGTGTTGCACATGGAACACACGTTACCATGTTAGAAGTGATAACCAATATGTCAAAACATGTATTAACAAATAGTATAAGATGCTAAGTACAAAATGAAACAATAACACCTAAATAAGATCGAATGTGGATGCCCCCAATGACCAGTATAGGAAGGGTAGAAGGTAAGCATCCATGTCACATGTAGAGTCTTGTATCTATGATCACACTAGACAAAGATGTGAACACACATGTGTGTATGATAATGAAATATAAGAAAGAAATCTAACATGTGTAGTAAAGTGATCATGCAAAAAACTAGTAAGCAAGAGTAAATGCCACCAAGACAAATGCAGTATGATGTGGATGGATGAAATGGAATGCAAGATGGAATGATAGGAGCATCGTGCTCCCCTGAGTGGATGGAAGTGTATGAAGTGAGGTTCATTTTGTTTTCCCCCTCAACAGTCAAGAATGAACCATAAATGAGAGTGTGTCATCGGGAAATGGTCAAGTAGTGTTGGTTGTATCTAGCATGTTGTGATGAGTGTGTATGTGTAGTGGTGATGAAATGCGACATGTGGAGAGATGTGCATGGACCCTATAGCCTAAGTGTATACCACGACTTGTTGAATGGAGGAGTGATGATTTATCCCTAAGCGTATATCACTATTGAATGAGTGGATGGTGAGGATACATATGGAAATATGTGAGTGGACCCTATAGCCTAAGCATATACCATGACTTGTGGAATGTGTGAGTGATGATTTAGCCCTAAGCGTATATCACTATATGAAGTTATGAAAATGGGTGACAGATTTATCCTAAAGTGTATGTCACTATGGGATGAAAAGATGAAGATGGGTGATGATTTAGCCTAAAGTGTATGTCACTATGAGATGAATAAGAAGGGAGTGGTGATGTACCCAAAGGTGTATACCACTACAAGATGATAATGGGGGTGGTGATTTAGCCTAAAGCATATACCACTACAAGATGATATAATGGGTGACAATTAACCTAAGGTGTATGTCACAAATGCTGGAAATGTTGCATGAGGAAAATGTCGCATGATGAATGTAAGGTTCATTTGATTGGTAAACCCTCGACAGTTGAGTATGGACCAAGGAACTAAAGTGTGTCATAGGGTGGTGAGTGTTGCTTGTAGAAAACAATGTAGTATAAATGACCAAAATTGATGAAGAGGGTATGTAAATGCACAGTGTGTGCAATGTAAGCGTAAGATATGTAGTGTGTATGAATATGTAAGTGAAATGCACTAATAGGTGTATATAGAAATAGAATATGTAAGGATGATAGATGTAAACTAGACCCATATATAATGGAATCTAGATGTAGTATGTAGAATGTATCTATGATGGATGAAATGTAAATGTGAATGTAACTAGAACATGTAGGGTGTGTAAACTAATATGCGAGTGACTAGTGTAGTATGTATAGTGATATGTGAAGATAGTATAAATGACTAATAGATGAGTGGATGAGAATGGATAATGGATAATGCAATGATGTAGTAGTATAAAAAGTGTATAGAAATGTGTGATGAGGTGTAATGAATGGTGTAGAATATAATGTTAATATGTAAACCTAAAGTGCAGTGTGTAGGGTTCAATGTAATGGTAATCCCTCAACATTCCAGTGTGAACTGAAGCACAAGAGTGCGTCATCAGGTTAATGAGGGTTCTAGAATGTGTGACAAATATGCCTATGTGTGAAGAAATGAAGGAAAAAGAATGCAAAGAGTATAGGTAAAACTACAGCTAAATATGAGGAAGGGGGGATTGGGTAATGGCTATGCCCCCTAAGTGATAGTATGATAAAGGTGACTAGGAAATGTCTCAAGAAAATCATCGTTTTCTTGATCAAAACTGAGCAGGAGCTGCGTCGAAACACTTGGTAGTCTATAGAATGAGGTGGATCATATAAAGACACATTACAAATGAAGGGTATAAGAATTCATCACATATTCTTCATCCATAAAAGACAATTGTGGGAAGCCATGAGCATGCCAACGTGAAATGTTAGGAACATATGCAAGGGAAGAATCATTAGTAATGGAGATAGTGCCGAAGGGCATGGGGAATGAAAGTGAAGAATGAAGCGGGTCAAGTGTACCACCAATATAATCAATCCAAGATTCATCCAAGTGTAAATGGTGAATCATGAGCAATGCATGAAAAAATACTGTCAGATGAAAAAACTGTAAGCCATAAGTTGTTGTAACATGGAAGTAACCATGATAGAGATGGGGTGAATGGAGGGGTGGCAATATGTCATTAAGCATCATACCAAACCTAGGTAAGAAATCACGTATACAGATAGTATCAGAGCTAGCAAGATTGAGAGGAATGTGTTCCCAGAATGTCCTATTGATATATAAGGTACATGTGAAGGGGGTCATGAAACTACTTCTGTAGAGAAGAAGATGAAATTTCATAACACTATTAACAAATCCTTTATATAGGACCATATCATTAGTGGATGGAGGGTTTTTGAACCTTGTATTCACCTGGACCATCAACTACAATTTTTTTTGTCAAAATAATAATTGTCCACACCAAGAGGGGTAAAATCTAGTTGTCGTAGTGACTCATCAGTGAGTTATACAACATCAACTTCATCATCAGAGTCGGTGGAAACATTGGTATGTGCATCATCAGTTTTGGTAGCACTATCAAGGACATTAGTAGGTTACATGGGAGTAGAAGGAGTAGCAGAAGTAGAAGATGGTGGAGGTGGAGCACTACCAGGGAAAAATATAGTGGGTGAAATGATAACCGAAGTGTGAGTAGATATGGGACGAGAAGTGATGTCAGGGGTATTGGAGGTGGGTGTACTAGATTGACCGACATCATATTTATCTAGGTTAGCATACAGAATGGGCTGAGGTGGTGGGATAGGCATAGAAGTGACAAGATTCAATGTGAAAATATTTGAATGGTTCCAGGTTAGTGGTAATAGTATGTTCATAACCATCATGACAGGAATTTGACACATTGATGTACGATGGAGGGCACGAATTGCATGGCATGGATCCAAGGTCTACCTAAGAGGAGATTAATTGAAAATAAGCATCGAGGACATAGAATTTAGTAAGAACTGTTTTAGGTCAAACGACATGAATATGGAGGGATATAGTGCCGAGACATGTGCAAGTGGAAGAATCGTAACCACGGATGAGAGTGGAGTTATGGGAGATGAGACTATCATTGATACCTAATTTTTGTAAGAGAGAATGGGCACAAAGGTTAACAGTGGACCCATTTTCAATGAGGACACACTTGATACAAGTAGTAATAATGACAACTTGGTAATGAGAAATGGTGCACAAGGGTTATTTTTGGCAGCAGGTGATATGTTCACCATCTCTAAAGGAGATAGAGTGAGGAAAACTACAAAGAGATTGGATGAGATGGGAAAAAGCTTTAGTAGAGTGGTCAAGATCAATGTGAATAGCATGAAGGGTATCCTCAAGTGTGGTTCGACAATCTAGTGCATTGCGGAATAAGTCATAAAGTGATATTTTAGCTGGTGTATTCTTGAGTTGGTTGATAATATCATAGCCTTTGGAAGTAGCTAATGGAGTGACAAGTGTGACTGGTGGTGGCAATGAAATGGGTGGAGCAACTGGTGGAGTAATGTGAGTGCAGTGGGTAGTAACTACATTGATGGATGGGTCATGGATGGAGGCATGACAAAGTGAGGGGGGTGTTGGGTACACACACGCATGAAGTCAACGGAGGTAGTAACTATATTGGTGACCTTGGTAAGTGTATAGGTAGGATACGAAGATTGGGCCATGAATTGATAAAGAGATTGACATGGTGGAAAAAGATGTGAATACAAAACCCTAGAAGGCGGTAGAAAGGGATGTCAGGTTCACCAAAATGATTAACAAAAATAAATCCTAAATGGGGTATAGGTCATTAATGTTAATCTAATTAGGAGGACTAAAACGTTGTATAAATAAATTGAAACTGTATGAAATAAATGTAGATAAATTATTCTAAGTGAAATACAACCCTAATTATGTAAGTAAATAAAGAAATATGGCTTAGGTGATAAAAGGTGACTATTGCACAGTGTCGCAAGTTTGACTACAGATTCCAAAACTCAGAAAAAACACTCAGAGACCCTACGAAGGGTAGATCTGGAGGTTTTAAGCTAAATGAGGCACCTGGGAATGTATTGGGGCACTCTGGAGCACCCTGGTCTACAGTTTGGGTGCTTTGATTTGTGTAAAAGCTGCAAAAACTGATTATGGTATGATTGCAAGTTGGTTTGAAAACCTGTCTATTTTTCGTACTAGATTCACCAGATGAGTTGTATAATGACCTGCAATACAAAAGGAAGTATCAAACCCTAGAAAAAATAAAGAATAAAATGAATGGGTTGGACTGGCCTCAGCCGCCAAACTAGTGGTCTTATCACTAAGTGTTGCACTACATTTCAGACCCAGATGTAGTTTTGGTGAGTGTGTGCATGTCGTGACCTAGGTGCTCTCGTTCCAGTCAAACTTTGTGAAGTAGCCAACAATAGTAACTATAGAAAATGTAAATAACATGTGTACATGGAATATAATAGAATCCCTCCCCCTATGTAGTGTGTCTGATGCGAATCTCCTAGCCTTGATGCATGACACTATGTGGATGCAAGTGATGCAATGGATGAAACTCTAGATGGAGTGGTAGTAGTATGTGTTGTTAGGACCCTTATTATGGTCTTATAACTTTATATTTATATGTCTCTCAAGATTAATTTCGTAATTAATCCTGAAAAGGTCGAATGAGAAAAAGATAAGGATGAAAAACTGCTAGAAATGCCCTAAAAAGAATCAGGAAATAATGTGCATAGATCAGGGCACCCAGGGTGGGACCAGGGCACCCTGATTTTGGGCTAGAATGATGGGGAAATTGTGAAATAGATGGATAAGTGCAAGAAAATATGTTGGAATGATGAAATAAAATATAAAATAAAGATGGCCAAAAGTTGGGATTAATTAGTACTTTATTCACTTGAGAACATTCGAAATAGTAGTATAAGACCAAGCTAAATAATGTCTAAAGTGCATAATTTTGTGTCTACAATTGGTGTTCGAATAGTTATTTTCTCTCTCTCTATATGATATAATAATATATATGTCGTAGTAGGGAATAATTATTTTTATTGATAATTGGTTAGATTTTATTGGTTTAATTCACTATTTAGATTGATTCACTTATTGCATTTATAAGAGTGGTTTATGTTACAAAATTTCTATTGGTATATATATTTGCTAAGTCTCGTGGCGCTCCTTGGATTTTATGTTAGGTCATCAAGATTATTTTAATTGTCCTTTATTTCCTCTTAGCATATAGTTTTCTTTTGAAATGTTTGGAATGCATGCACTTTTTCAGGGATATTCAAAACTCTAACTTCTTCACAAATTTAGGAATGCCCTAGATCATTTATCATTGAATTCAAAGAAACAACACTAGAAGCCTTCCTTTTCAATTTCTCGGGATTTATTTTTGTGATTAAGAAATGGTGTGTGAAAGTATCTTGCAACTCCTAATCAAGACATATGGCTATGAGTGACTAACACACTTATCCTCAAGAAAATATGAAAGCTTGAACCTCGTTATTATTGGCTTGAATTCAAGTGGTCCAAAAAAGGTATATAAATTTCTACAATCTAATTTCATTTTTCTCCAAATATCATACCCATATCTATTCTTTGACATTGCTTATGTGTGATTGGTAGATTAAGAAAATGTGCTTTGTGTGTTGTAGAAAATGTTGATTTATGAACCTTGTGAGAGAATCTCACTAGGAAGACTATGCAACATCCCTATTTTGATCAGCTAGAAAAATCTCAATTATGAGCGCTTCCCGATTTAAGAAACAAAGAATTGAATGCAAGTTCTGATTTTTGTTTTAAAATTCCATAATTTTGTGTACAATTGGGTGTTGAAATTTTTCTTGATTTTCCTTTCTTTTATGATATACTTGTCTAAACATTGAAACCAATGAATTGATCATAAATTATTGTTATGTTTGTTATCTAAATAGAGAAACCAAGAATATGTTAATACTTCATATTTGAATTTCAATATTTCAATACTCGAGATATTATGACCTAAAAATTAACTAAACTTCCATACTTGGGACTCATCTTCTTTGTATTGGGTTTTAAGACTTTTCTACTTTTATAATAGTTAAGTGAAAAACCCATAATAATTCTAGACTTCCGTACATTTTGAATAACTATTATACTTTTATATCAAATGGTGCATGGGTTTTCTAACATATTTGGTTTTATAACAAGTCATCAAAAATATTTCCATTACTCTTTCCTTCCTCTAATATGAATTTGTATCAAAATTATAGTTATGTTTTCCATTATTATACAGTTTTCATCTATAGGTTTCATTCCTTTATTGATGATGTTAGGATACTATTAAACATAGTTGTACTCCACTTCGAGGAAATTATCATTTTTTCTAATGTTTTTTACTATTCCTATCAACAAGTACACTCATGAGGTAAGGTTTTGAACTCATTTCTCTCCTTTTACTATTATGCGAGGTCTTACCTATTGTTGTCCTGAGATATTGGTAGAAAATGGAGTGAGTTGACTACTACAGTACATTATTGTAGATTTTCCTATATTTCATTTGTCCTCTATGTTGTAGATCATAATTACGTTATATTAGTATATAAATATTTATTTATTTTTCTCTGGATTTTATAATAATATATATCATGATAGGGTTTTATTATTTTTATTGATAATTAGTTAGATTTGAGTGGTTTTATGCATTTATTAGATTCATTAAGTTATTGTTGGGAATTCAGGATTGCAAAATAGTGTTATGATTCAATAACATACCAAATCATGCATAAAGGATCTAAATAATTCCCCAAAATCTACAGCGGTGGAAGTATAAATTAGAAGATCCAAATCAAAACAAAGTACATACACATAACACAGTATGTACCGTGGTTCACCCAATGTGGGTTACGTCCACTAAAGATAGAGATCTCAATATATAATAATGAATAAGAGTACAAACCAACTCTTCATACAAGAGTACAATGTATCTAAAAGGAACCATAATTAGATTGTACCAAGCCAAGAACACATATACTAATCAAACACCATGATCAATAAGATGAAAGCAATTCGCTAGAATAATTTTACATAAACCTTTGCAAACAAATGAGTATCAATATCATATATTATTATGGAGCTCAATGAAATACAATGAGGATGAGACTTGCTTATATAGACAAGGTATAAAAATCTAAGAACTAGTTAAGGCCGTAGATCAAGCCATAAATCAAGGAAAGAACTAGTCGTCAAAGAACTAGTCAAGACCATAGATTTAGGAAAGAACTAGACATCAAGGATCTAGTCAATACCATAGATCAAGGAAAGAACTATACCTAACAACTAGATAATATCATCCTAATATCTAAAAAAATAAAAATAAATATCCACACACATAAGTGGGTGAGGATAAATACAATAAAGGTAATAAAGTACCTCAGGTGAACATGAGCTAAGGTAAATACCTACTCTAACACCCCCCTCAAGTGAAGCTAGGGGCCAAAATAAAAGTGGCATATCCACAGTATGAGTCCTAAAAACTAGGCCTGATGATGTACTCATGTACAATATATCCATGAAAGAAATCTAAAACCAAAAGAAGGAAATAATCCTACTAAAAGGAAAGAGAAAGAAAAAGAATAAGGAAGATGTTCTCACGAACACCCCCAAGAACAACTTCTGAAACCCCAAGCATTCCATGTAACTCAAGGTAGCGAGGTGATACAAAAGGCTTTGTAAAGATGTCTGCAACTGGCTACTAAGTCGGAATGTACTCCAAGAAAAGAACTCCATCTTAAATGTGCTGACAGAATGAAGTAGATGTGTATCTCAATATGCTTGGTCCGCTGGTGCTCAACTGGGTTGCGAGAAATGTGAATTGCACTTTGGTTGTCACACCAAAGTACAGTCAGGTGAATCCTGTGGGAATCCAAACTTTGTCAATAATTATGGAAGCCAAAAAGAATGTACTGACTCGCTGTAACTATTGCCTTGTACTCTACCTCTGAAGATGAAAGTGCAATAGCCTATTGTTTTTTGCATGCCCAAGCAATTGGAGAAGAGCCAAGACAAAAAATATAGCCAGAAGTGGAACTGTATGTCATCAATAGAACCTGCCCAATTTGAATCTATATATCCAACCAACTGAGTAGAACCCCTAGTGTAGTGTAAACCAAAGGGGGAAGTGCCCTGCAAATAGCGCAAAAATCCTTTTAGCATCCTGTCAATGACTACTATGAGGAGAATGTGCAAACCAAGATACAAGCCCTAATGCAAATGAAATAATCAGGGTGAGTATGGGTCAAGTACATGAGACTCCCAACCAACTTGCCTATACAATGTAGGATCACAAAGTGGAGTGGTACATGTGGAAGTAAGAGTAACCCCAGACTGAAAAGGAGATGGACTTGGCTTACAATCAGCCATATCAAAGCACCAAAGAAGATCATGGGTGTACTTTTGCTGACTCAAATGAATCCCTGAATCTGTCTGAGAAATTTGAAAAACAAGGAAATAATGCAATAACCCAAGATTTTTCATGTCAAACTATGTAGAAAGAGCCCTTGAATACTCTGAATGTGGAAGAAGATCTTCTAGTAAGTAGCAGATCATCAACATACAAGACAAGTATCACAATATCCTCACCAACATGTTGGAGATACACTGTATGATCGGAGTGGCAATGAACAAAACCAGTAGATAGAAGAAAAGAATCCATCTTCTCATACCAAGCCCGAAGGGGCCTGTTTGAGACCATAGAGAGACCTTTCAGAGTCTACAAACAAGAGAAGAATCCTAAACAAATCCAGCTGGTTGCTCCATGTATATTTCCTCTTGTAAATCTCCATGTAAAAAGGAACTCTTCATATCCATCTGGTATACAGGCCACCCTTGTGATGTAGCAATAGCAAGTACAAGGTGTATCAAAATCCATCTTGGCAATGGGTGCAAAAGTCTCAGAGTAATCAATACCTTCAACTTGTGAAAAACCCTTTACAACAAGACGAGCCTTATACTTGTCAATGGACCCATCAGCTACGTATTTGGTTCGGTATACCCACTTACACCTAACCATATTTCTTCCTTTAGGAAGAGATACCAAATCCCAAGTATGATTCTTCATCAAAGAAGAATACTCAACTACCATCGCATCATCCCACTCATGTATCCCATGAGCCTTTGAAAAGGACTTTGGATCCTCAGAAACTATCTGACACAAAAGTTCTAGAACCTGTAGAATGTGTGTGATGATGCCTAGTGGGTGGAAGATCCTGTATGAAAGGTGTTACCTTAGAAACCATAGTAATGAGCCCACTTAGGCATAGTGATAACATCAGTGGGAATAGGATCCTCAATGACATCTATAACCTCCTCATCAACCTCCTCAAAGAAAGGATCCTCAAGATGAGATGAAGAAGGAGGCATGGAAGAAGATGAAGAATCATGAGGAGTGAAGCACTCATCAAACTGAACATGTGTTTGAAAAAGAACATCATGAGTATCAGGATCTAAAATTTGATAAGCTCTCATGTCCTCACAATACCCTACAAAGATCAAGGGTTTTCTCTTCTTATCCAAATATTTCCTCTTCTTCTTTTGCACAAAGGCCCAAGCATGGCTCCCAAATACTCAAAAAATGAGACATTTGGCTTAGTGTTGGACCAAGCTTCCTCTGGAGTCAAATTCTCAAGTGCTCTGTGTGGTGTGTGATTCTGAATGTAGTTAGCACAATTAAGTGCTTCTTCCCAGTAGATAGGAGGTAAATCTCTAGAATGCATCATACAAGTTAGCCATTTCCTTCAAAGTTCTATTCTTCCATTCTACTAAGCCATTTTGTTGTGGAGTATGAGGAACAAAATGTCTGGTGAATAATGCCTTGAGTTGCAAAAAATTAGAAAACTCATTGTTGAAGTACTCCCCCCATTATCAGTATGAAGGTTCTTTATGCAACTAGAAGATTGTTTCTCAACCAAAGCCTTGAAGAATTTGAAGTGTGAAAAAACATCACTTTTGTACTTGAGAAAATAAACCCAAGTACGCCTCGAGAAATTATCAATAAAGGTAAGTGCATACTTAGCTCCATTGAAAGAGGGGGTAGGAAAAACCATCAAGTCACTATACACAAGCTCAAGTGGTGAAGAAGCTCTCTTAGAAAAATTCTTAGGAAAAGGATCTTTGTGTTGTTTCCCTAATGCATAGCCAGAAAAACTCCCTCAAGACAAGAAACTATAGGAAGACCATCTACCATACCATGAGTGCTCAACTCCTTCAAATATCTGTAATTGAGATGTCCAAATATTTCATGCCAAAGCTTACTCTCTGAATCTGCATGAGAAACCAATATGTCCCTATAGAGGAAGTGTCATCAAAACCCTCAAAGTGATATAGTCTAGAACTATGATCAACAATACCTTGAGTAACAAGTGAATGAATCTCCAAAAAAGTTCGTACTTCTACCCCATGTGGTGTAAAATTCACTATTTTTCCTTGACCAGAATGACAAATTTGATATACAAAAAGAAAATTTGTGGTGATGTTAGGAACATATAGTGCATCTTGGATACTGCCACCATCAAGGTGTATATAACCTTTTCCCTCAACAAAAATAAAGGAAGAATCTCCAACCTCAATTTTGGAAGTATAACTCAAACCTAGAGAAACAAAAGACTCCTTGGAAGAAGTCATGTGATGAGAAGCACCAGAATCTATAACCCAACTTGTCTGCAAGTGGTGACTGAGATCTCCCAACAACATTAAGTGTTTTTCCATGCTGATTAGAAGGAGGTGAAGTGGAGATAGAAATTTTATGTTTCTTGACTACATCCTCTAAGGCTTGCATTCTCTTATAACACCTATTTTCTTCATGACCAATACCCCCACAAAAAGAGCATGAAAGGCTAGACTTATTCTTGGATTTAGAAGACTCCTTGGGTTTTGAGTTGTTTTCTTTGGGTTTAGGATCACTTTGAGATGGATAAGGGGTGGATTTGGTTTTACTTTTTGGTTTTCCCTTGCCCTTAGGATTAGATGCAACTAATGCCTTTTGAGAGGTGGAAGACTCAAGGTGAGACAATTTGGATTCTTCCCTAGTAAGTCTTTCACAAAATGTTTCTAAGTCAGGCATTTTGAATGTGTCACCTAAGGCATCCATGTTAGAGAAAAAGAGTAGAAGAAAAAATTTGGAATGGTCCTCTCAACTTAGATAGAATCAAGTAAAAACACTCTTCATCTTTCTTATCTCTTCCACTCCCCTTCAATTGTGTCAAAAAATGCTTGAACTTGGTAAGATAGTCTATAATTGTTGGGAAATATTCAGGTTTAAGAGAGGTGATCTCAATTTCAAGTTGCATGGCTCTCATATGATCCACCTTACCAAATAAATCCTCCAATTTCTCCCATATTTTGAAAGGAGAGTCACATTTTTCCAAATGAAAAAAATAATGTCACTTACATAAGTTCCTATCAAACCCATACACTCATCAAATTTGCACTAGTACTAAAATTTCTCATATTCTCTAGTGAACACTGGTTGTTCTGAAGAAGTTAAAGCCCATAATCCTTTTCACTTAATTATTTTTTCCATTCTTGGTTTCCATGTGTGGTAATTATGTGTTGTTAATGGCTCAACATGATCTAATGCAGAATTAGATAGACGCCATTCTCAAAAAATCACCAAAAGAAATGCAAGAACCAAACAATGCAACAAGAGCCCCCTAGATTTTGGAACTCTATAATGAGTGTGTGTTACAATATGGACACTTTATAATTATAGTGTGATTCTCAAAATAAATATTTCCAATGGAAAGAGCACGAAAAAATAAGAACTTTTGCAAAAAAATGGACACTCAACCCTACCAAAAAGGAGTTGTCCTGATCAAAAGATACAAGTCTTTAAGGTATATGTTTTGTTATTTATTTTAGTTACCACTAAAACAAAATAAAATTCTCTTGTCTTCACTTCCATAAATGAAATGAAAGGGGGTCCTGGAGTTAAGCACCTACTAGTAAGAATCTCAAGCTTAAGCCCTCATATGACCATACCATATGACTGCACTCCAAAAATGGTCAAGTTTATAGTCGAGTCATTAGGGTTTTGCCACCTTCCGAATCCAATGGAAGGATTTGTTTTTCATAAAAATGCATGCAACAACAAAATATGGAACAAATCCCAAATATATGAATATACAAAAAAATTTTTGCAAAATGAAACTTACAGATGGATGTCAACAACAATCTCCTTCTATGATACCATAAAAGGAATGATAACCAGATCATACCAAGCCAAGAACATCAGATGTTAATCAAACACCACTGATCAATAATATGAAAGAAATTCACCAGAATAACTTTACATAAACTTTTGCAAACAAATGAGAAACAATATCATATATTATTATGGAACTCAATGAAATACAATGAGAATGTGCCTTGTTTATATAGGCAAGGAATAACAATCTAAGATCCAGTCAAGGTCATAGATCAAGCCATAAATCAAGGAAATAACTAGTCATCAAAGAACTAGTCAAGACCATAGATTTAGGAAAGAACTAGACATCAAGGATCTAGTCAATACCATAGATCAAGAAAAAAACTATACCTAATAACTAGATAATATCCCCCTAATATCTAAATTAAAAAAAAGAAATATTCACACACATAAGTGGGTGAGAATAATTACAATAAAGGTAAATAAAATATCTAAGTGAACATGAGCTAAGATAAATACCTACTCTAACAACATCTCTCCAAGAGTATCTCCTCTCCTCTAGATATCTAAACGTATCTCCATGAGTGCACTACAACCGTGCCTCCAAACACCACCAAATATCACATACCCAGGAACTATTGCATTTTCCACTATGCATCTCCCCTCCTCCTGACCAAGCTCTCATGTGAATCTTCAAACACGATCTCTCACAAGGGTGTACCAATGTGCAACCATATTTTTGCACCAAGAAGTAAGTATCTCCTCCATATCACTACATCAACTTGTGTAAACAAGAATACAACCTCCTCTACAATACTAGATCTCTATGGATAAACAATACAACATAATCTCATGGATCTACAATACAAGATCTCACAACAACTTGTGGATCTACAAGAAGAAACACTATGTGCTTTGCATACTATGCAACCCATTCCATTACATTGAAACTAAGATAATACAAAGGAAATATAGTAGAAGACATAACACTTTTCTCACCATTCAAATGTACTTGTTATTTCCTTATGTCCAACTTGTCTCTATTGAAGCTCTATCTTCATGCAACCTTTTTCTTCTTCATCATCTTCAACCAAGGAGAATTAACATTCTTCCTCTATCCTTATGTTTTAACTCTAGTTTTCTATCTTATATAATCTTATGCAAACTTAGGGCACCTTAGCTATACATTTACAACCATCCAATCACTTTTACAATCAACCGTTGGATCAAATCCCACATCTGAAATAAAAACATAAATGCACAGGTAACCGGTGTCAGTTCCCTGACCAGTGTTGGTTCCCTGACCGATGTTAGTTCCCCATGGTGACTGATGTCGGTTACCCAACTAGTTCCAGTTACTATGCAAACCAAGAAACCTCAAATGAATGCCTTTGTGAAGTAATTCAGCTCCACAACCTAACAATCTCACACTTGAAGATAAATTGTTGAACATATACATGTAGATCACCTTCCTCTAGATAACGTGAAGACCAACTATTCTTAACTTCAAAAATTATCTTAAATGAAAACAAGAAGATTAAACCTTCTTCTAAAACCAAGAAGATAATAAAATTGTGACTTACCATATACTGGCATGAAGCTACTACTGATCTGTGATACACGAGCTATCCATACATCAAGCTCCCACTGAATCATAACACCAAGCCTCTCATGTAATCAAAACACCATGACTAACACACCTACAAGATCTCCCACTCAGACTGAAATACTGAACTTTAATTGCAACCATAACCATACCTATAAAACCAACCATGTTCTCCAACCATCTATCCATGTCTCCATGCAACCACCAATGCAATTGACCAAAGACAAGTCAAACTGGAATATGCGTAAGAAAAAACAAGATCCTAGTCAAAGACAACCCAAAAATGAGTTCTACATGCATCCAGTGGGTAATTACTCCACAACACCTGCATAACTCAAAGAATCCAACACTGCATTCTGCAAATATAACCCTGCATAAAAAAACTTGCATGTCCAAGACAACCATCTGTAGAAAGCATATCTATCATGGAGTAACATAATAACAAGAGGAAATTCAAACATCTCCTACTCATGCTCAAGGGCATCTAAACCATGCTCATAGTCATTCATGTGCAAAACAAATATTTACATCATCATAGACTCACAAAACATAATTTATCCACATGTAAAAAAATCACCATGTACATCCATCCATATCTCCATGCTCTCTAGAAGCTCCAAGTCTGCCACCAACTAACTCCAAAGCCACTCATGAATACTGTGCTAATCAATGTCAACAACAACAACCATGCTAACCATGTTATTAGTAACTAGTGAAAATACAAGCAAAAATGTCATCAACATATTGCACAACCATCCAAGATGAAAACAAATAAGGGCGACATCAATAAGATGTAAATATACACTATTGTCACACTTGTAACCTGTAACAATTTTTTTTTCCTTCTTTCACCCTTCAAACTCTAAAATATTGCTCTCTCTCTTAACCCAGATGAATAACCATCAACTATCATCCCATAAGGATATCCAGGCAGCACAAAATAAAACTAGAAGTGATGTCAACATGCACTAAACACAAAATACTTGTAAAACTTTGGTTGTCCTCCAAAACAACTTGTGCCTCATGCCACTCTAAATAGTAGCATCCTCCTCTCACTCCACACGTGCATATGTGTCCAACCTACAATTCCAACAACCATGGCTTGCTCCCACTCAACATGAATTCCCCTGCACTGCCTCTGATCACCAAGCTCAAAAGCTCCAATATCTATCAGTGAGAAATAAAACAGATGAAAGAGAATATAAAATCGATTCCCTTCTTATCAAAAAATACTTCTACATCACAGAAGTTTGGACTTCTTGTGAAGTAGGCTGAACCACCTTCTTTTCATCCATATGTGCTCAACATATCTCATTACCTGCAACTGTGTCAAAACATGACTTTTCATTGAGGATTTCATCCTTAAACTAGATACCCTTTTCCTCAAGATTCCAACACATCCTAGAAATAAAATTCAAAAACACCAAATATCCATGGTACATATTTTACTTGTGCACACAATCCAATCATAATACCAGTTGCTTCAAATGAAAGAAATTAAACATAAACCAAATAGAGATACTTGAATTTGACCTAAGTCTCATTGGACTCCTGAGCCAACTTTGTTCTCTTTTTGATTCAAATATTGAAGTGGTCTACTCAGTTTTTTTCCTGTAAACTCTATGCAATAAACCATATCCTCCATAACTAGACACTAAACCTTCCATGCCCTCTTCTTCTATAAAAACCCAATACATATCTATTACCACAGATACCGACCTCGGTCTGCTGACCGGTACCGGTTCCCTTATGACCGACGTTGGTTCACTGACCAAAGTTGGTGCTGTTAGAACTACCAAAACTCCATAAATTGGTATAGTACACCAAACTAGGTGCCTACTCTGACCAAAGCTGATAGCTGTGTTGAGCCAGTCATTTCAAGAAGCACCCAAACCTTGCACAAAAAAATTACAGCAATAATACATGCAATAAAACTGCACCAAGATGAAACACATCACCTAACCAACACCAAGACACTCACCCACATCTTTAACCGAAGTACTTGCCTCTCTAATGGAATCCTGTCTTCATTCTGTGATATTATTATTTTCCTCTCTAACAAAGCGCATGCATCTAACTGCACCAAAGGATGCATAATCACTCCTCTATCTCTAACTCAGATCTATAATCCCAAACATGCATGTGTAACCAAAATATACAAGCACTGCAATACCAAGATAACAAAAGACCATACCTATATAATTCAAATCTGCAATTTGACCAACATGCATGTACCTCCAAGAACTAGGGACACCTCAGCAAACAAGACACATTCACTGCATCTTCTCTGATTAGTTCAGATATGTGATTTTCTGTTTAACAGGTTGCCGATGCTGGTTACCAACTAACCGACCACGGTCACCATGCTGATACCGACTAAGGAATAGTACCGAATGACATCGGTATAGTATAATGACATCAATCACTATCATTTTTCATCAACCTTACACTTTCAGTTCCCACTTGATCTTAAATCTCTTTCTACGATTTACACACCAGGAAAAAACAAAACCCTACTCTCATACAATTGTCAATAATACCACTAACAAGACCCTGAAGCAAACCCTTGCTATGAAAACTAAATTCATCACTCTAATACCAGTTGTTGGTATCAGATAAAATAACAAACTAGGCTCTGATACTAGTTGTTGGGAATTCAGGACTTTGGAATAGTGTTATGACTCAATAACATACCAAATCATGCATACAAGATCTAAACAATTCCCCAAAATCTACATCAGTGGAAGTATAAACTAGAAGATCCGAATCAAAACAAAGTAACACACACACATAACATAACATGTACCATGGTTCACCCGATGCGGGATATGTCCACCAAAGATAGAGATCTTAATATATAATAATGAACAAGAGTACAATAAAAATGCATCTCTCCAAGAGTATCTCCTCTCCTCCAGATCTCTAAACGGATCTCCATGAGTGCACTACAACTATGCCTCCAAACACTATTAGATCTCACATACCAAGGAATTACTGCATTTCCCACTGTGCAACCAAGCTCTCATGCGAATTTGCAAACAAGACCTCTCACAAGGGTCCACCAATGTGCAAACCATATCTGTGCACCAAGAAGTAAGTCTCTCCTCCATCTCACTGCATCAACATATGCAAACAAGAAGACAACATCCTCTACAATACTAGATCTCTATGGATCAACAATACAACATGATCTAATGGATCTACAATACAAGATCTCACAACAACATGTGGATCTACAAGAAGAAACACTATGTGATTTGCATACTATGAAAGCCATTACATTACACTGAGACTAAGGCAATACAAAGGAAATACAGTAGAAGACATAAAAATCTTCTCACCATTCAGATGTACATGCCATTTCCTTTTGTCTAGCTTCTCTCCACTGAAGCCCTGTCTTCATGCAACCTTTTTCTTCTTTTTATTCTTCTTCATCTTCAACCAAGGAGAATTAATATTCTTCCTCTATCCTTATGTTCTAACCCTAGTTTTCTAGCTTATATAAGATTATACAAACTTAGGGCACCTTAGCTATGCATTTACAACCATCCGATCACTTTTACAATTAACTTTCAGATCAAATCCCATGTCTAAAATAAAACCATAAATGCACAGGTAACTAGTTTCGGTTCCCCTAGGTGACTGATACCAGTTACCCAACCAGTGTCACTTACTATCCAAACCAGTAAACCTCAAATGCATGCCTTTGTGAAGTAATTCAACTCCACACCCTAACAATTATTGCATTTATAAGAGTAGTTTATGTAACATAATTGGGTTTTATGTCAAGTTATCCACACCATTTTAATTACTTCTTTCTTCATGTTAACATATACATTTATTTTGAAATGTTTAGAATGCATGCACTCTTTCAAGGAGATTCACAGCTGCAACAACTTCTTCATATTTTCATGTTTTCCCTAGATCATTTTTCATTGAATTCAAAGAAACGACACTAGAAGCCTTCTTTTTTAAGTTTCAAGGATTAATATTTTGATTAATAAATGGTGTGTGAAATAGCTATCTTGGAGCTCCCATTGGAGACATATGGATGCAAGTGATTGACTTGAGTGATTGACACACCTATCCTCAACAAAACTTGAACACATAAACCTCATCAGTCCTCACTTGGAACCAGGTGGTGTGGATTTCTAGTATATTAGTGTCGACAATCTACCACATCTCACACATATATCTCTTAATCTAATTTATTTGTGGGTGATAGGTAGATTAGGAAAATATGATTTGTTTGTTGTAGAAAATGTTAATTTATGAGCCATCTAAGAGAATCCCACCCATGAAGACTATGTAACATATTTATATTGATGTCCTGGAAAATTCACAATTCTAAGTTCTTCCTTGTAATGGAAGCAACTTAGAATTAATTTCATACTGAATTTTGTTTTAAAATTTATTGATTATGTATATTGTTAGCCCGGTTCGATAAATTCCTAATTTTTCTTTCTTTTATGATATACTTGTCTATTACATAAATCCAGTGATGTAATCATAAATTATTGCTATGTTTGTTATCTAAATAGAGCAACCAACAATATGTTAATATTCATATTTGAATTTCAGTATTCCCGTACTTGGGACATTTTCATTAAAAAGCTAACTTGAGGCTCTTTGTTGTATTAGGTATTTTAGACTTTTTCTTCTTTTACAATAGTTAATAATTCTATATTTCCATACCTTTCAAATAACCATTATAATTTAAAACAAATGGTGCATGATTTTTCTGACATGTTTGGTTTTATGACAAGTCATCAAGATTATTTTTATTGCTCGTTGCATATTGTTTGAATGCATGTAATAACTAATTCACATTTTCAGGGTGTCCCTACATCTTTTGTCATTGAATTCACGATTACATTCCCTTATAATTTTTTTTACATATTTCTTTCAAATTGAGTTTCAAATCCTGCCTTCATATTCTAGTAAAGTGTCATTTTCCTCTGATGTTCCATATCCTTGTTTCTCTTATACTCATGTTCCGAATGATACGATGAAATATTATATCAAATTATCTAAAATCTTTGTTGTTTCTTTGCTAATTTGTATGTAAGACAAGTCTAAAACATTTTTTGTCCGGTTTATTTTGGTGCTGCAATTTTATATTTATGGTTACCAGTTTTTACGTTGTCATTCTCAAGCTTATCATATTAATACTTCTAACATTTTCTCAAAATATATTAGGAGTAATTACTGATTTTTTTTGTCCTCTCCCACTGGAATGTGTGCCAGGAAAAGTCTTACTCTACATATATTTTTAAAAAACATTTACCTCTTTCTTGATGTTATTGTGATGTTGACAATTAATCTAATTTTTAAGATTTTTCTTTTCTTGAAAATTCTAGACTGAGTTAGTTCTAGTTACCATTTTTTACTATTGGAACCACCTTTATATTATAGAAAAAATAATACAAAGTGTTACAGAGTAAGGGGGCGGCTAACCGTGTTCATAGCCTTAAAGAAAAACAAATGCCATGTGGGAAGACAAAAGACAAGCCACGAGGGCGAACAAAATCATGCCACTTAGGGCTACAAATAATGGCCAACAAGTGAAGAGAGAGCACCAAAAACTACATCAAGAGAAACAAAAATTACGCATAAGGAGCCACGACACCCGGAGGAGGAGGTGGATCATCCCACAGCAGAAGAACGCTAAGGGAGTGCACTCGTCTGAAGGCGGATTGAATAAACTAACCATCCTAGTCGTGCATCTGAACGCCTAATGGAACCATAATTCCCCACCCTGGGGGTGGCAAGCCCACCAAATTAGGAAGCCCCACCAAGCGAAGAGCCCCAGTTGGAAGATTTAGCCACCACCTTGCCACATGTCAACGGGCTCCAGCCAAGACCAGAAGAAGAGGGCCCTGGGCGAGCTAGTGGTAGAGATGGTTGGGTGCTTCTAGAGTGATTGTACGATCATCAATGACATCTATGAGGTGGATGGGGTGGTGGGGGGGCACTGATCATCATCATCCGGAGGAACCCAACTCATAGTGTAGGATGCACTACCCCCAGTGTGATCAAGAAGTTGTTGGCGATGAGCAAAATCCAACGCCACCTTCTACGCTTGTGCCTGGATCTACATATGAACAGAAGACAGGATAACTACCTTTTCATTAATGGTTAGTGAAACAAAAAGAGTACAAGGCTAAAATAAGGCAGTATTCCTAGCTTTCCAGAGTTTAAAACAGAATAACGAAATGAAAGAAATGCAAAAGGGAAGTAATGTAGGAAGGCCAAGTAGCATGGTCACCAAACAAAGTAACTTTCCAATAAAAAAAATCAAGGTGAAATGGCTAAAAAAGGGATTGAATCAAATGCCAAGCATGTTGCACATGAGGGAAAAACCAAGAGAGATGTTTGAAAGAATCTGAGCAACCACAACAACTACAGACTAGATTAGGAATGTCAATATGACTTAATCTTTCCCCTAATGGTAGGCCCTGATAGATCAAACACCAAAGAAAGAAATTGAGCTTTGGATCAAATAGGGGGTTCCAGGCTCATTGGAGATGCTTTAACCAGGTGACAATGAGAAGAATGCAATGACCATCTGGTATTGATCTTATCTAAATCTAGCGAGATAGGAGATAACAAGGAGTAGATAACTCCTGAATTGTATTATAACAGTGGAATGTCCATGTTCCATCGTCAGTCTTTCCACCAAACCTTGGGTAGCTGAAGGCCCAGCTTGTGTAACATGACATTAGGTAGAAAAGACTTAATAGCCAAAATTGAAGGAAAATCAGAATAGTCATGTTGTATTTTTGTTTCAGCGCTGGCCAATGAAGCCAATCCCAGGAGGAAACCAGGTCCCGAATGGTAGAGATTCCTTTACGAGCTAACCATACTACTTTAATGTTGGGCTTTTCTGTAAGTGGGAGATCATCTGGAGAGAAAATAGGTGACCACCACAGATTGTGCTCAGTGAAAGAGAGACCTATTTGGAATCCATCACCAACCTACCACATGAAGGGTTTGACCATCTCAAATGCTTTCTAGATGATTTTCACCAAAAAGGTGCCACGTATTTTAACTAGAACTTTAGTAATTAGCAGAATATGAAATCCTATGTTTTTTCTAGCATTTTTTACCATATGGTGCTCCTAAAGAGATAAAATGCCTTAATAAAACCTTCCAAGCTTGGTTTCCCTAGATATAACGAACAACCCACTTAGTGCATAGAGAGATACTTTGCCTGTAGACATCAATAATGCCCATGCCACCCTGATCCCTAGGAAGAGTGCAAACCTCCCAGGAAACACGATGAAAACCACCCTTCTTAAAGATCGACCAAAGAAAATCCCACAAGAGCTTAGCCAACTTTTCAAAGGAGGCATGAGAGGGACACCAGCAAGTTGTATAATAGACTTGAGGGGTAGTAAGAATTTTAGTGCAAACTTGGAACTTCCCAACCAAAGATAACGGACGAGAGATCTATTTATGCACTTTCTGCTCAACCCCGATCAACCACAAGGTGGAAGACTAACTGTCAAAGGAAAAAGGAATTCCCAGAAAGAGGAATTTTTCTCCTCGATGAATCTAGTGTCAGGGGTAGGATGCAAACCAATCGGGAATAAGACAAGGACTTTGGCAGAAACCCAATGATTTGGAAAACAAAACTTTAGATCCCGAATGCTTTGTAGAAAATATCCAAACAAGAAAGGGCCTCCTGCACATTTTGTTCCGATTCAAATAGAGTGAGAAAAGAGTCATCCGCAAAGTGCCCATTGATGAGTTGGGATTGATGATCAGGAAGATATATTCCTCTTAATGTCCCTTGAGAAACTATATTGGAAAGAAGGTAACCGAAAGCATCCATTGTCAGGACAAAAAGAGCCGAAGCCAAAGGGAAACCTTTCCTAATTGATCGAAATAACCCAATGGAAGAAGACTGGTGTCCATTGATGGTGAGACAAGATGAGGCATCAGTGAAGAGAGTGCTAACTGCATTGAGGAAGAAATCTCCAAACCCTAAGGATTTAAGCATGGAAAGAATGAAAGGCCATTCTATACGGTCATATGATTTTTCATAATTGATTTTGAGAAAAACGACCTTCTGAAGAGAAACATGAGCCCATTCCAACCCTTCCCCAAAAAAATAAGATTATCGAAAATGAAACGACCTTTGACAAAACAATATTTTTTAGGTCGAACAATCTTGGGTAACAAAGAAGCCACCCGAAGAGCAAGAGCCTTCGCCATAATCTTATAGGAAACATTAGGAAGCGTTTATGGGCTACCAGTTGATTATGAGCTTCGGAATACCAACCTTGGGGATGAATTTGATATTACCTTTATTAATACAATTCTCAACCGATCGCAATTACAGGGCTTCCTGATAAACCTGTAAGAGATCTAGCCCAACAGTGTGTCATGTTTCCTTGTAAAATTCACAAGGAAACCCATCCAAACTTGGAGATTTTTCATCCACAAGACAAAGAAGGGCATTATGAAGCTCTACCAGAGAAAGAGAAGCATCACAATGTTTTCAATCATATGGACTAAGCTTACAGGGAAACCACTTCAATACATTGACGCATAGTGGTAGTGCTTTCAACAGAAGACTCATGCACTTGAAAGACAAGAGTGTAGTGGTAACCAAAAGCATAAGATATTTCTGGTAAGGCTGTGATGCAAGCATGGGCAAGTTGGACAACTTTGATTTGCTCCTTGACATTCCAAGCTCTGAGAATTTTGAAGAACCCTTTTGAGGCCCTATCACTAGTATTCAACCACTACAATCAAGCCCATATTTGAGCTCCTTTGGATCTATGCAGTTCAATAACCTTAAGCTGATTTCAAAGTTTAGCATCTTGGACTTGAATGACGGTGTCAAATGGTTGGAGCTCGAGAAATTGAGTTTTGCGTTGGAACTCCTATTGGAGAACCTCATCAGCATGCTTACGGACCCTTGCCACCTGTTTGCCAAAGTGGCGAAGGAACTTGACATTGTGTTGAATAGCTTTATTCTACCATGAAATCTAGCTGGCAACATAAGGAGAATGTGGCGCCATATTCCAAGGGTGGGCAATGTATGCTAGAACCCCCAGATGACACAACAAGGATACATTTATATAAAATTATGTGCTTGGAGTTTTAATAGAGGCCCCATCCCAAGTAAGCATGAAAGATATCAGTCTATAATCTGATAGAAAAATATCAGGCCATGTGGTGATAAGAGAATGATTGTTAGACGCCAGCACAAAAATTAGGTACTGAGATAAACATGACATGATCAAGCCATTTGAGCACATGCACCAAGCCTTCTCAAAAATTGGACCAAGTAAACCAATTTTGAGAAGTAAGGTCCCGCCACCTTTTAAAAATAAGGTCTTTAATGCCCCACCTGCTTTTGAAATAGAACCATGCTTCACGCTCTCCAACACAGCATCTCATCGGCAGAAGACCCAATTTGTCATTAGGATGTTCCACCATATTAAAGTCACTGTAGAACATCTAATAAGAAAAAGGTAGATTATCCCCTAAGCAACGCCATAACACCATCCTTTTTGGACCATTATTAGAGGCATAACGATTAACAATACCAAAAGAAAAACCATTATCATTAAAAAGCAGCCAAACCACCTTGTTGTCAAGATCATGACCCGTGGCTAAGATCATGGCAGAAAACCTAGGTGACACAAAAATAGAAACACCACCTTTGCCTTTCGAAATAGAAACACCACCTTTGGTTACCATTTTTTACTTTGTCTTTCTCAAGTTTCTCATATTAATACTTCAACATTTTCCTAAAATATATTGGGTGTAACTACTACTTTTTTTGTCCTCCTCGTATTGGAATGTATGCGAGGAAAATTCCTACTCTACATACTCTTTTAAGAATCATTTACCTCTTTCTTGATGTCATTGCAATCAGTGACCAAATTTGAAGGGCTCCCCATATTTTAATTTGATAGACTAGGTTAAGCTTTACCCTTTGTAAATGATAGATTAAACAACACGTTATCTTTCGATAAAAAAAATAAAAATGTTAATTTCCTTTCAATATATGTCTGAAATTAATTTAAATAAAATAAATATAAAAAAAAGTTAAAATTATGAAATATAACATATAATAATAATTTTGAGATTTATTTAAATTAAATAATCAAGATTCAAAAAAATAATTACACAAGTTATAAGTTTGACAAATCCTTGTAACAAATTTATAAGTTGGCCATAGAAAAAAAACAAAATTTCAGCATGAGACATGAACCTTAGGCTCACTAACTTAGGTAATCGCAATGCCACATGTTTCAAATCATTTAAGTTATCTTAACCAATAGAAAACATGGGTATGGAGGAGACACTGAGGACTCTCCAATTTAAAGATTATTGTTCTCAAACTAGAATGTACCTTTCTAAGGCAAAAAATAGGACATTTGTGTAGAATTCAGGTCATGCCTCTCATATATTTGTTAAAACCTATAATTCAAGAAGTATAAGGTTATTGAAAAGATTTTTTTTAATAAATATAATAGAACGTTGTATATTGAATCAATAATACCTTCTTAATAAACATATTGAGTAATATATTATCGCACCTAAAATATTGTATAGATAAGAAGTAATAATAAGTTACTATTGAGAAATAAAAATGGCATAATTTTGTTGCTAATGTTCAAAATAGACATGTATTTAAACAAATTATACATTACGTAGCAAGTTGTTCTAAAATTCAAAAATATATTCAGTATTTTTATCAAAAAATGTCTTGGACTACACATTTACATTGAAAATATAATGAGAAAAAAAACTCACTAGGACTTGACTTCACTTGTTTCTTGTACAAATTCTCACTCATGCATAAGGTTGTGGATTTGGTAATCAAACATTTATAGAAATAAGTAACATTTAAATTACTAGTACAAAATAAAAAAAGGGCATTGAGAATAAACCACCTAATTTCAAACATGATTTACAAGATATCAAAAGCTAAAAGAAAATATCGCTATTTTGAAAATAGAAAGAGTAAGGAAATTGCTTATTTTCTAGAGGTTTTCTTTTTTGCTAGTGATTTTGTGCATGATATGTGTGAACTGAATGAAGACTTTTTTAGTATAGAAAATAGAAAGCTAGCAAACATGAATTTTGTTGCTCTAATTATTATTTAATATTTAATTTATTAAAATAAACTTAACAAATTATAAAAATCAACTTACCATTTAATGTACATGACAAGTGATTTTTTTAGTTAGCCTTTCTAATGAAAATTTATAATATTTAAATGCCTTTTAGTATTGAAGTGCAATTTTAAATTTCAATTTTTTTAAAAAATATTAAATTTTAATCGCCCTTCTATGACAAGCTGAAAGACGTTTGAAGGGCATTGATGACTCCAAATTTGATCCCTGATTGTGATGTTAACAATTAGTCTAATTTTTAGTCTTTTCTTTTCTTGCAGATTCAATATTGAGGTAGTTCTAGTTACCATTTTTTACTTTATCATTCTCAAGCTTCTCATATTAATAATTCAACATTTTCCCAAAATAGACTGGGTGTTACTACTATTTTTGTCCTCCTCGCACTGGAATGTGTGCCATGAAAAGTCCTACTCTACATACCCTTTTTAGAAACATTTACCTCTTTCTTGATGTCATTGCGATGCTGTCGATTAATCTAATTTTATACTTTTCTTTTCTTGCAAATTTGAGATTGAGGTAGTTCTAGTTACCAGTTTTTTCTTTGTCATTCTCAAGCTTCTCATATCAATACTTAAACCTTTTCCCGAAATAGACAAGATGTAATTACTAGTTTTTTGTCCTCACACTGGAATGTGTGCCAGGAAATGTCCTACTCTACATACTCTTTTCAGAAACATTTACCTCTTTCTTGATGTCATTGCGATGTTGAAAATTAATCTAATTTTTAGAATTTTATTTTCTTGCAGATTTGAGATTGAGGCATTTCAATACTCTCCCAAGTAACAATCGAGAACTAGTTGACATTGCCTATATAACGAACAAATAATTTAATTTTCTCCCATTTTTGCGTTCTTCCACATAATGCTTTTCCATCCATTTGTCCCTCATGAAAAATCTTCTTGTATATGATTTAGAAAGATAAATGGTAAGATTATTGTAGTGTGATGAAAAATTATTTTAGCATCCTTCAATTGTGACATTCATAGAGGCATTTGATTGGTGTATAGTTTTCTTTTAGTGTCATACAAATATGTATTATGTGTATTGACATCAGACTAATTGTAGAAGACTATTTTCAACATTTATGAAATAAGAATGTTTTGGTTCATATGCATATTCATTAGATATGGGTAGATAGAGCATGGATAGTTCATAGTTACTCTCTTCCACATTCAAATTTTGTAACTCTCAAGATTTTCCTCATACACCAACGAAAGACTCAATAATACAAATGCATGGATATTCATATAATGGAAACCTGGAAAAAAAAAAAAAAAAAAAAAAAAAAACAATCCTCTAGATTACATGTTCAAAATAAAAATATAGGAAATAAATGATTCCATTTCCAACACTAAAATTTCTACAATTGAAATTAGGGCTAATACTATGCATAATGCTTGGCCAAAAAATCCTTAATTCTAGAACACAATTATGCCTATGATAATAATATATTATTTCCCTCCTCACATGATTCCAGAGCAATATCCAATGCATGTATCTACCTTCATTGAGCACCTTTTCCCTAAACAACCATCTCTACCGATTGCAAGTTCATGGTGAATCCCTCCACAACAATTGTTTGATCTTTGGCATCAAACTAACCTTCCTCCTCTCACCTCCCCTTCTATTTCAACTTTTGACATACCCATTACACACTACAAAAGCGTAAAATACTAGTATAAACTAGTCTCTATACATGTGATTATGATTGGACAATAGTTACCCATGTACTTTATAACAATTCTTCATTATGTTGAGAATCATTATGACTAATTACATTTTAATATATATTTTATTTGTGTTAATACTTGTATACTTAGTTACTTTGAATAATAAGTAGATAATTTTTTAGATTGTGATTAAGATGTATATATAGCCCATATTATTTATATTTACATTTTTTAAAAATTATGTTTTAATAATATATTTTAGTACGTTAAATATTTTAAATTTAATTTATAACTTATAAAACTTCCACAAATTTTAAAATAAAAAATATGTATTATCAGAGTCTCTATGGGGTTTGAAGATTGTATCCCCCCATCCATATAGTAGAAGTTACCATTTATAGTGTAACCTCTATTATCTTTTACATTTTTTAAATTTATATTTTTATTCCCTAAAATTTAAAAATCTATATTTTTAAGTGTTGAAAATTTGTTTATGATGCATATTTAGTACAATTACAAGGGTGCTAAAAGGCATTAAAAATGGAATATTTTCTTGTAAGGGTTTGTCTTACTACTAGGGTCATTTTCAAAACCTAAATGAAATTAGCTAATCAATTACAACAAGTTTTTTTAATTGATCTATGGTTGAGTTGTTATAATAGGGTGTGACACTACAATAAATCTCGAGAGTCTCGAGCTCCAATTTTTTTTATATCAAATGGCGTTTGACTCAATGTGAAAGATGTTGGGGCTCTTAAAGAGCCCATTGGGTTTCAATTCGCGTTGAAAGCGAAGCCAAAATATATCGTAATAAAGGATGAGGCTGGAATTGGTGGCTCCGACAAACTTGGCGGAATGGAAGCCCCTCAATCCTTGGCTACTTTAGCCGAAGAAGTCTACCCACCTCAATCGTGGGATATGGCGTTCTAATGACCTGCTAGATTTAAAAATATATACATTGCTCGCCAGATTGTGCATAAATACCTGACATGGTGTATGGCTAAGGTGAACAATGTTATCTTAGAAACAATAACGTATATGAAATGAAAACTTCAAAGTTTAGACATTGTTGGGCTAGTTTTCATCAATTCATGGTCCTACAAAGACTTGCTTCATCAATAAATATGATACTCACACACAAACATATCACTTGAGCAAGAAGCTCAAGTGGTTCACACAAGGTGTAAAGATAGATAGTCTACGTAATTAAACATAACACTGAAATTTATGGATTTTTAAGTTAACATAAGAAGTGGGAAAATCAACAAAGAACTCAACAACAAAGAAAGCCTCCAAAAACCATACAATTTTTGGTTTTGGTAAACCGCAAAACCATCTAAAATTTTGGATTTATGTAAACCAAAAACTATGCATTCTAATCCTCTTAAGGCACTTCTGAATACGCGAAGACTCATGAGATAGAGAGCGAGATAGAAATAGAAGAGAGAGAGATATAGAGAGAGCTCCTAAGAGAGAGAAGGAAGAGAGAGAGCGAGCAAGTCCGGATCGCGATATATAGAGACGAGATCGGCCTCATATTCATCTCTAGATGTCATCCGCCCTTATCCTGTCTCATCACTACTTCCCGACAAAAACTGTCATCTAAATAATAATCGACAAACCACAAAGATCCTAAAATAATGATTTTTTATGAACAATACGTTGAATATCATCCTACATGACAATAGGATGAAAAGTAACGGGTTGAGTTTTGTGTCACAATTAACTACCTAAATTTATGCCTATTAAATCATCACCAGAACAATTTTTAACTTAATTTAAAATGTCCATGTTAGTGGCACTTATAACAATTCCGCTTATTTAATATAATTTAATAAAAAAAATTGTAAATATCTTAGTCAAAAAAAATATGAAACTAATTGCCTTTTTTTCAAATATATTAATTAAAATCCACCAAAAAATAATGACCTTACTATCTCAATAAAAAATGAAGATTTAAACAATACCAAAATTATTACTCACTAGTAAATATTGGAAATTCCAAAACCCTATCTGAACTATATGAATTGGGTTGACGATAGTCTAGTTTTGGCCCTTGGGACCGGGTGTTCGTTCATTTCAGCAAAATTTGTTCTAAGTAGGGAAACAAGGATTCTCCCCTCCAGTCTATAGGGGAGGTCGGGGTGATTGCCCCATACCATATACAAGAGAGGGCCCGCCCCAATCTATATAGAGGGGGTCGCCAATCTACTATATGGTGTGAGTTCTCTAATATAGTAGTTCTAGGGCCGTCCTTTGTCATATAAATAAGAAAAAAAGGTCCAGGTGGAGACACTCCCCCTCCAATTTTTAGATAGGGGCCTTCCTATTTAGATAGGGGAATATATAAGGTCCCGCCATCCATATGGCACCCCCCTAGGGTCGTTTGTTTAGTCAAATGTTTTGCATCTGGTGTTTGGGTTGTTCCGAATGTAATAACCCCAACTTAATTCAATCGATGCGGCCACGGGCCCCCCACCCCGCAACTCATAATAGATCTCATCTCGCGAGCATCTTCTCTTCTCTGCAACCCCCAGGATGAACTTAGGCCTTGACTACCCCCTTCTCTATATCAGGCAATCGATCATCCCCAGGGACCGGGATCATCAGCGATCTTTTCGGCATATATCTAGATAGGGTCATATATATAGGGGACCAACCTATGTCTATATCATGGCATGGAATGTCCCGCCCCGCCATAGATTATAGACGTTCCCCAACCCCCCTATATCTTATATGGTATGGCAAAAAGGGCTTCGTTTTTGCCGTCATGCAGGGACTCAATTGAAAACACCCCCCCCATCTCATCCAATTTATGGAGGGGATTACCTGGTAGGTGGTGTGGGTGGTTGTATAACAACTTTGGGACCCTACCTATACAATAATCACATAATGTCAAATTCCTTTAAAAAAAATTGAAAAATTAAAAGTAAAAAGATTTGTGAAAGTCCTTGAAGCCAATTTAAGAAATTATTCCCGTTGCTTAACACTTAATTATCTTTATCTTTCACAACCTGAAAGGTGGAAAAAGCACAAGGACAGGTTGATAATAACGTGGCCCGAAAGGTAAATTGTTTTGACTGCTTTATTTTGGTGTGGTATTTTGGTTTTATTGCAAGGATTTTATTTTGATTTGTGTTTTTTTGTCTGGCCATCCTCCTGTTTTTTTTTTCAGTTGTTTGTTTTGGGGGGGGGGCATTTGCTATGGAGTTTGAGTTTCATGGCCATGGGGAATTTATTTAGAGTGTATGTTTTCGGATCTGTATTTATGTGTTTTGAATATTTTTCCTTTTAGGTCTGTGCTTATATATTTTGTTTGAGGGATTAGAAACAGGATAGGGATCAAGATTGGATCAGGACAGGCGCGCAAATGGAGGACATCATCTGTTTTTGCCTTGTAAATTCTTCTGAACTGCTGCAAATGGTTAGTTTTCTTCTTCCTACAGTACAGATGTTTGATAAGAATTTGTATATTTTTACTGTTATAGGACTAGATCCTTTTGAAACCCCCCTTTCCCCATATGGCTTTCTCAAGGCTTTAATATTTCTTCTATGCCTTCAAATAAATCAGTGGTGGTTTTAGGTTGGGAAGGCTGGTAAGATTTTATAAACAATTTTTAGGTGTAAAATTTCCCGTGGCGCTGGTGTTTGACTTTCTAGGGTTTTTATATGTGACGTCCGATCTCTATCCAGAACGAGCTTCTTCTCTTGGTTGCTGTACAAGTTTTAGATCACGGGGAGTTCTCCGGTTGCATGTCTTATCTGTTATTTCCAATGCTTCATAGTTGTATTTTACAGTATACACCTGTTTTAAGTTTATCACCGGATTTTTAGGCTTTTGCACAGAATTTTAGAGATTTTGATTTAGGGTTGATCATAGTTTTTTTTCCTGGAATTATGGCTAATACTATGCAATGCCTTGGGCCAAAAATCCTTACTTCTAGACAACAATTATGCACCTATGATAATAATATTTATTTCCCGCCTCACATGATTGCCAGAGCAATATCCAATGCATGTATTACCTTCATTGAGCACCTTGTTACCCTAAACAAAACCATCCACCACCCGAGTGCAAGTTCATGGTGAATCCCTCCACCCCAATTGTTTTATCTTTGGCATCAAACTACCTTCCCCTCTCACCTCCCCTTCTATTTTTCACCTTTTTGAGCATAACCCATTACCCCCTCACAAACGTAATCTAGTATAACTAGTCTCCTATAACATTTATTATGATTGGACAATAGTGAACCCCATGTACTTTATACACAATTCTTCATGAGTTGAGAGATCATTATTACTAATTACTTTAATCCTATATTTTATTTTTTTTTTGGTTTTAAAATTTGTGTTTAACTACTGTACTACTAGTTTCCTTTGAATATAAGTAGATAATTTTTAAGATTGTATTAAGATTGTAATATATACCCTATTCATTATTATTTACATTTTTAAAAATTATGTTTAAAATACATATTTAGTTGACTTTAAATAATTAATTAAATTAATTTATTATAAACTTCAAAATTTAAATAAAATATGTGATAATCATAGTCCCTCTATGGTTTTGAAGATTGTTCCACCAATATAGTAGAAGTTTACCATTTAAGTTGTAACCTCTATCGCTTTACATTTTTATTAGATTTTTAGTTCAATCCTAAATTTAAATCATTTTTTGTTAGAGTTTGAAAATTTGTATAGATGGGCATATTTAGTACAATTATCCGGGTGCTACAATCATTAAAATTGAATATTTTTTCTTGTAAGGGTTTGTTTCTACTACGAGGGTGCATTTTCCAACCTAATTGAAATTAGCTATCAATTACAATTTTTTTAAATTATCTATGGTTGAGTTGGTTAAATAGGTGTGACAACTACAATAATCCGAGAGTCTCGAGCTCCATTTTGTTTTTTTATCAATGGCGTTTGACACTCAATGTGAAAGCTGTTGGGCTCTTAAAGATCCCATTGGGTTCAATTCTCTGTGAAGCGAAGCCAAAATATATCTAAATAAAGGATGAGCTGGAATTGTCTCCGCCAACTGGGCGAATGGAAGCCCTCCATCCTTGGCTACTATCCGAAGAAGTTACCCACCTCAATCGGTGGATAATGGCGTTCTATGACTGCTAGATTTAAAAAAATATACAATTGCTTTCGCCAAGATTGTGGGCCATAAATACCTGACTGGTGGTATGGCTAAGGTGACAATGTTATCTTATAAACAATAAACGGTATATGAAAAAATGAAAACTTTCAAGTTTAGACATTTGTTGGGCTTAGTTTTCATCATTCATGGTCCTACAAAACTTGCCTTCATCAATAAAATGAATACTCCACACCAAACAAGTCACGTGAGCAAGAGCGCAAGTGTTCACACAAGGTGTAAAGATAGATAGTCTCACGTAATTAAACAATACACATGAAATTTAATGGATTTAAGTTACCTAGAAGTGGGAACATCACAACGAAGCTCACCCAACAAAAAGCCCTCCGAAAACCCTACAATTTTTGGTTTTGGTACCAAAGACCATAGTAAATTTTGGTTATGGTAACCAAAACTTATCATTATATCCTCTTAGGCAAACTTCTGAATACTGCGAAGAATCATTGGCAGAGAGCTACGATCAGATAGAGAGAGAGATGACGAAGGAGAGATCGATAGAGATTAGAAGTAGCGAGAGAGAGAGGAGAGAGAGACGAGAGAGATGATCTCGATATATAGAGAGAGAAGAGAGAGAGGATACAATTAGGTAGGCTAAATAAAATACGTCACACAACTTCATCTAAACATAAGCGACGAAACATACAAATATCCTAAAATAATGATTTTTATGCCAAAATAAGTTGATAGGAGGCATCCTACAATGACAATTAGATTGGAACCAGTACGTTGTGAGTTGTCACAGTTATACTACCTAAATTTAAAGCCTATTTTAAATCACATACATTACTTTAAATTTAATGTCCCATTTAAGTGCACTTATAACAAATTCCTTCCTCTTATGTATATAATTGAATAAAAAAATTGTATATCTTAATCATAATAATTTAAACTAATTCTTTTTTTCAAATATAATTATTGTAAATTAAATCCCAGCCAAAAAAAAATTACATTACTATCATATAAAATGAGAGTACATTACAAAGATTAATCACTGGTAGCATAGGGAATATTCAAACCCCGATCTGAACTATATGGATAGGGTTGACTAGAGTCTAGTTTGCCTTGGGCCGGGTGTTCTCTCAATTGCAATCAAAAATGTGATTCGATTAGGACAAGATTCTCGCCTCCAGTCTATCCATTGGGGAGCGGGGGAGTGCCCAACCATATAGAAGAGGGCCCCCCCAATCTAGATAGAGGGGGTCGCCATATCTATATAAGAGGGTGATTCTCTATCTTAGAGTCGTTCTAAAGGCCGTCCTGTCTATAATAAGAAAAGGTCAATGTTGAGACCCTCCCCCTCTTATTAGGATAGGGGCCTTCTATTTAGATAGGGATTATAAATGTCGCCATCCAGATGCACCGCCCCTCGTTGTTTGTCAAACAATGTTTTTTGGCCTGTGTGTTTGTTTTGTCCGAAATTACTAAACAACGATAAGTCATCGAGTGCGGCCCTCCGGCCCCCACCCCGAACTATAGATAGATCTCAGCTCGAGAGATTTCTTGCTGTCTCTGCTACCCCAGATAGAACTATATAGGCCCTGGACGGGGGGTTCCACCCCCTTCGATATAGAGGGCAATCCGATCTCCCCCAGGTGACTCGGGAGCATCAGCGAGCTGTCGGGCATGAGATCTAGATAGGGGTATTGAGATAGGGTGCCAACGCCTATCTCTAATATTCTATGGGGGGCTTGATGTCTCCCCCGCCATATATGTATATAGTGACCTCCCAACCCCCCTATATCCTATATGTAATGGCAGAAGGGCTGCGTTTGTCCGTCATCAGGGACATAATGAAACACCCCATCTCATCTCATTTAGGAGGGCGATTACCTGTAGTGGTGGGTGGTGGGTATAACGATGTTGGGACACTACCTAGACATATCACAGCCATCATGTCAAATTCTTTAAAAAATTGAAAATTAAAAAGAAAAGATTTGTGAAAGTCGTGAAGCCAATTTTATAATTATTTCCCGTTTCTTAACATCTTATTATCTTAAATCTTATCACAGCTGGAAAGTGGAAAAAAGCCACAAGGTGGACAGGTGGAAATTAACGTTGCCGTAAAGGTATTGTTTTGACTGCTTTATTTTGGTGTGGTAATTTTGGTTTTTGCAGAGTTATTTTGATTTGTGTTTTTGTTCCTGCAGTCTCTGGTTGTGTTTTCAGTTTTTTTGGGGGCATTTGATTTGGAGTCTATGAGTTTTCATGGCCAGCCATGGATTTAGTTATGTGTGATGTTTTCGGATCTTGTATTTATGTGTTTTGATAGTTTTCTTTTAGGTCTGTCTTAGTATTTTGTGTGAGGAGTAGGAAAGGGATAGGGATAAAATTGATCAGGAGCAGGCGCGCAATGGAGGGGACATCATCTGTTGCCTTGTAATTCTTCTGAACTGCTGGCAAGTATATTCTCTTCTTCTACAGGACAAGGATGTTTGATAAGAATTTTATATTTGTAGGGTTCCGGTTAATTAGGACTAGATCCTTTTGAAACCAGCACCTTTCCCCATATGGCTTTCTCAGGATTAATAATAAGAAAATAACTTCTTATGCACCTTCAAATAAATGCATGTGTTTAGGTTTGGAGTGCTGTAATTTTATAAAACAATTTGTAGGTGATTCAATTTCCCGTGGCTCTGTAGTTGTGACTTGCTAGGGTTGTGTCTATGTGATTCGTCGATCCTAGTACAGATACAGGCTTCTCTGTGGGCAGTACAAAGTTTAGAATACGGGGAATTCTCCGTGTTGCAATGTCCTATCATCTGTTTTTCCAATGGCTTCATAGTTTTTACATTTTAACAGTATATTATAAAAAACTGTTTAATGTTTTATATTCACATATTTTAAGATTAGGCTTTTATGCACAGATATTTTAGAAATTTTATTTAGGGTTTGAATCATATATTTTTTTTTTCATGGAATGATGAGTCAAGGGGCTTTGATTCTGATAGGGGATCCATTTCAAATCAGTGAATGAGAGTCAAATGTTTTGAAGGACGAAGGGAAGTTATTGTAATTTAGAGGTCAGGCTTTACCGTCTATAGCCGTCCTATGTAGATTGATTTATGATTCAGCTTGTAATAAGGGTTTGGATATTTTTAATTAAATTTTCAAGCATAAGTCAATGCAAACCTGAAGCAGTGGCAACTATAGAAGTAAAATGAATATTGGCCTTTCACAGTAGGTAGATTTATTAACATCAAAGCTTAAATATTGCAGTTACTTATGAATAGGTTGAAATAAAGCAAAGCTTCAAATATGCAGTGCTTTTTGGATATGCTGACTTTTAAGCTTCTCTAGAAATGTGTTGTTTATAGGCTGCTTTTAAATTTGAATTCAATTAAACCTTTTGTGAATGAACTTTGAAAAACGATGGCCCTTAATGACTGTGTCAGTTGTCAGGTCTCCCCATAGAATTGTCTGTTATTCGTAGTGGCATCTTACAATTAATATGTTTTGTATCATCATATTCTTCGGGCACTCCCCGCTCCCCCCTCACTACACTAACTCCAGCATCTTCATCCCCCCATGTAGTTCCTCTGTTTCCCTCTTCCATCTCTGCAAAACAAACTTAGTGGTGACCTACCTCTGGGTCTTGTGTAAATTCACGTTGTGAGTTGGTCCTGTCCCCCAAGCATCATGCTTCACATATAACTTATGGAGGCTATCGCGCAATTGATGTCCAAGATCTTCTTGTTTGGGATTGGGGAGATTGAATCACTCACCTGGCTGCAAGGTCTAGGGCCCCGTCCTATATCCCAAAGTTTCAATTACGGTTGGTCTTTGTCTTCCATAGCTCCTTTAGGGTCCTCCTGAGATCATAGGTCCCTGTAGATTTCCATAAAAAGCCTTGAATGTTCACTCTGTTTGCCTATATGCTGCTGCCGCCAGATCCCAAGCGAAAGAGAAACAAGGTCCGAGAGAGATGTTTAATGAAGCCATAACCTGACATCCATGTTGACTCCAACTCAGTCGAAACAAAAAGAACCTGCTGAACATAGATTTTCTGAGGGCTTGGGCCTTCAGTTTTGTCCCACAAAGTTTTACCACGGCTTCCTTGCCCAAGCAATGGAATATAGGCCAACATTCGCCGGTGTGGTTGCCGAGTGCCTAATTGATTGCGCCAATTACTGGCGTTTTTGAAGTCGAGTGTTCAGATTTCTCCGCTCTATAATTTTTTTCCAAACCACCCATATTGGGCAATAGGATTCAGGAATACCATCATCTGTAGGATTCTAAAGCAGATGGCTCATACCTCAGGCAGACAACTGTCATCTGCGTTTCCTGAAATTACTGATCCTTGAAATGGGCCACTCATGATCATCCATTATATTAATGCAACAATTTTTCCCCTCTGATGAGCACTCCCCCACCAAACAAAATACTTAAAAAGTTAAGAGAGCAGACCTCTACCCCTAAAGTATAATTGTTATCATCAGATTGAGGGAAACAATCTGATATGCTCAGTAGCTGAGAATTTAGGTCCTCTTAATATAGCACACAAGACCCTGAACGAAATTTAATAACCAGGACCAATCAAAATCAATTCCAATCAAGTCAATTAACAATAAAAATTTGCAAACACAAAATGACGGCCTTTATTTACAAACCAATAATGGCAGATTATTTACAAACCCGTCGCCATTAATGTTTATATTCTGAATAATCTACAGTAAATATGGAAAAACCCTTTTGCCGCGCCCTGAAATCAACATTCAGTGTCCGCACACCAATTTCCGCTTATTAAAACAGTTCTATTAAATTCCTGAAGAGAAACTATCAAATTGGTGGCAATAACCTAAGAGTCGCTTCACATCAAAGATTAAGAAACAACTTTTTATGTTCGGGGAAGAATTCATATTAAATCGCTCAAAAACACATGTACCCAATCATGCCGAAGGACAAAGAAGAAACCGTTAAGTGCCAGAATTAGCCCGTTTTGTCAAGCCAAAAGAGAGCAGAGGATGTAACAAGCCTACACACTTAAACTAGAGTTTGTAGGCCACATGATCACCTTAGATAAATGTTGCTAATTGCCTCACACATTTTGCTGTTAGTTGGAAGTTGTGTCCCGCTGGAACTGTTTTGTAACTGTGAGATAGATTATCTCAGTGTTCTTTTCTCTGTTCGATCTACTGATATTATTTTTTCTTTTTCCCAGCACTAGAGTCAAACAGGATCTGATCAAAGTGCTATCTAGTTGGGTGATTATGTTTATTGGTGTGGTGTGGGTATTAATTGTGTATTGTCTGACATTTTAACTAGAGAATAAAGTCTTTCATGAGCAGAAGAAAAGTTGAGTTGGTGATGCGAAAAAAATGATGTGCGAAATACAGTACCCAGAAATTGCCAGAAAATTCAAGTGATTCATTCCTCCTCGTGTTGTGACCCTACACAAATTGAAAGCAGAGCACCTGAACTTTAATGCTGCTTTTGTAACTATATTTCTAGTCTCTTCTCCTGCATCACAAACAATCTATTAAAATATGGAACATGCGTATGCAAATTGAAAGTCATAGGTGCAACGACCACGTGTGTGGCCAATAGATTCTAAGAAACTCAAATGATAGGCTGTTTTAAATTGGCACAGTGTGCCAAAACGACACATGATGCTACAGCAAGAGTGTTTCACTTTTATCTCTGGTGTAAAATGCTCTTGCGTATGTCTTTTAAGCTCGCAATGTAGATTTTACTAATTAAAATTGGTGCATTCATTGTAGTAAACTCAACTATGTGTCAGCCACCAGGCGTCTTGCACTTTGTATCCTTTGTATAATCTCCAACCTTCCAACTTTCCAGATTTGCACATGCATTTTCCATTCACTTTAATTGAATTGTGGGAGAGACAATAGTCTTAGGAGAAGTGTGTATCTACATCCAGGTGTCTCTTCAATTTAGTAGGGCATCACTAAACTATGTGCAGGCGACAGTCATCTTTACACTTTGTATCTTTGTCAATCTCTCCAAACCCTTCCAACTTTCAAAACTATTGCGCACGCATTGTTCCACCATTTTAAATTGAATTGTTGGAGAGACAATAGTCTTATATAAGTTTGCTTCTAAACCCCAGGTGCTCTCTTCAATTTTGTAGGCATCACTAAACTTGTCCAGTGAACCGGTCGTCTTACACTTTGTATCTTTGTACAATTCTCCAACCTTCCAACTGGTTCAAATCTGCGTACGACAGGTTTCAAATTCATTTTACTTGATTTGCGGATATACATACACTTAAGAAGTGTGCAATCTAGTCCAGGTGCTCTGCTTCAATTTCGTAACCATCACTAACCCTCAAAGTTGAATGTAATACTTTTATTCTTCTGCAATTGCTGTTAATGTATTACAACAAAAGGCCGTAAACAACAAGATAAATGAAATGTTGAATTATGCCGAGATGGCCTACTTGTTTGTTATATGAAAGGTAGGTTGAGTTCGGGGTTGTGCTGTTCACTCTCTTGGTCATAAGCAGTCTTAATTGTTATATTTGAATGCATCTGGATATTCACGGACTGCATTTTTTTTCCTCTCCCTTGTTAATAACCAATGCAGACATGAAAAAATTTGTTGAAATTTTTGGAGTATCATAAATGCTGATGGATCTGGAGCTTTTCAAAATTCTTATAGCTGGATCATAGCCCGGTCTAAATATAGACAAGTCTTGGCCATCCTCAATGTGGGTTGTCATTCTTTCCACTATATGAAGGGATCCCCCAGAGTAATTGGGTTGAATCAAATTTGACGACGAAGTATGTTGCGATTCGTACCTGAAAATGCGAGGAAGGAAATAGAGTAGGTGACAGTATGTGGAGTTTGGTATACTATTTATTTGCATTATTTTTATTTTGTCAAGTTGACGCCTGCATATCAAAATTTGTAAATGGTTATTTGATTCTTTTGCGTTGTGCAGCTGCAGTGTGCTTTCAATTGGAGCCGGGCATGTCTCAACCTTTGGGGGGGATCATTCAAATACACCATACTATGGTTTTTTTTTAGAGTTGGCATATTTTGTTTGGTTTATATGATTTCTAATAACAGATTTTTGTTTGTTTATATTGCATTCATCAGTGCACTGTTGGCCAAAATTATGAATAGATTGGCAGTTGTTGTATGTTGCAGTGTAGAGATTTTTTGAGGAGGATACCACAGTTTTTAATACAGACTAAATTGAATTAACCAATTTTTTTATTATTGTTTTTAAACATTGTTACAATTTTTATATTCACAGGATTAAGCTTTCTTATTGCCAGAGGCGGCCTGCACTTTTCCTCAACAACCCGCCATTTGGGCTTCTCCGCGATGCAAGACCCTGGACGTTCTTGCCGTTGATGTGTGTTTGTTACTGTGCAGTTTTTGTCATGGGGTGAGACCCCCGTTGATTCCCCCTTAGCCCTGCCCATCCCTGTTGCACTGCTGTGCGATTTTTGCATTTAATGAAATCACTGTGGAAAGGGGGTTGATATAACTGAATTTCGTTGCCCGGTGACAGGCATGAGTCCGGATTACTTTTGTTATTTTAAACCACGGTTTTTTTTTCCGGATCTCATTTGCTAGTAACCACGTTGTTTATGTGTTTTGCCGCACCAAGCCAAAGTGTGATTCGAGCTAAACCCAGAGCCAAAATTTGATTCAGTGCCAGAGCCAGACCCAGAGCCAAAATGTGATTCAGAGCAAAGGCGTGCCCAGATCCAGAGCCAGAACAGACAGAACCAATGCCAATGCCAAAAGCCAGAGCCAAAATGTGATTCAGAGCAAAGGCATGCCCAGATCCAGAGCCAGAACAGGCAGAACCAACGCCAGTGCCAAAGCCAGAGCAAAGAAAGCGATTTAAACGACCATTGAGCATTACAAAAAGCGGAGAAGATGACATTAGGGATAAAAAACAAAAGCATGGTGAAGGTGCAGAGCATAGGCGTATGAATGATTACTCTCATAATTTTGTCAAAAAAGGTCTGCTCACTCAGAATTTTGTGAGAGATATTAAGGCTGCCAGCGCGCCTAAATATTATCCTTTCTTTACTGAAACTACTAGAGAAGAAAGATGAGTTTGTGAACCAGCGAGCCTGCCCTTCACATTCCTACAAAGCTGATATTAAACAGCTAGAGCTCTCAAAGATGACGTTTGGAACAAGGTTTGATGTAGTCCTTGTGGATCCTCCATGGGAAGAATATGCTGGAAGAGCTCCATTAAGTAGTATGCACCTTTTAATTTTTTTTTTGAGGATTTTAGGGTCTCTCACACATATTAGGCGCATTAAATTTATGATTTAGATCCAACCTTATCTAGATAGCATGTGGGATCATGACCAACGAAACCCTTTATTATCATGGAAATGGCTTATAATAAGTGTTTACGATACATTGATTACCCCAATGGCACCACGATCACATACAATCATAGAGAGGGTGGAAAAATGTAAGTGTAACATACCATCCCTGATTAGAGAATAGAATAAAATATCAAACCCGATTTGAGATAAATATGGTGCTTTCCTGGCATTCCTAATATTCATATATTTGTGGGAAAAGAATTTCTACAAATCTAGTGATTCTTTTATCTTGTTTTTTTGTAATTGTAATTTATTAAAAAAATGGGTCATAGGTTTGAGGAGTCACAAAGTCGTTTTCTGGATAAATTTGGCTCCTTTAGGATAGTGGTAACCATTCATTTACCTACCCAATAAGAAAAAAAAGGTATGTCAGTTTATTTGGCATTTACCTCATTCCAACCGGTCCCCTGCATTCACAGTTTGCTTTAGCCTATGGGCCAAATTAAACCATAGCTTGCTGTGAGCACATACATATAGAATTGACTGTTGAAATAATGAGTTTGCTCTGTAGTCTTATGTTTTGACATGGTGCAGGCAAAATATTAGAAAATATATCAAGAATGAGTGAAATGAATTTAAATGCAGGGACTTCAAGGCAACCCTTGTTTCTTTTTCCTCTGGGTAGGAAGTACGGAGGGACTTGAGATAGGAAGAAAGTGTTTGGAAAAGGTAATGCATTATTATTAAAAACAAAAGAGGCTTGTGAAGATATATAAGGGATGTTTAATATGATCAGATTTTCATTTTTCTTTACAGTGGGGATTCCATAGAATTGAAGAATGTCTGTTGCGTGAAAACAGACAAGCATGGTCAGAAAAACTTAACCTTGGTGGATGACGGACATGCACATTATTACAACGTACAAAAGTAATGTATTTATGCTAATCAAGGTACATAAGTCTTCTCATTTAGGCCTGTGATTTTTTTTTTCCTTTTTTAAGCCAAGGAAGTTATGTACTGATAAATATTTTTAGCACTGCAGGAGCATTGTTTAAGTACGTGTAAATAATTAGAGCTAGAAAGCATCCATTGTTAACTATTCTCACATAACAATTTATATTCAGAGGATAGAGAGAGACTTAAGTTGATGTGTCAAGATGCAAATACAAGAGAAGAAAAGATCTTGTGCAACGATCATGCCATTACGTTGTGTTGAGAAATTTGTAGCCATCGAGTTTGGTTGGGTAGCAGCATCGTCTAGAATGAGAACCTACAAATGTAATATGCAATGAACCCTCTGTGGGGCGCAACAACCCTCTGTGTTGGATGAAAAACTTACAAACCCTTCTGCAACTTCTACACATTTTTAAGCCTTTTCATCTGTATTCCATTCAGTTGTAGCTTTTGGTTTAAAGTTTTGGTCCTTTTTATAAATTTATTTCATTCCAATGCAAGGGCCAGAAATTCTGATTCTGCATATAGGGATTTTTGGCTTGTGCATCAATTTCCAGTAGCTGGGCCATTCGCCAAACCATTAGCTATCAAAATGACTAACAGTAGAGGGTTATCCCCCACCAGGTATTTTTCTTCTTGATATTATATGCCTGATCATTGTGTTCACTACAAATTTGGGGATATTCTGTTTCATTGCTGAATTTAATGGAGAATGAGGGTTTCTTGGACTATCTAATGAATAATTGTGGATACTTTGTTAACCAATTGTGTTTTTTTTACAATAACATTGGGCTCTTTATTGAAAATTTCTATTTCGTCCAATTGGGTGATTGTTTTTATTTCTGATACTGAAGTTGTGGTATTTCTTAATTAGGTTGTATGTGTTCGATTTGGTAACATGTTCGGATTTCTCAATGTTCCATTTTTAACTCTGCCAAAGACGAAACAAGAGTGTGAGTATTATAATGCATCCACTCATGAGTCATAGGTGCGCACGTGTTGTTTTCTACATTGCAACAAGATTAAAACGTTTCACATAACCATACTGAATAGCCGAGACAAAATGGTTTCTACATGTGGCATTAAGATTAATACGTTTACACAATGACACAATGGAGCTAACTTGAATTGGTTATTGCCAAATTGTTTATTGTTAATTATTTTCAATTTGCTGTTTGGCAACCATTTGTTGTTGTTTTCTTTAAGAATGTTGCCCACAGGATGATAATATTGATTATATGTATTAGATATGCTAGGAAGTTCTCTATTGGCGGTTTGCAATAATTAAATGAGACTAGTGTTTGGCCATAATGTGTTTCAAGCTTTTTCCCAATGTTATGCACCGGACCATTAAAGGTGAGGGTATCAGTAATATGGCTAAGCACATATGGGCATATTGTTTTTCCATTGCCTTAAATCAAAATGTTTCAAGTTCTTACTGTTACATAGCTTGGATGACTGGAGATTGCAAAATGTTATTGTTAGTTTGATCCCATTTATGTTGCTTATGTGGCTTTACACACTCTGATTTTATGTCTATGTTAGAAGGGGAACAACTACTTGTTATATGATGTGAGGAGGTTTTCTCCGACCTTTTAATTTCTGCTATTCTGCTCTATGATTTGTTTGTGGATTTATTTTTGTGCTAGAGAAAAAATGAATTTGATAGATGCTTTAGGTGGTTTATGAATATGTCCTTTTGCAACCCTGCATATTGCAGGGATCTGTCTCTATGTATCATGTTTTGGTTTTGTCCCTATATATTGAACTGTCTTATTTTATATAGGTAAACATAAAGGAAGAATCCATTTGGGGCCTCTCCCCAGATTAAAAGCTTTTGCGAGTTCATATTACATAGATTCACCTACCAATCATATACCATTGAAGGCTGCCAAATTAAGTAAGTGAAGTGATATAAAGATCATGTTGATTTACTCTTGAAAGCATTGTACATAGTAGAATCTTAACAGGCATCTTCTAGAAAATGGACCAAAAACTATAAACTATAAGGGAGACTTCAAAATAGCTGCATCCATTGCTCTGCATAATTTGGCTGGGTATGAGAATACAAGTATGAAATCAGAAGATCTAGATGCCATAAAGCTGACAATGTAAATATTAAGAGAAAGGTTGCTGAGATGATAAGCACTAAGCCATAAATAAAAAATGATTACTAGTGAATCGTGACCCATCAATATTGAATAACGAAGACATGATAAGAATCAAGAGTGATATTCTACTGAATTTTTTGAACACAAATGCGGGTGGACTGTCTTAGGCTACTGTTCATACACTTTTTGTGTTTTTTTTATACTTATAATTTTGTTGTGGTCAGTTGTCCCTCTCGTTATATCAAAGTTTTGGATTTTTTTGTTGCCTCGGAAACTCCGCTCGTGCCATCCCAGAGTCTTAGGATGTAACCAAATTCATTTTACATTTCCGTGATATTAAGTCCTTCCACTTTATTCTGAAAAAGGGTAAAAGAAAATATGAAAAAAATTCAAAAAGCACATAAATCAAGAAATAGGAAGACAAACAACCACGAAGAAAAAGTCAAGTTAAAACATGTTTACAAGATACGTGAGGATATTCCTATCCGAGCTTAGTTCCTTAATTCACTTAATTCTGTTAATTCCTTAATTCCTTAATTCTAAACACAATGAGATAATAATGTTTAATTGTGCTATTCGAACAAAGTCAGATAAATTAAATGTTTCTTTCAAAGTAGAGCTATGGTGAGCAACAAGAGCTTATGCATTACGTACTTTTAATTTAATATTTTTATTTTCAAATGTTTCAGATTCTACAAATTCTTTTTTGTTTTCAGTTCACGACGAACACGAGAAGAATATACAATCTACAAAGGTGTCATTTAAGATCTCTATGGCAAATGGTCAAGGTGCAAGTTTCAATTGTAAAAAGTACTTTCAAGTTTGACCTTCAATGAATTATGTGGGTATGCCACATTTTTTTTTTTACACCTAAATCAAGATGGTCACCGCTATTAACAAGTGAGAATAACAATATCAAAGGTGTCATTTAAGATCTCTATGGAAAATGGTCAAGGTGTGAGTTTAATTAAAAAAATATTTTTGAGTTTGACCTCCCCCTTCAATAATTATGTGTGTGTATATAGGTCCCTCAGTGTAGCAAAGTGGGTATCTGGCTGCTCTTCATTTCTGTATTGCAAGTGGCGCAATTTTTTTTTACACCCACATCAAGATGGTCGCTGTTGCTAAGGTAATTGCTTTTGGGTTTATCTTGCTCAAGTTTACAGCCCCTTTGTGCACCGATTATTTCAATATTAATGTTTACAATTCTGTTAAATTATGCAAAAGTAGAATTATACGAAAAGGCAGAATTGTGACGTCTCTTTTGCTTTATAGGCATGTTGTTCTGGTGGACGAATTAACCAAAGATAAGATATGGTTCATCAGAACTGGGTAACATAATTTTATTTCACCTTCTTTATTTAGAATGGAATGCCCCACTATGTTACCGGCTGGAAGTTGTGTATTATGTTTAAGGATAAATTGTGGTTTGAATTGATTTTTACTTGTATATGTAGGCAAGCTTGTAGCCATGCATAGAATATTTCTTCCCTTGAACCATTGACAATAACACCAGGGAAAGCATATGCCTGACTCATTTTTCGAATGTAGCTTCTTCAATGGAAATCAAGAACCAACTATTTATGTGCCTTCATCGCTGCAAAAAACATATGCCTTCTTGACTGGAAGTGCCCCTTTATTTTCACATGGCCGTGGTTTCTTGGAGTCAAATCCAAGCACTACAATTGTTTTGTTTTCAGCTGCTTTCTTCTGTTTGTACATAGTTAAAATAAATTGGTCTTTCCGTTACCTGAATGAAAATTTTAAAATGTTTTTTGCAATGAGCAAGGCACTCTCTTGTTACTGTATGGAGTGTTCTTATGAAGTTTTGCGGGTTTCTATTTTTTGTCGCATTATTCAATAAACATGTATAGATTCTTGCGATAAAGGGATTTTATTTGAAGGAACTGTGTCTCTCTTTCGCCTAATGTACTTATCTACTCCATTTACTTTCCCTTCCACACTTCTTTCCTCTGCTCCTTCGATTTCTATTCTCTCGGCCCTATTCGGGCGTGTCCATTACGCCTTGGCGGTGTAATTACTAGTTTAATACAAAATAAAATATTTTGGGGAGGGCGGAAGAAGGCCTTCAAGACCCCTCAAGGATGGCCATGGGCGATTTTTTGAGGGGTGTGTTGTCTATTAATTAGGTAGGGTGGCGTGTATAATTTTATACTTTATTTTTAACCATATATAAATCGTAAAAATAAATTTTAACCATATATAAATAGGTAAAAATAATTATTAATTATCTAGGTGTTGTTAAATTTGTGTTAATATAATAGATTTTTAAATACTTTTAATCATGTATTTTATAATAAGACTAATAAATTGTTATAATAACACTAATAAATGATCAATTGTTTATTTAGTAATAGTAAAAGTGTTTTTAAAACATAATTCATTTCAACATGATAAATATATTGTTTTAATGTATTCGTATAATTCTATTTTATTGTTCATTTAAATAAACAATGAGGGATGAATATTGATGTATTTTAATGCATTTTTTAATTGCACTCAAATTAATGTTTCTGTTTTATCTTTCTTCCTAAATAAATAGCGTGGTGATGTTATTTAATTTATTTGTAATTATTTATTTTTTATTTTTTAGCTATTTATGTAAATAATAAAAATACTTATTAACTATTAGACTAATCATATTATCCAACGAATAGTGGTGTAATGGTTCTTGGGTCTCCTAGTAATTGAGAAGTTTAATGTTCAAATCTTTAGCTCTACGTTAAGGAGGCCTACTACCAACGGTTTGGATACCCTTGTGATAGGGCACCATAATAATGTGGTTTAATATGTGGGCTAGTCGAGAGCTTAAACTTCCATCCTTAGATGGTTCCATGTCTGGTGCGGGCTAGTGATGCCACAAAGGGCTAGGGCCCTCTCCCCCTATGAAACGTTATTTTTTTTTTAGATTGCTCATATATTTTTTGTAATAAGACTATAATGATCAATTGATTTAAGGGTTAATAATATTTATCATTTCATTTGAACTATGTATAGATACATACCCAGACACTAATTATTAACCATTATGACTTATTAAACATTTTTACTCATATATTTTGTACTAGCAAAAAATGGTACAAAAACTGTTGTTCGACCCAGAAGGGCACCCAATTACCGGCATGACCTGCCGTTTTTTTTTCCCATCGACAAAAGTTGGAACACTCAATTTGTGTGGTAACCTATTATTGGGGAACCTCCAGAGTGGCTAATTCCCGGTGAATCACCTAAAAATTAATAAAATTGACAAGGAACAAAGAGAAGGAATGGCGGGAAATGTAGGAATAGGTGATACACCAATGATTTTGTCACATTTCCGTAGTCCTTTCTCCCTTTTTAGTTATTGGTTTTTTAGGTGTTTACAGGAACCAGCCCACTCTGAGGTTTCACCTCAATCAGATTACCCAACCTTTGAGGTGTTCGCAATTTTCTGACGGAAGAGAGAGTGTGCGTCATTCTCAATCAGGTGCACTTCTGGTGGACAACATTTTTGCACGCCTGGTTGGTACCCAAACAAAGTTGCTAACAATTTTGATCTAGGTCTTTGCATCTATCATCCTGTCCCTCAAGACACACTAGTTCAAGATCGGCGACTCCAATATATCAAGGATCTCATTTTCTCAATAGAGACCAGTTCCGTTATATTTTTCATATTTTTATGAGGTCGTGCATCATGAACCAATTTCTCATTTGAATTCCTCAGTTTTAATAGAATTATTACTCCCCTCCACCCTTTTTCCACTCAAAATTCTCCTCCAGATATACTATAAAGTGCTATACACAATTAATATGCCTGATCGCAAACCATTTGTATGATTATCCTAATCAGGTGGTTTTTTCAGAGCGGTATATGCAATCATGGCAACATTTCCAGCTTAATGATTATTTCCATATGCCATGTACAACACTGGAGAATAAAGCACTAGCACTAAAACCAACAAAGCTTGAATTCAGGGTACCGCTACCCTTGTTTTGTCCTAACACCAAGCATGGTTAAACCCTCAGGAGAGATAGAATTTGTGGTTTGAGATTGATACCGGACAAATATCACAGTGGAATTAAGAGGTTGGAAGCTTACCAATAAGTGTTGAGAAACCCGTCAATGGGGTAATTCTGCCACTTCATCATGCAACCTCCTTTGCCTATTTCCCAACCCAGGCGCAAATCTCAGTCCCAAATTCCTAAGCTTTTCTTAAAGTTTCCGCACTCCACAGGATCTTACCCTCTCCAATCCTCTAACCCATTGCAAATCATTAGGACGCCAAGCCACCTCTGCCCCCCATAAGTTCCAGGTCTATTATGAATGAACCAAATCGAACAAAATGGAGCTTACATTTGAGGCATTGAGACTTTCACAGTTGGGAGCCTACAATAGAGGAGTGCACAAAGTTATTGAAGTTAACAGAGCGCAGGAGGAATATGACCACGAATGCAAAGTTAACAAATTTTTTCTCTCAGATCTATTGAACTTCATGTAAATATGATTTTTGTGAAGGAGCATGTAGTGTTTCCTAAAGATCAGATCTACATCTTGAGCAATATCAATATCAAATCAACGTGTAGAAGGATGAGGTTTTATTATCAAACTTAGATGCTCTGTCTAATGAAGAAGAGTCATTGAAGTTGTAAGTATTACACCTACTCACCTATCGTCTGTGGCATTCAGAGTTCAAATATGATGTTTGCAAAAGATGAGGTAGAAAATGTTGCAGATCAGTCTATATATTATCCAATATGAGCAGGATAGGCCTTTAAGTTTCCACATGATGAATTACACAAAGAGAGGAATGATCAAAAAAATCAAGTTTGTTCAGTCAGGAGAAAACCATATCCAAGAGATATTCGCTAATTTATAGCCCACAAAAAAGAGTTGTCCATCAGGTTGTGCTCATTTCGACAAAGAAAGGGTCTATTTGTTAACAAAAATTAGCCCCAGATACTACAAAGAAAATTCCATCTAGGAGGTGTTTTATATCCAATTTTGGGCTTGATCTTTTGGGTAAATGATTGCACGCCATGTCTGACATCATAACCCATGCAATCTAGTTTCAAACTTAATCTCATGGCCCCACATTCAAGAAAGGGAATTATTTCTCTCACCAATTGTGGTTGTGTTTAGCTTTCCTTTCCTGTCTGTTATAGTAAGGTAGGTTTAAGATTTCAAGGTCAATAGTGCTTGCAGCACATTGTTTTTCCGTTGTCTATTTAGTTTTCCATTTCCAAGAAGTGCTTGCCATGCCCTTTTTCTTTTCATTGGAGAAGGTAGTTTCGGTTCTTTTGTTCAGAGGATGCAAGTCATTGAAAGAGTATTGACCTATAGCCCAATGGATGCGGAAGGCTACTAATCTCTTGTTTAGTAGGCAAACAATCCCTTGAGGTCGCCAAAATGTTACCACAAAAATTAGTGCTGCTGAATTTTGTGCCAAGGTTGGTGTTTTCAGTTTTCAAGCCAAGAAGTATGCATAAACATACCAAAAATAACAGCAACAATTTGAGTTATATTTTCAATTTAAAAGCAACATGCTCAAGCATGCTTATGGCGCTAAGTGTAGAGAGAAAAATATGCTGCTAAAAGTTGCTAAAATAATACCAAAAAGGGACACTAAAACAGTGAACAATGGGGCATAATTAATTGCATGTTGTGCACACAAAGTTTGGTGTCAAGGTTGAAAGGTTTTAAAGGGCAGCTTGTGAGTGATTTTCAACCCTCTAGCATGCAAAATACAACATGCAAAAGACAGGAATAGAAGAAAGACAAAGAGGAGATAAAACAAAGTGTTGAACCATGTGCATGAAAGAGACAAAAGAGTTTGTCTTTGTTTTGAACACTTTCATGTTTCAAAAGTCAACAAAAGACAAAAAGAGTGTTTTTGTTTGAACACTTCCATGTTTCAAAGGTCAACAAAAGACAAAAAGAGTTTGTTTTTGTTTTGTACACTTGCATGTTTCAAAGGGTAGCTTATATTATATGGGCTGATGTTGAAATTAAGCACACACCCTTCCAACTATTTTGCTCTGGCAATCCTAGCTTGTACTTGCATCTCTGAATAGAAAGCTCCATTTTTCTTTTCTCATATCATTGGTTTTCTAAGCATTCATCGTGTTTATCATGGTATTGTATTGCTTTGTTGTGGAATTTCTTCCCTATACTGATGTCCCTACATAAACCTTTGAATTATTTTCGCATATTAGCCTAGAGTTGTGGCATGTGTGTGGATCCCTACATTCTTTGTATGCATTAGTACATGTGTGTGTCAAATCATTGGTGTATCACCTTATTTCCTACATTTCCCACATGCCTTCTCCCTTGTTGCTTGTCAAATTTTTAGTTTTTTCAGGTGGTTCACGGGGAACCAGCCCACTCTGAAGGTTCACCTCAATCATAGGTTACCCACAACTTTGAGGTGTTTCCAATTTTTTTCGACGGAAGAGAGAGTGCACATCATTCTTAATCTGGGGTGCACTTCTGGGTGACAACAATAACATTAGTAAAGGATCAATGTGTTTATTTAGTAATATTAAAAATGATTTAAAAATAATAATTCACTTTATAATAGTAATAATTTAATTCAGATGATAAATGTTATTGATTGTTTTAAATGTAATCAAATAATTTTAATTTATCACATTCCTTAAAGAGCCCAATAAGAGGAAGGGGGAAAGGGGAGGGAAGGAAGGAGTGTATACTAAGTGGGAGAGACGGGTGAAGAGGACAGTTAGGGAAGGCAAGGCCAAGAAGAAGGTTGGGTAATAGAGTGGAAATGACGGATGACGGAAGTAGTTAATGGGGGATTGATATGCCGACACGTACAAAAGGAAGTGTACCAAAACTGAAGAAGTATGTACGTTGAGATGGATAGATAATGGAATGATGGTATAACATATGTGTGTAATTAACCCTGTACGTATGTTTAGATGCAAGTAGGTCTGAAATGCCAGGGAAATTAATTAGGGAGGGAAGGAAGTGAGTCAGGAAGGGTCATGAGGGAAAGTGTGAATGGAAGCTTAAGTGCGAGCGATTGAAGGAAGTTAAGGAAGATTGTTTCATGATTGGTATGCAGGTCCGTCCGGTGCGCGGGTCAGTTCCTGCTTGCGTGCCCTCTTGCGGGTCGGCCGAGCGCGCCGAGGGTAAAATCGAGATAGGGAAGGGAGTAAGACTGGCGGGCGGGTGAGATGGAGGATGAAATTGAGGTGTTGCGGAAGGGTGTGCTGGAGGGAAATGTGAGGTTCATTAGGGAGTTCATGACAATTAAAGGGCATGAATCGGAAATATGAGGAATAGTTAGGCGAGATAAGGCTGGAAGAGAGTACGATGGAGGGTGGGAAGGAAGGAGGGAAGGGAGGGACTTTACACTGAGTTGGTCCCATCGAAGGTTTGGGCATTAAGTGACATAATGAGAGTAGGATGTGAGGGAAGGGCATGAATTAGGTTTGGATTGCTTGAGGTAAGGGAGGCATTTAGGTAGTCGGGATGGAAGTCCTGAGTGAAGGGTATTATAGAGGTAGGGAAAGGAGGGGTATGGGATGGAACTTATGGAATGGAGGGCATTCGTGTGGGACTTGTAAAAATGAACCGTACTGTAGACGGGAAGAAATTGGGCGTCTCGCATGACAGGAGGGTAGGACGTATGGAGATGGAATGAGAATGAATAATGCAGGAAGTGAGTAGGTATGAAGAATGTAAGAATACATGGACGATAAGAAGTCACGTGTTGAAGAAAGGCGTTAGGTTGGGGGACTGATGCAACGAGGCGAGTGAAGGCTGGAAGGAAGGAAGGCACTTTGTATGATTTCCGTTACGGCAATGCTTGTGCTTATGGAGGAAGGATGGTTAGGAACGTACGAAGTAGTGGGTAGGAGGGAGTAAAAGGAAGACGAGTATGATGGAGGGCTAGAAGGAAGGATGGTCCGATGTAGGGTGTGAAATAGGTAAGGATTGAAGATTTGGAGTAAAGGGAAGCTAAAGAATTATTGAGTGAAGGAAATGGAAGTTAGAAAAACAAGAAGGAGTAAGATTGGATTGTAGGGTTTAGGATTGTTCAAGGGAATAAATGACGGAGGGTGGGATAACGTCCAAAAAAGGAATGTAGATGAGAATTGTGCAAGCGGGAGCGAAGGGAAGGAGTAAGAAATGCTTTGAATAGAGGAAGGGAAGTATGTAAGAGGGCAAAAAATTGAAAGAAGGTGAATGAGGTAAGGGAAGAGGGATGAAGGGAGGAAAAGTAAAGGAGGAGGAAGTGGAATATAAGAATTGAAGAAGGTGTATGGTGTGAAAAGAGCACTGACACCTAGGAATTGAAAATCAGATGGACATGTGGCAGGATTTTTGGGCCTCCTCAAGGCAAAGACTTCTGTAAGGCAATTCTTCACTCCAACTTCATAATGAACCAATTTAATAAATTTTTGGGTCTGTAGTGATTTGAGGAACGTGGGAGTCAGTGGGCATATGTGGGAGAAGACAATAATCAGTGACACGCCAATTGTCACTGGTCATTTCTTGTTCCTCTTGATATGTAAAATTTCAATCACCATAATTTTCACTTGTGCTACTCCAAATCTTGCAAAAATGGTCTCGTCCGAGAGTCTCCTTGATCCCTTTGATTGCATCATAGATTCATAAATTAATGATTTTAGGTTGGAAAAGGGGGTAAGAAACAGTTTGACATTAACTATGTGAGCCATAAGAAAAACTCCAGTTAACTTCACAGATTCTCAATGTCATTTGAGAAATGAAATGACTTACACCTTCAAATCTAAAAATCATAAATTTTTACAACATTTTTATCCCAAAAAATCATAACATATGCATCACAATGTGACACAATTTAACCAAAACATCTAATTAACGAGACTTAGCTATTGAAAAGACCAGAATATCTGTGTAATATACTTGAGAATTAGACATCGGCGTATATCTAGCAACAATTGTAAAAGCCATTGTACTAGTAGGGCATAGCTTGAAATCAGTCATATAAGATTATAATTTATGGAGTTATTCAGTGGCCTGTGGGTTGGATAATAGAAGGTGGTGTCACACTTTGTCCCATTAATGCAGCTTCCCACGAATAGCTACATTACTATTGGGTCCATTATAAATGTTTATCATGACAGCCTTTGCTATTTTGTTATATGGTTCGCACTACGTCGAACCACTTTTTGCTATTTTTTCCATATTTCACATGATTTAAATTAAATGCAATGTGTTTTGATCTTATAGTCCGCTGAATTGTATATAAGACCAGTTGGAACTAATATAATTTCACAAGTTTATAATCATCCAATTTGAGCTCCATTCTCTCCTCTCCTCATATCAGTCTCTCTCTCCTCGCACTCTCTCTCTCTTTCTCTCTCTCTTTTCATCAGGTGTTGCTTAATCTTAGAGTTTCCTTAACATTGTTATTTCTATTTACCAGTGACCCACTATCGCTGACATCCCAAAGATACTATTGAGAAAAATATTTATGTCAGTGATGTTGAATTAGACTTTGGTCAATCATGTCTTAACCTTTCCTAATCCCATCGAGTCAGTTGAGGATTTTTCTTCTATTGATGATGTCCATTATTGTTTTCTTTCCAGGATAGCTAGTATGACCCATCTTTCAAATGTATCAATTCCTCATTCATAAGCTTTTACTTGAAGGATATTTTACTTCCGATGATGGCCTTGGCTTGAATCCTATCTGAAACACTTCCACCCAAAGGTTATGAGGGTAGGAGGTGCAAGCCTTGATGTGGATTTTTTGAAAAAAGTTATTTCCGGTTGTCGAAGAAAGTAGGAAGATTAGAGCGAAGGTGTGTAGGTCTGTAAATAGAGAATTGTGAGTGTGGCATTATGGCTCGAGAGAGAACTCCGAGTCCTAATTTTTAGGGGAGGGGAATACAACCCTTACCCGTGGTGGAAAAATCATGCAAGATTGGTTGGCCATGTCATAAAGGGAAGTATGAGATTCGGTAAGGTTTTTATTTGCCACTCTTCCATCCATAAGGTTTGTTGTTTTTTGAAAAGGTGATGTCTGCTCCTACATCAGTGAAATTTAAGTACGTATTGCGGCCAGGCAAAAACTAGAAAAATTTTCTGTTAGAGAACGAGATCTCCTCTATAACCTCTGCAGCAAATCTAGGTTCTCTTACTCAATGGAACTATGAGCAATAATAGTCTTATATAACCACATAACGTATATCTATTTTGTTGCTTTGCAGTTTTTATGTCAAGACTATTGTTTTTCCTCCTACAAGATATCTTTTTAAAACTTAATAGTACACTTATGTCTTTATAGTACTTTGATTATATATATATAGTAGATAATATATATATCTATATATATATCCCTCTTATATTATGTGAAATTGGATAGTGTTGACTACTAAATGTGAACAGTAGTTTTTTAAAAACACACACACACACACACACCACACACACACACCACAACACACACACACACATATCAAGATTCATTTGAAGATTAAATAAAAACAAAACTAACATGTGAAACACTGAAACTAACTCGATCTACTCGATCTTGTTTGGGCCTTTCTAGATGGTTTACTGTTTTAGTTTTTGTGGCTGTCCGTAACTTTTATTATTAAAAGCAGCATTTCCAATTAAAAAAGACTGACTGAAACCATTCTTTTTTCTTGCCAATATTGAAATTTCTCGAAAGAGAAAAAAAGAAAAAAACAAAAAAAAAAAAATTCATCTTCTTAGTGTTGGAATATCAAGTGAGTGTCATTGAAACAAAGATACTCATATTTATAACTTTCCTTGGAGATCATTTGACCGAGGATATTCACCAAACGTAGTTTTATTACGAGATTTTTCCATTCGCTCTACATTATTTGTATATATTGTTTTCCTTTTTTTTTCACAAAAAAAAACTTGACCTTACTAGATTAGGAAAAACTACAAACTGGTTGTAACGATATTCACCACAATTTCTATATCTTTTTTTTAGGCGAGTTCCTTAAATTTTCCTTGATTTCCTCTTGGTACCATTACGTTAGTTTTGATTTTTGAAGAGAACTATACTATATAACCATATATTGAAGTCCAATCACAGTACTACAAATATGTTAAGGTTTCCATAATTGTGCATATAAGATTCACTCATGCTTCTAATATCATAGAGGAAGACATAAACATCTTGAGGGAGTATCATTTCTATATTATTTATAATCGTACATAACATACATATTTCGTATAATATACGTACATCATATTTCTTGGCGATATTCTATGATAATTTGAGTATTAGAAACATCATATTTTGTTAATGTAACGCCCACAAAATGCATTTTAGGAACACACTAACACCTACCACTTATCCAGAAAATTGCGACTAATTTTTTTTTGGTTAGAAGCCAAAGGTAAAAGAGGTTACAAGGGTGATAACCCCTAGGTTACATTAAATTAACTTACACCACCAAACTCAACTTTACGAATGATAGGCCAGGTCTAGTTAAAAGATTAATTATTAAAATTACTTTACCTCTAGGTCGATTAATTAAAGGTCAACTAGGAAGGTGCCATAATCTAATTTACTTAGCTAAATGTTTTCTCCTCTTTTCTCCTCTTTAGTTAATGTTAGATCTTAATATGGTCAACCTTTTTTTAAAAATAATTTAGTTTCATTATCCTAATAGCTTAACGTCCCTTTTATTTAATTCCTAAAGTACCCTAAGAACTAATAAGGCCTTTACACCTGAAGGCAATTAAATGGCCCCATTCACCCATCTACACATACCCTTAAGGATTAATTTAAAACATCAATAAAATATATATATTCCTACCAAACAAATGTAGGATTAATCCTCAACCCTTAGATCAAATCAATCTTGGCCACTAGATCCTAGGGTTCTAAACTAACCCTAAAAATCCTTAAGCATTCTTATTAAACCTTTCCTTTATTCTATTCTCCTCATTTGTTCTATTTTCTTTTGTTAAAGTTTGCAGGTTGGAGAGGAGAAGCCATGGGAGAAAGAGAGGAAGAACTATAGAGGATTCTACAAGGGGATCAAGTTTAGATTAGTTTAGTTGTAGTTTTATCAATGTAATCTATTCATTCAAGGATTGGGAGGGGTTTCCTTTACCAATCTAGTTTTATTTCAAGCTATTTGTATTTGAAGGTTCTCTATTTGTGGCAAACCCTACCCCTGTTAATATACATGAAAAAGAGTGGTTTTAATTTACCATATGTAGGTTTAATTGCTCTATACCACAAAATTTGAGCATTATTTGGTTGTTGGTAGTTTCTTAGATAATTTACAACTTTAAAATTTTAGTATATACCAGTTAAAAACTTACACAGGTGCGGATCCAATAAGTTCTGCCGTAAGTGACATAACCGCCACCCAGAGCAGGCTGGCGGTCTTGGGACCGCCGCCATACCTGGGTGACAAAACCATGAACCACCTCCCTACGGAGTGGCAGTTTTGAGACCGCCACCTTACCTGAGCAACGTTTATGAGACCCGCCGCTTTGCACAAGGCGGCGGTCCTGTTTTCTTAGAAACAAAAACCTAAAATTTTGAGTTTTCTATAAAAAACAAAAGTTACTACAATGTTCTAAATACATTCTGACTTGATTTTATGCACCTAAAAGTTTCCAGTTTGGGATTTCATTCCATTTGTTCATTTCTTAGTTAAAATTACTCATTTAAAGCATTTTCAAACCCAATAGTAACAATGAGACAACTACAAGTTCTATTCCATTTTGTTCAACTAAATTTCTTTCAATTTCAGGAGTATAAAGGATCTAAATATACTTCTAGAAGGTTATTATTTTCTTACTACAAAATGCAACATATCAATGCAACAACATACCTTCAAATTTATTTCCTCTTTCCAATTTCACTTCAACAAATTATTCAAGAGTACTATAACAACTTGTTATACATTCAAGCGTACTATGCATACATTTTTAAACATTTACAACTCCTATGTTTCTTCTTCTCTTTACCATATACAATTTCACAATGAAAGTAAACTTTCTTTCCCCATTGAGCATAGCTCATTTCTTTAAAACAAAGAACTTCCTTTCTCACAATACAACCAAAAATTCAAATAAAGAGAATACTTTCTTTTCTATTTCACAAAACTAACTTTACAACACAAATCTTTCTTTTTTTTTTTTTTGTTTCTTTCAACATGCAATGCAACTTTGATAACAAATATTGAATGTAAATTTTCTTTACAAGATCAACACAATGTCCCTCCACTTAAAGTGGGAAATCATGCAAGAATGTGAGCTAAAAAATGGGATACAATATTACAAGTTCCTCCACTCTAAGTGGGAATAACACTAAGAAATTTTTATTACAAGAAGGATTGTCTTAGGGAATACACCAAAAGATCCAGCTTCACAACACTGACAAGAGAGCTCCTTAATGTTTGGCTTGATCCACAAAAAAAATGGGGGAGAAGCAACACTCTCCACCCAAACCAAAATATCCAACGAGGAGGAGAAGCCATCCTCCTCATTGGCCCTCGAGCCCCAACCACATTACAATGAGAGGTGAATCTAACACATGGCAACAACAAGCTTCCACAACACAACACCAAAAATTTCACAACCATTCCATGCACATTCACCCAACTACAACACAAAGAAGGAAAAACAACCAAAATATACCAGGCTTAAAATGAAAGCCAAAGAGCAAGACCTATGCGGAGGCCACTTATGCTTCCCAATGGGAAATCGGTGCCCACCTTAAAACCTCCAATGCATATCTCAAATCCCTACATACTCTTATGCCTCCATCAAGTACCTCTTATGCCTCCCACATACTCTTATGCCTCCCTCATACAAGAACAAGTAAGAAATGCAAGCATTCCCTTGTCCAAGGTGGGGCACCCAACCCAAACTCCCTCTAAAACAAGAAAAAATCTATGCCTCCCTACATGAATTATCCCCATAGTCCCCCTCGCTACACCCTCCTACACCAACGTAGAATCTACCCAAGCACCCATAAGCATTCCAAACACGCAAAAATAAAGCCTATACACCAATAAAAGGAGACAAAGCAAGAGTAATAATCTCTACCTTTCCTCTTGAGCTTGTTCCAAAGTCAATCTCCATCTCCTTCCATCCAACCAAAGCATCACCAACAAGCTCCCCAAAGACCAAAGCTCTTCCAAAATCCTCCAACTCCCCAAAAATGCAAGAGCACAAATAATGAAGTAACTGTTGTCAAAATTTCACCCCCCAGGTAAATGTCGATAACATGCAATCAGAGTTTGCAGTCCGGCAATAGATTGAAATAGGACAAATCACGAAAATGGCTAGTCCTAGTCCAGAGAGCATCGGGACATTTGGAATCTAGGCACGGAATCGCCGAAAAAGCCTTCCAGGCGGCCCGTGAAGCAAAAGGGACATCTGGGCCACGGTACGCGAAGGACGTGAAATGCCCGAATCGGCCGAAAGAAGGAAAATTTTCCCAAGTCTTCATCCGGGCAAACGGACACAAGTACGCGAGTACGCGAACCGGCGGTTCGACCGAGAATGAGAGAACAGACAGTCCGGGAAGAAAAAAGGGACAAATGGACAAGGAGTGCGCGAAGGACGCGAACCGGCCGAATCGGAAGAATTTGTCCCGCGAAGCAAAGGGACAAATGGGACAAGATTGCGCGAAGGACGCGGAACCTGCCAAAAAAAAAAAAAAAAAAAAAAAAAGAATCGGCGAACTCTAAGAATTTGTCTCGCACAGAATCCAAGCAAAGGTAAAAATGGACAATAGTGCGCGAAGACGGAACCGGCGTTCTGGGCCGAAAAAGGGGAACTTTCGCACAACAGTTTTGGACATTTGGGAACAACTGACGCGAACCGCTGGTTCGGTCCGAAATAAGAAAACTTCAGCACAATAAAAATGTGTACGAGGGACGCGGATCACCGTCAGACCCGTCTACCATCAATGTAACACGCCAACGTGTCACAAGAGAAATTGCAAAAATTCAAAGGGCGAGTTTTCGAGCACTGATCCAAACCACTGAAAAGTGCCACGTTCCCAGTCTAGGGCCCACAAGAATTTCAAAAGATAGCCCGCCGCGAGTTTGGATGCGAGAGAGTTTCTCAGTATTCATTAGTCCATGTTTGTGTCAAATCATTGGTGTATCACCTTTTTTCCTAGCATTTTCCCCATTCCTTCTCGCCTTTTTCTTGTCAAATTTTTTAGTTTTTTTCAGGTGGTTTCACAACGGAACCATCCCCCTCTGAAATGTTCACCTCAATCATAGGTTAAAGCCCACAACTTTGAGGTGTTCCGATTTTTTCGACGTAAGAGAGATGCACATCATAATCTTTATCTGGTGCCACTTCTGGTTGCCCACAATAACTTAGTAAATGATCAATTGTTTATTTAAGTAATATTCAAAATGAGTTTAAAAATAATAATTCCACTTTATAATAGTAATAATTTAATATCAATGATAAATGTTATTGATTGTTTTTAATGTAATCAAATATTTTTTATTTTATCACATTCCTTAAAGAGCAATAAGAGAAGTGGGAAGGGATGGAAGGGAAGAGGGTAGAAGTGGGAGAGCGGGTGAGAGGAAAGGGAGGGAAGGAAAGGAAAGACGGAAGGTGGGGGTTATGAGGGAAGGAAGGAATGAAAGGCAAGAGGGAAAGGAGGGAATTATTCCAACAAGGACAAAGGAAGGTCCCCAAGGAAGAAGGAGTGAGGTGGATGGAGAGAGGAATGAGGGGTAGAACAGAGGGCGTATAGAACACGGGAAGTGGGTAGCAAGGAGTAAGGAAATGAAGTGAGGCCAATTCACTGCTAGGAAGGATAGTCTGACTTGAAGAGTACGGAGTACCAGTTGTATTAATGCTGGAATTAGTATCGAGTGACTTGCGACGGCACTATGGTTTCTATTTATGGTATGACGCGAAGGAATGATATAGGCCCGGAATTAGGCTTGTCCGATGGAGGGTAGTACTTCTCTACGGTAGGGTAGTCTAGCGTGCCGTCGTCAGCTTGCGGGCCAGGTTTCTGGCGGCTATCCATGGCGTGGCGGTTGGGCTTGCGGTACGCCGGGACCTTAGGGAGGGCATGACATATGCAAGGCATGATTAAGGATTAAGTAAATAGGGTAGGAGAGAGACACTGATGGAATGAGAGTACGCTTTCTGGTGGTAAAGGCCCTTTTTGCAGGGCGGCCTTCGCTGTCGTCATGACCTATCATCCGGGTGGTGTGGTCCATTACTGTCCGTCTTGCCTCAGCTACGGAATTCTGTCTTTCTGCCTCGACTGCGACATGTCAAAAGGCTGGGGGGAAATGGGTTAAACAAGGTAAGATGAGAATAAAAGGTTTAGAGGGAGTGGTGGAAGGGCAAAATGGACGGAAAACGAGGTAGTGAAGATAATGAAAGGCCCCCCGGGAGTAAAAAAGTGAGTGACGGCAAAAAGCTGGGAAGGGGAGATGTCTTATTTTTTTTTTCCTCCTGTCCCTTTCTTCCTTTCTTATTTCTTTAATTACCTTCTTTAGCTTTCATTCTTATTATTTTCTATTCCCTTCTTGTTCTTTACTTTGCTTTCTTTCCTTTCTTTCCTTGCAGTTCATATTTCCTCTAACCCCTTGCCACCCCTTACTTTTCCTCTTGCCCTCCCTCTTTCTCCTTTCCGTTCAATCCTTAGCTTCTTTTATGTACCATTCTTTCTTCATGTTTAGCATCCCTTGCCTTGCCTTCCCTTTCCGGGCTTCCCTGCTTTCCATTTCCGTCCTTCCTTCCGCCTGTCCTCTCTTCCCTTCTTTCTTGCTCCCTTTTTTCTTTTGTTTTTCTGCTTTCCCCTTCTTCGTTCTTTCCGTCTTTCCTTCCAGTCCTGCTTTCTATCTTGCTTCCGTCCGTTCTTTATCTTCTTCGTTCCTTCTTTTCTTCCGTCTCTCCTTCTTTTCTTCTTTCTTCCCTTACACGTCGCTTGCTTCTTGGCTGTCGCTCTCAAGTCTTTTCCCGCTTTCGGTTTTTGCCCCTCTTCCTTCTTTCCGCTGTTTCTTTCACCTTCCCTCTACCTCCTTCCTTTCTTTACTTCCCCCCTTTCCTTTGTCCCCCCCCCTCCTTCTTTTGCATCATTTTCTTGTCTTGTCCGGTCTTGTTGCCGGGCCCTCCTCCCTGCCTGCTTTTTGTTCGCCCCCCCACCCCTCCCCGCCGCCCACCCCCCCCCCCCCTTCCTGTCGTCCTCCTATGCTCTCGTTTCTCTCCTTCCGGTCGCTTTCTCGCCTTTTCCTCTTTCCCTTCCCTTCTTTCTTCTGTTCCCCCCCCCCCCCTTTCCCCCGTCTATTCCTAACCTGCCTTCTTTCCTGCCGGTCTTACCTTGCTAATCCTCCGTCCCGCCGATCTTTCCTGTCATTCCTTTTCTCGCCCTCCGGTTCCTCCTTGTCTTGTGTTCTTGCCCTCTCTCCTGCCCCCCCTGGCGCCCCGTCCCCTGCCTCGTGATCCTCCCCCTCTTTATCTCTCGTCCTTTGTTCTTCTGTCCCCTTTTTCCTTCTTCTTTGTCTCCCCCGCCTCTCCTCTCTCTTTTTTGTTGCCTTGCGTCCTCTCCTTCGTTCTTTCCGTGCAGGCGTCTATCGCTCCCGCTCGTCGCGTTCCCGCGCCTCTCTTTCTCTCTCGTGCTCTGCGGGTGCCGCGCGTGGACTCGTGTGGCCTCTCGTGTCTCGCCGGCAGGGTCCCCCTCCGTGTGTACCTGTTTTCGCTCGTGCGTCGGACATTCAGTGGAGAGACACAGTGGGTGGTCTGTGTGGGGGGGGGGACTTCCTGCGCACAGTGTCACTGTGAGTGCTGGGGGTTTTGTGAGTTTGCGGGCTGTAGTGATGTGAGGAAAAGATTGGAGTACACAGAGGGCATTTTGGACTAAGAAACATATCAAGTGCCAGTGGTCGGTGACACATTGGCACTTGGTCACATCTTTCTTGTTTCCTCTTGATTGTGAAAATTTCAATCACCAGAACTTTTCACTTTGCTACTTTGCTACTCCCAATCTTGCAAATTTGGTCTCGTCCGCGAGTCTCCGTGATCCCTTTGATTTTGGCTCATTAGATTCATAAATTAATGATGTTAGGTGGAAAAAGGGGTAAGAAACAGTTTGACATTAAAACGTAGTGTGAGCCAATAAGAAAACTCCAAGTTACTTCACAATTCGCAATGTCATTTGAGAAAATGAATGACTTACAACTTCAAACTTAAAAACATAAATTTATTACAACATTTTTAGTCCCAAAAATCATAACATATGCAGAACAATGTGACACAATTGTAACCAAAACATCTAAATTAACGAGACTTAGCTATGAAAAGACAAGAAATATCTATTGTAATACTTGGAGAATTAGGAACATCGGCGTATTAAATCTACATCAATTGTAAAAGCCATGTGTACTAGTAGGCAGTAGCTTGAAATCAAGTCATATAATGATTATAATTTATGATTTATGAGTGGCCTGTGGGTTAATAAATAGAAGGTGGTGTCACACATTTGTCATTAATGTAGCTTCCCACGAATATAATTAATATTGGGTCAAATATAAATGTTTATCATTACACTTTTCTATTTTGTTATAGTTCGCCACGAACGTCGAACACACTTTTCTATTTTTTCATAGTTCACATGAATTAAATTAATGCATGTGTTTTGATCTTATAGTCCTGCTGAATTGTATATAAGGACAAGTTGGAACTAATATAATTCACAAGTTTTATAAGCATGCCAATTTGAGCTCCTCTCTCTCTCTCTCTCTCTCTCTCTCTCTCTTTCTCTCTCTCTTTTCATCATGTGTTGCTTAATCTTTAGAGTTTCCCATTAACATTTGTTATTTCTATTTACCCAGTGACCCACTATCGCTGACATCCCAAAGATACTATTGAGAAAAATATTTTATGTCAGTGATGTTGAATTAGACTTTGTCAATCATGTCTTAACCTTTCCTAATCCCATCGAGTCAGTTGAGGATTTTTCTTCTATTGATGATGTCCATTATTGTTTTCTTTCCAGGATAGCTAGTATTACCCATCTTTCAAATGTATCAATTCCTCATTCATAAGCTTTTACTTGAAGGATATTTTACTTCCGATGATGGCCTTGGCTTGAATCCTATCTGAAACAACTTCCACCCAAAGGTTATGAGGGTAGGAGGTGCAAGCCTTGATGTGGATTTTATGAAAAAAGTTATTTCCGAGTTGTCGAAGAAAGTAGGAAGATTAGAGCGAAAGGTGTGTAAGGTCTTTAAATAGAGAATTGTGAGTGTGGCATTATGCTCGAGAGAGAACTCCGAGTCCTAATTTTTAGGGGAAGGGGAATACAACCCTTACCCGATGGTGGAAAAATCATGCAAGATTGGTTGGCCATGTCAAAAGGGAAGTATGAGATTCTAAAGGTTTTATTTGGCCCTCTTCCATCCTATAAAGGTTTGTTTGAAAAGGGGATGTCTGCGTCCTACATCAGTGAAATTTAGTACGTATTTCAGGCCATGGACAAAAACTAGAATTTCTTGAGAGGAACGAGATACTACTCTATAACTCTGCACCAATCGTAGGTTCTCTTACTCAAATGGAACTATGAGCAAGAATAGTCTTATATAACCACATAACGTATATCTATTTTGTTGCTTTGCAAGTTTTTATGTCAAGACTATTTTTTCCTCCTACAAGATATCTTTTTAAACTTTAGATAGTACACTTATGTCTTTAATATGTACTTTGATATATATATATATATATATATATATATATATATATATATATCCCTCTTATATTATGTGAAATTGGATAGTGTGACTACTTAAATGTGAACATTAGTTTTTAAAAAACACACACACACACACACACACACACACACACACACACACACACACACATATCAAGATTCATTTTGAAGATTAAATAAAAACAAAACAGTAACATGTGAAACACTGAAACAATAACTCGATTCATAGCTCGATCTGTGTTGAGGCCTTTCTAGATGTTACTGTTTAGTTTTGTGGCTGTCGTAACATTTTATTATTAAAAGAAGCATTCTCAATTAAAAAAATACTGAAACCATTCTTTTTTCTTGCCAATATTTGAAAATTTTCTTCAGTCTTCTTAGTGTTGGAATATCAAGTGAGTGTCAGTGAAACAAAGATAATCATAATTTATAACTTTCCTTGGAGATAAAATTTGACAGAGGATATTCACCAAACTAGTTTTACGAGATTTTCCATTCGATCTACAATTATTTTATATATTTTTACCTTTTTTTTCACTAAAAAAAAACTTGACATTACTAGATTAGGAAAAACTACAAAACTGGTTGTAACGATATTCACCACAATTTCTATATCTTTTTTTTAGGCGAGTTCCTTAAATTTTCCTTGATTTCCTCTTGGTACCATTACGTTAGTTTTGATTTTGAAGAGAACTATACTATATAACCATATATTGAAGTCCAATCACAGTACTACAAATATGTTAAGGTTTCCATAATTGTGCATATAAGATTCACTCATGCTTCTAATATCATAGAGGAAGACATAAACATCTTGAGGGAGTATCATTTCTATATTATTTATAATCGTACATAACATACATATTTCGTATAATATACGTACATCATATTTCTTGGCGATATTCTATGATAATTTGAGTATTAGAAACATCATATTTTGTTAATGTAACGCCCACAAAATGCATTTTAGGAACACACTAACACCTACCACTTATCCAGAAAATTGCGACTAATTTTTTTTGGTTAGAAGCCAAAGGTAAAAGAGGTTACAAGGGTGATAACCCCTAGGTTACATTAAATTAACTTACACCACCAAACTCAACTTTACGAATGATAGGCCAGGTCTAGTTAAAAGATTAATTATTAAAATTACTTTACCTCTAGGTCGATTAATTAAAGGTCAACTAGGAAGGTGCCATAATCTAATTTACTTAGCTAAATGTTTTCTCCTCTTTTTCTCCTCTTTAGTTAATGTTAGATCTTAATATGGTCAACCCTTTTTGTTTAAAAATAATTTAGTTTTATTATCCTAATAATTTAAAGTTATTTTTATTTACATTCCTATAACATACCCTAAGAACTAGATAAGGACTTTACAGCCTGAAGGAAAATAAATGGCCCCATTCACCCATCTACACATACCCTTAAGGATTTAATTTAAAACATTTAAAATATATATTCCTACCAAATAAAAGTAGGGTTAATCCTCAACCCTTAGATCAAATAAAATGTGACCACTAGATCTCTAGGGTTCCAAACTAACCCTAAAATTTCCTTATGAATTCTTATTAAAACCTTTATTTTATTCTATTCTCCTCATTTGGTCTACTTTTCCTTTGTTAAATTTGCAGGTTGGAGAGAAGGAAGCCATGGCAGCAAGAGAGGAAGAAATATGGAGGATTCTATAAGGAGATAAATCTTAGATTAGTTTAGTTGTAAGTTTTTATCATTGTAATTTGTTTCATTCAAGCATTAAAGAGGGGTTTTCCTTTACCAAACTGGTTTTATTTCAAGCCATTTGTATTTGGGGTTCTCCATTTGGGGTAAACCTCTACTCCCTTTCATAAATACAAGTTTGAGTATGTTTTAAATTTACCATTTTTAGATTATAATTACTTTTAACAACAAGGATTTAACCATTATTTGTTTGCTAGGGGTGTCCTTAGTGAATTTACAACCTTAAAATTTAGTTATATACAAGTTACAAGAACTTACACAGGTGCGAATCTGAGAAGTTCCGTCGAAAGTGATAGAACCGCCACCCAGAGTAGGCCAGTGGTCCTGGGACCACCGCCATACCTAGGTGACAAACCATGAACTGCCACCTTACAGAGTGGTGGTTCTGAGACCACCTTCTTTCCTGAGTGGTAGCTACGAGACCGCTGCTTTGCACAAAGCGTCAGTCCTGTTTCTTAGAAACAAAACCTACAATTCCAAGTTCTAAAAAAAGTTCAAGTCACTAATATGTTTTAAAAATACATTTTGAACTTGATGTTATGCACCTAAGGTTTCCAGTTGTAATATTTCAGTTCCATTTGTTCATTTCTTAGTTAAAATAACTCATTTAATGAATTTTCAAATATAATAGTTGCAATAGACAACTACAAGATCTATTCCATTTTGTTCAACTAAATTTCTTTCAATTCCAAGAGTAAAAATGATCTAAATCTACTTCTAATATTGTTATTTTGTTTCTAAAAAATGCAACAATTTCCTATCTCAAATTTGTTGTCTCTTTCATTTTCACTATCAACTCATATATCAAAAAATAACTACAAGAACTTTTTTTTATATTCAAGTTTACTACGCATACATTTTTAACATCTTACAACTTCTATATTTCTTCTTTCTCTTTTACCATAATACAATTTCACAATGAAAGTAAACTTTCTTTTCCCATTGAGCATAACTAATTTATTTTAAAACAAAGAACTTCCTTTCTCACAATACAACCAAAACTTCAAATAAAGAGAATTACTTTCTTTTTTATTTCACAAAACTAACTTTACAACACAAATATTTCTTTCTGTTTCTTTCAATATAAAATGCAACTTTTATTATCCAATAATTGAATTACAACTTTTCTTCACAAGATCAATACAATGTCCTCCACTTAATGTGGGAAATCATACAAGAATATAAGCTAAAAAACAATGGAATACAATATTACAAGTTCCTCCAATCTAAGTGGGAATAACACTAAGGAATTTTTATCACAAGAAGGATTTTCATAAGGACTCCAAGAAGATCTCCAAGCTTCACAAAACCAATTGTTGATGCAGAATCACAGAAACCCCTAAATAGCCTCAGATGTGAGTGCGGCATTCAGTGTGATTGCATAACATGGGGGGGACCATCTCTCATGTTGTGGGGACTTGCGAACTTGAGATGGACCTCTAGAGGAGGAGAAGCCATCTTCCTCATTGGCCCTCGAGCCCCAACCACATTACAATGAGAGGTGAATCTAACACATGGAAAAATATCTAACTAATCTAACCTTCCACAGGACACAAGGACCAGAAAGTGCATGAAAACAAAGCCTACACATAAAACGGTGACTACACACAGAGAAGGAGGTGGTTGATCACAATATCCAACTTCCTAAAATGAAAGCCAAAAGAGCATTAACCAATGGAGATGCCACTTGGATAGATTCATCACAAACCAAAGATAGAGTTCACACAGGACACCACTTCAATGCCCATCTCAAACCCCCTACATACTCCCAGAACCTCAATCAAGTACATCTGGAGATATGCATCCCTCTCATAACTGTAATGATGAGAGACTCATAAAGATACAAGATGGAAAAAATGTATCACAGCAATTTTTTTTATTGCTCCATAAGTGGGGCACACAGTACCCAAACTCATCAGTGGGAAGAGGAAAGGAAATTCCATTATGCAAAGCTACAGAGAGGAGGCTTAAGCTCCACATAGTCGACTCCTACAGGAAGACTTAGAGAGAGGGACCCAAGGACTCAACAAGCAATTCCAAAACACTTAGAAAAATAACAAGCACATATATACAAATAAAAGAAAACATAAGAAAAAATTCCCCTCCTTTATAATATATAAAAAATGAGAGAAGGAGAGAGGGAAAATTCGAATCCTACCTTTCCATACCAGCCTGTTGCAATGCATTCAATCCACCTACTCCAACCAACTCTAGAAAGCATTGAAATCTACTTGTAATAATGATGGGCTTCACTATAAAACCACAATGCTCTCCATGTGTTATTCCTTGTTTAGGAAAGAAATGAGGCCCATTGTTCATCATGGCGGCACTGTGTCAGAGACTTGACAACCTTGTAAATGGTGGACTGACATTTACCATTCTTCAGTTAATGGTGGCACGTGAGTAGTGAAGTCCAGCCAAGAGCTCTCCTAAAAATGTCCCCCTCCCACTTGATTCTAAGCTCCTAGTTGATGCAGATATGCTAACTGTTTAAAGGTCAAGGTTAGGCACTTAATGCAATCTTGCAATATACAAAGCGGAGTTTTCCCATAGAGGGTCTGCATGGCAGCCGTAATGCGCCGTGTTGAAGATTCAGCCCCCCTCTTCACTCCTAGAAGTTGGTCAGACTGACAGTGTACGCTCCATGGGAACCGGCTGTGTTCTTCCAAAATGAGTCACAACATGTATTCCGGAGTCCCCCTATTGGCGGAACATTGTGTCAAATGAGCCGAGACACGTGGAGAGAATGGCGCATGTTTGGGGACCACTTTTTGATTCACCTCTTGAAAGAGCTGCCAAATAGACACGTGAATCCTTCCACTGCCTCTCCTTATGCTTAGTCAATTTAACGTCCGATTCTACCCCCCCTTTTAACTTCTAGGGCCACATGGTGAGCTTGCTCTTGTTTAGAGACCACCTCAAGATTTTAACCTTGACAAAGACTGGCTTGCACCCAAATGATGCATGGATGCTTCCTCTGGTCTGTCCCGAGCTTGGACTATTCAATGGCCTATGTCCCCTTTTCAGACCTGGAAACATGTGGAAGGGCTGGTGCTAGTTCAGGGTCTCTCTTTGGCCCAAAGCTTTGAAGTTATGCTGATGAGGCACGTTGAAGCTTCGCGCTCAATACTGTCCCATGCGCTGCAGTTTTCGAGCTCCAGATGAACCAATGAAATTGTGCCAGCGTACCAAATAAAACACTAGTTCTGAACCCGGCCCACGGAAATTTCTTAAAAGATTCCAGATTTTAACTCTAAAGTTGTGTCTGATAAAATACTAGGAATTTCGGTCCTTAGATTGGTATGATCGGTTCAAAATTTTAGGATTCACAGCCACGTGGACGGGGCAATTGCGCTTGTTTTGGAACTCCTCCTATGTCAACACCGTTTTGGACATTACGTTGTTTAGACACATGAAGGACTTCCACTATCCCTTTTGTCATACGGGAATGAGCTGATTCAATGCCGTATTTTTCCCATTTTAAATTTAACCATGTGGTAGGCTGGTGCATTTTTGGGGACCATCCTTTTGGGCTTGACCTTTGTAGATGCATCGATGAGACATGTGACATCATCTACTGGCCCTTCTATACTTAGCCGTTTGAATTCAATGGCCGACTCTATGCAGCCCCATTTTTACTCTGACCATGTGGCGAGCCTGCGATCATTTGGGAACCCGCTCTTGATTCTTCTTTTGAAGTTGGGCCGAGTTGACAGCCTGGCACCGGTCGGTTCGCAGTGATTTCCTTCCCGCCTGTCTCTATTTACTCTCGGGCCTTTCTGGGACATATTGTCCTGAAGTCTGCACACGGTTTGGGGTCGCGCACTTTTTTATGGCCAACTGTAACCTTTTGAGAATTTTTGGAAGTTCTGCACACATTTGGGGTCTTCATTTTTATGCGCCTTTTAGAATTGTGCTGAGCTGACACATGGTGCCTTCCGCGAGTCTATTACTTTTCTTTGAGTCAACCTCATCATGTGAAGTCTGAAAACTTCAAGCCTTTCCCCCGCTTTCTTTCCTGTTGAGCCTCTAGTTTCTTTTGCATCATTTGGCCTTGTCATTGACCCTGTCTCCTCCATTGTCAACTCTCTCCTGTCCCCTTGATTTTGGGTCGATTACGAGCTCGCAGAACTGAATCAAACCTTTTGAATTTCTTCTGTGTGGGTCGTGTTTGATCAATTTTTCCAATGGGTCTGGGATAACACCAACAAGAGGATCCTTCATGATTTTATTGATCCACAAAAAAATGGGAGGAGAGGCAATTTTATGCATTTTTCCCAACCAAAATTTATCCAATGAGGAGGATATAGTCATGCACCTCATTTCCCCCGAGACCCAACCACATCTGCATAATTTGCCATGTGAATCTTGAACACATGACATACAACAAGTCTTGACCTCTGAATCAATTATAATTTCAAACAGAGCACACTCCCAATGGGACAAAAGAATTTCAATGTTATGCAACACACAAATAAACAAAGTGATACACATCACAAACCAAGCCTTCATTTCAATAGACAAACTCTACAAACACAAGAAAGAAAAACAACAAATCTTAGTAATGAAAGTCCAAAGGAGAACCTATAGGGAGGCCACTTATGCCTCCCAAAAGGAAATGGGTGCCCACCAAAAAAACTTCTAATGCAAATAGAAATAGGGAGACAGGACTCTGATTGGCTCCCTCAAGTTGGATGCCCTCATTTGCCTCTCCACTACTCTTATGCCTCCCTCATTCAACACCCATATGCCTTCCTTATCACAAGAACAAGTTGGTTGAAGAAATGAGCATTTCTTGTACAACACACCTAAGCCCAAACACCCCTCCAAAAATGACAAAATTATGCCTTTCTACATGAATTCTCCCCATAAGTCCTCTCCTACACCACACTTAGGTTATCTACCCAAAACCCAAATGGGGTCTATTTCAAACACTCGAAAACAAAATAAGCACACATAGGTAAAATAAAGGAATAGCAATAAGAAAGTGTAAAGCTCCTACCTTTCCCACAAGCCATTCCAGAAATTGGCCCCTAAGAGCCAAATTCTAATTTCTTCAAACCCAAGAAATCACAAGACTCCAACATATCCACAAGCACTCCAAAACCTACAACTCCCAAAAACCAAGAGCACAAAAAATCAACTCTAATAATTGAATTCCTTTGGTCACATCTATAATTAGTTTAGAACAAGATTAAATAACTTTAAATTAAGACACCTAAAATCATTAATAATAAAGGGTTAAAATACATACACCAAATTCTAAATAATTAATACAATGAAATTACATCACTAAAAATTACATACTAACATTAATTAAAGGAAAATAAATAAAAGACAATACATAACCCCTTGGTCACAATTTCCCCCTAACAACAAGATTCAACACACACACAAATACATGTTGCCATGGTGACTCTTGTTGAATTCACCTAGCATTCCAATGTGGTTGATCTCCAATCCCCCCGATGTTTGTTGTGAATAAATTTACCTGCAAAACACATAAATACCTCCTTCGGCTTCGTGGCCGCATTAAAAAAACATCCAAAATAAAACATGCAATATAAGTCCACAATCATCTACATATGAATCTTAAATCATCATTTAGGAAATTATGATATCATTTACAATTTCTACCCTAACATTTCTTTCTTACGTTTTACCCATGTCAAAATGATCACAACCATTAGTTCAATTATCAAAGATCCTACACAGTGTGATAGAAAACGATACTAAGCATGTCAGAAAATATATATATATATATATATATATATGATATATATATAGGTATGATATATATATATATAAACTGCATGTAAACAACATAGGACAACATCAATATGCAAAATGTCTCTAATAATCCAAACATGCATCATATATGAATCAAAATCAATGGGAGCAGGTGGGTCCAATATGTGGTAACATCATATTCTGCACGTTTTCTTCAAGAGTCTATGGTGCACTGTCCATTAGTGTAGTCAGACAGATATCCACGCTGCAATAAAAATCAGTATCGAATTGAATGTGGGAATTATCATGGTAACACATACTTTTTGTCAGTATAATTCATTCATCATCATTCTGGTCACGTCTGATTTTTGCAATCTAAACTTGAGAAGGATGCATTTAGACTCCGTATTAGAGTATGAACGATTATTTATAATTTTATTGAGGTTTAGCATAGAAAAGCAGATCATGGCATGGCGTAATGAGCATGTGGTAAAAGAGCTCCTAACAGGAGATGCGTTGAAAAAGTACAAATTTGACCAAGTGATCATCCATTGTAGTATGGCATAGAGGGGACAATGGGGAGCTACTTAAGTAATAAGGTAGATGATGTATGGGAGACCTATGCGAAATACTCGTCTTTCTTAAGATCAAGCACAAATGAAGCTATACTTCCATAAAATATGAGGTCATTCGTTTGACAGGAGAAAGGGGATTTTGTGAGTGCATAGATTGTTTGAGGCAAATTTAATATGGAGATATCTCATGGAATATTCAGCCCTCGTCAAGGAAGTACTACCAACATAAATTCATTGTAATTCATCCCAATTGCATTTTATGAGGTGAGTTGTGAACACACATACATTTAAGAGGAATTCACTTGAATGTGTGTCACAGGACACTTTACATCCAGCGGATACATATCAGACCTGGACAAGATCTAGCAACTCCCATGTTGAGTCGAAACTAAAAAAATTGCATATTAACCATATGCATGAGAACTAGTGCAACAAGGCATTATAGTATGCATTGCTCAGTGAAAAGTGGCGGCCACATACTCATTTTCATCATCATACAATGGAGGGGTGATGTAAATCTAGAACATCATGTGGTTGGTAATGTGGTGCATGGGGATGTTTATGTATTTCTTATAGAATGAAATTGTATATCCCTTACCCTCAGGAACATCTATTCCTTCATTTTGTCAGCTGTTGTATCTCATAGGAATAGATCTACATCTTTTAGGGCTTGTGCAATCAATATGATTTACTAGCTCCAAAGTTTCATATGGGGTATATGTATGTTAACCAGAATGGTGGATTAGAAAATATCCAATTAAGAAACCCAATGTGTGCTTGTTTGAGAAATTTGACACTCAGGGAAAATATTATCTACATAAGGGAAAACTCTTGTTGTTGCACTATATTGTTCAATTGATCAAATATGGGGGTAAACTGTCGTAATAATACACTTATGGAAAGTTATTGAGTCCTAGCCTATGACCCACCGCTAGCATCAAACACTTTTCTAAATACTAGAATGAAGACAAAAATATGCCACATTGGAATGAACTGGTACAAGTATATGTAAAAATGTAAGTATATTGCTTGACATTGGGGAGTAATAATAGTATTAAAATAATTTTTCTTTATAGTTCATAGTGACTAGTGTTATTAATGTAGGTTATTACTACTAAATGAACATTCCACCTTAATATAAGTATGCATGCTCATCGGTAAGTGATTTATGATCTGGAAGCGAAGAGAGGGTTTAGCGATTTTCTACAAAAGGTGGCATTCTTTGAAGGTGGCTTTAAATCACACCTTTGGTTATCGAGGCGAATTCATGGAGGTGTGGAGCTAACTGGTGGATCCCGGGTGTATCCTCATCCAACTTAATCTTATGGTATTGGTAGATTCATATACATGGAGAGGATCCATATGATACGAGATGAGAGCAGAGAGAGAGTGAGAGAGTGAGTCTTGAGATTCTATGAGTGAGAGATGAGAGAGAGATTACGATTCTGCATAGTCATGCTCTCATCGCAGAGAGATTCCTGGAAGATGAGCTTTCAGATTGATGTTGTCTTTGAAATATCCCTTGTAGGATACCACTTAAAAATGCACAAAATATAGAAAAGTTTGCAGCGAAGTAAAATACTGAATTTTAATGCAGAAATGTCCAGATAAGGACAGTGAACTGGTATTTAATTGATATCACACAAAATATTTGCCACACGAAGTGCATGAAAATTTACAAGGGAAGCTGGATAGCATTATAGAGGACATAATAAACACTATTTGCAGACATTTTACATGGAATAATATATTGCTGCCTAGACAAGGTGCAGAACGTGCCCTGAGGTGGCTAGTCAACTTATAGAGGTCCGTGACCCTCTAAATATAAGAGCAAAAATAAGGGTCATTGAAAACAACAATGACAAATGTAGGGAATAACACTGCCACCTGCAGATTTGAACCCGACCAACTGGAAAACCCCCAAATAGAGGTTGCGAGTCGCCACGCTTAGGAATGGAGTCAGGAAATGAGGGAGGCAGCCTTCCACATGCTGCCACGTCTTGCCTAGATGGCTACTGTGAGTCTGGATCTAGAGCCCCTCTGATTGTCTTCCTTGAAATGCCCCCGAAAATTCCTCGAAACCCTTCCTCTGAACCCTTTGGAAATATCTCTGTAGCCACGGCCTCAGAAAACGGCTCCAAAAGATGACAAGACTAGGGTAGATCTTTCACTACCGAAGAATTCCCTGCTAGCTAGGGACTGAGTCTCTCACCACCGAAGCTATGGTCCCATGTGGGATTTGACTCCACAAGCTGTAGAAATGCAACAGCAGCAGCTGCACTTGAGAAGAGGCTAAGATGTATGCGACAAAAAGTCCCTTTTCTACCTTCTCCCATCTCCATATACACCTTTCCAATGGCAAATGAGCCCCAACAGACCCAGATACGCATTTCATTCCATGGAGGGGTCGACTAACATAAAAGTGATCTTATAAGTTACTTTCTCCCTTTTTTAGTCGTCGTGGTCCAAAAGTGACCCTCAATGCAAAATTAGACTATTAGAACCACGTGGCCCCCTCCCCATAGCTCCCAGCTTCCACAACTCCTTGGGTATGACCACGACTTAGACTGGACCTAGCCTTTAGGCCTTTGGTGCAGGAAAAGGGGGACATTACACTCCTCCCTTCCCGAGAAATTCTTGACCCCGAGCATTATCCTGTCATGCTATAGAGGCTGAATACCCCGCCATAAATTTCTCCACCTCACCATGCAATCAACTGATGATCAATGTGATGCGAAGTAACCAAGACACCCCATGTAGTGATCATGCTCTCTATGTCATGTAGAGAACAATGTTGCTCCTATAGTAGTATGGTGCCCACACTGACTCTCCCTTGGTACCCACACCAAAATTTCCAATCTGTCCAATCCCTACAAATGCAAGGCTATCATCATGTGATCACTCACTACCTCTCCAATCGACTCCTAGGTATGAAAGTTCACTCTGGATCCTGTAGAATCCCCTGAATCCACCTGTGAAACAACATGTATACACACAAATGGTGCTAACTCTCCCACATGACCTGCACTCATGTGAGAGCAAGGTTCCTCATAATGTATCTCAAAGTGTCCCGTGGAGGAAAAATCCCAAGACTTCAGTAGACAATCAACTGACAATATCGGCTCCACATAGTCCACCTCCTGCGTTGAATTTAAACCTATTGAATAACCATGAGTCGATTTTGTCTCTCCACTGACTAACACGTGGGTGAAGTGCTCACCGGGCATAAAAGTAGTAAAATACATAGGAGTGTTACCTAATGTCGATTCAAAAAATGATGAACCGGTAGGCTTTGACTTGTCATAGTGACAAACCATATATGCCTGTATAAAGTTGGAGATATCCTCCCTCAACCTGTGCCATATGAACCTTTCTGACATGAACCTGTAGGTCTCATCGCAACTCAAATGCCCAATCATGGAAGGACAATGCACATGTCACAATATCTCCATCCTCAACCATGAATCTGACACAAGGCTCAATCTTTCCTGATAGAAGATAATCTCATCCTCCAATTTGTAGCTGTCATCCAGAATCTCACAAGTGTGTTGGGTCTTGGAGTACTCAACAAGCAAATGAGGTCTCAAGTCTACCAAAACTTTAGATAACTAGCATAATGATAAGCTCAGATGATCTGAACCTGTAATCCCAATCTCAGTAACAACCTCATGTGTAACATTGCTAGCCACACCCACATCCATCATACTCCACATCGATCCGCAATAATAAAACTCCTCACCATGCCGGATCATCCTCTCCATCCCCTCAGCTATAACCACCCTTGGTGCTCCTGTAGATACTCCCCTCAAAATCATGTTCCTACCCTCGAACTTAAAATTCAGCTCTATCGTCTGAAAGTTAGTCTAAAAATCACCAAGAAAGTGAATCCACTGCACTCCCAGCGCTATGTTGGTCACTCCCATACCAAAAATGTGGAAATCATTGGTAACTATATAGTTACCCATCGTGATGCTCTCTTAGGGAACCCGCTGCATGCACCTCAAAGACTCTCCATTGGCTACAACCCCGTTGAAGCCCTCAAAATTCTCTGTCTATAATCCTCGCCTCTCAACCAATGAGGCATCAATACAGTTGTGGGTTGCCTCATTATCAATGAGTACCCTAACTTTTTAACCCTACATAACTCCTCTAATCCTAAATGCCTTGCACATCATAGTACTAGACAATGTGGCTATAATCTCCCAAGGAAAATTCTCCTCCTCTTTCTCCACATCAGCACTATCCAATGCAACCCCATATACATCATCCATCTTGCGAGTCTCTAACTCCTCACCCTTGTCACCCTTTCTCTCCTCGAAGACTTCAATGAATTGAGCCTTCCCTCTACCTTTGCAATCATGTCCTAGAATCAAAGGTGTGTGGCAATTGCAACATAGTTTCTTTCACCTCAACTCATCTCTGTCTTCCCAGGAATTGATTGGATTTTTAACCACCTCCTGCCTTAGTGGAGGCTCCCTCTGCTGATGTTCATCTAATCTAGATGGAGGTTCCCTTTTTTGAATGCGAGGTGGAGCCCTCAACTTTGGAGTGGATAATTCCAAGTCCCGAGCTTTCCTAACAACCTCGTGTAAAGAAGAACGTTCAAATGCCTTCAAAAACCCAGTGAAAGCATCTGTCAAACTTGTTATGGATAGTGAAATCAACCTCCTCTCTGTGACATCAGGTACAATAACTGATAATCTCTAAAATATATGTGATGTACTGATCTAGGGGATCGGTTTGTCTCAACTATCAAATCTGCTCACCAGCCTTTGCGCGAACTCTACATAATTAGTAATGTGTATGTGTCCCAATGTAATCACCCCATGATGCCACCAATCATGAGTGTTTCCCTCACGATGCAAGCTTGCAAACTTAATTGCATATTCCTTGCGCATAGGATTCAAGTCGGAGTATGTCTTCAACTTATGGACCCAAGATGGTGCAGTACACTTCTTAGAACCATTGAAGTGTGGAATGGAGATCTGTCCCAATCTCCCCTGTAACTCTGGTACCTATTTCTGATGATCTCTCTTGGGTCTACTGCTAATATTCATTTTGTAATATTCTTGGAATGGACTGTTGTTACGAAAGCTCTCACTCAAGGTCTGGTTCCTCTCCCAACAAGATTCCTCATCCAAAATATCTACTGGCTGTTGTACCTGTGAAAATTACAGATCCTTGAAGAAAGAAGGTTCGTGAAGCCCCAAAGGCCTCGTAGAAGAATGGGAAGGCCACTGCCCCAAATGTCCACTCTCACCTATTTGACCATTTTGTCCCATATTGTTATTTTCTCTTCTCATTATGACTATTTTTATACATAGTCCAGTAGGCTGAAGATGATTGAAAAATATTCTCTTACCCATTTTAACAATCATAGAACCAATGCTAGTACCTTGAGAGGTACTCTCCCTTCTTGCACTAGAGTCTCCAATGAAGAAATTATGCTTTCCAACACTTGTAATTCCAAAAGACGCATTTGAATTCCTTCTTTTGCTTATGAAATCAGTCACAAAGTTTTCAAAATCAGAATTGATAGTTTTTCATAATTACCACATATTACTAGGATCCCATACCTTATAATGCCCATGAGCCCTTATATCTATTAAGTGAGTTAAAAATTGCCACCATATATCATCCACAAGATGCTCATATACACATAGTTGGAGCAACGGTCCAACAAACTCCATGATGAAGACTTTATCATCTACCATACCATGCATCTCATGATGGAAATAAATTGGAATAGGCAATAATAGATAAGACACATTAGTGTGCTCTTCATACCTTTCAAGGCCATCATTTGCTTAGGGTTTCATATTGTTGCATACTTATTGCTTGTGTCTTACTATAGTTTATCATAATAATATCATTAGTTACAATATTTACTCTGAAATAAAGGTTTAATTCAATTTAGATTAAATCATTTGGTGAACCCCAAATCGTGATCAATCACTCAGATCCTTATTTTTCCTATTGTATTGGATTTTTATTTTCTTAACCTCAAACCCTAGTTCCATCAAGGTTCATATTACCATCTATTTTTTTATCATACCTCTGATATACATAGATCTTCCTAGGGTTTCATCCTTCGTCTTATATTTCTAGGGCTCTTATTTCACACATTACCTTTTCTTTCATGGCCCATAAGGTTCTTCAAGCCCCCTTGTATCAATTATTTCAAATGCACCCAAATATGTACTCCAAAAATCCCTTGACACATTCAACTCCCACACAATATGCCACCTTCACAAGTAAGTGCCATTTTTGATCGTATCTCTAACTCCCCTATCAGTCCTGATACCACAGTCAATTAATCCATCTTCAAGTCAATTCAAGATTTACACTATTTATTTCAAGATAAATTCCAATCTATGGAAACCACGATCACATCCCTCATAGCTGAATTCCAACATTTGAAGGATGCTTCTTAGGACCATGTTAGTTCTCTTTCTGCACCTCATCCCGATCCCATGTCTACTACATGTTCTCATAAAAGTAAGGTCCACATCTCCCCACAATAAGTACCTCTAAAGTTTGATTGGAATGTTAAAAAACATGATATTCTTCTTGAACTCCTGAATCATTAGGTAATCAACTTATCGCCTAATCACTACTACCATCTTTATAAACTTACAAAATACAAAAGACCCATTTTTAAATTACCACAAAATTAATGGACATTGTCACAATGATTTCTATGTTTTAGAATGAATAATAGGGAAAATTGAGAATCAAGGATTTATTTCATTTTCTACTCAACATTCTAATCCATTCTCATCTCCAATTACTAAACCCCAATAGGATCAAAAATCTGATCATGCCATAATTACTAATGTTTTTTCTTTGGTAATTTAAAAGCCATTGATCCAACCCAATGTCATACCACCTTTTGAAGTACCTACCCCATTACGTACGCTATTAATTCATCTACAATGTTACCAACCCCACATATGTAACTAACATCAAAAGTTGAATAACCAATTCCCTTGCCACAAGATCAGATCCCTTAGCAACCTTCTCTGTTTAAACATAAAATTCCTCCTTTTGATCCGGATAATTCCTATGTTCCTAACTTGGACACATTTCAAACTCTACCACCATGGCATGGCCTCTCTCACATCATCGTATAAATCTCCATCACTTGCACAATTAGGGGCATTAGAATTCCCCCCTCCATAATTATTTGATGTCTCTACTCATAGCTTATCTACTATACTTTACACTTTGTGCTTCATGGTAAATATTTCCTAGAATCTATCACACACTGTACTATTATTCCCCAATAACATAATCTAGTTCTATAGTTCCTAATTGAATGTTGAGTGTCCAATTCTTAAATGAACCTCACATCATTTAATTTTTCTATACGTTACATTATGTGCTTCACATTCTCACATCTTTAGTACATGCACTGTACCGTCCTTACCTGATGATGCACTCTTGTTCTATGGTTCATGCTTGACCAAATACTATGAGTAGCTATGAATTTCAATAACAAGGAAGCACGGTTAGAACATGCAGAACCTTGGAAAAATTGCAAGCCCATTTTAAGATTATTTTGATGTAATATCCCTTTTGGGATTATTTCACCATTTTCTTTATGTTTTGAATGACGAAACAGATAAGGGTAAGGGCATAGGAGGAATACTTGTTTATGCTGGTTGGTTGGAGGTTGATGCACGCGTTTAGACTTCTCGATCCAATGCTGACTGTGAGATATTCCTTTTGGCTAGGAGGAATTACCTGTAATAGAAAACAAGACCACAAAAATATAGTTAAATGATATATGACAGTGGAATGCCTAGCGTATGCTAGTTCTAGGAAGTGTGATACTTCCTAGATGGCTGTCAATCCACTGTTTTAAAAAAATTAATGTGAGAAATAAGTAAAGTCCTACTGTAGTTGATATGATTTAGGTATCTCATTCAAATACGATAAGAAAATCCAATCACAACAGGCTAGAATATAGTTGGATCTAAAGGATGAGGTGTCTGTCAAGGTACTGGGACTAGTCAAGATCTGATTCTGGGTTGTTTAGGTCAACTGGTAGGAGAATATTTGGCTCCGTTCTTGGAAAGGGTATAAAAAATAGAGATTGATATTGGTTGGGTATAACCGACAATGGTTTAAGGGAGACCAACGACGGTTATGGGTAACCGACGTTGGTAGAGTAGGGTGACAGTAGTTCACTGAAAACTTTATTGTAGAGTCTGGGTGAGGTTAGATGAGGCCAAAGAAGGGGATGACGAGGTCTATGGGAATGCTGAGAACACTCAAAGAGGTGGAAGAGACAAGATAGGTAATCTGATAAATGGGTGGGTGAGGTTTTTGGGTTTGTCAGAAAGATGGCTATGGAGGAATGGGAATGTTAATAGAAGAATGGTAACAAACATGATAACAAATCTATGAACATAATAGGAATGGAAATGATTAATGATAAAACACTTACCAATGTTATAGGTCCAATGGTTGGGTGGTGATGATGATCGGTTGATGGAATGGAGCTTCGTGCAGTAGTGATGCTTCCCGAAATGTTACCGTGAGTGCCTATGCTTCTAGATCTATCTTGGTGCTGGCTATGGATGTATGGGTCTGTGAAAAGACTCTGGTTTTGCTTGCATGCAAATCTATTTTTCGTCCTCTTTCTCTCCAAATGTGACAACCCAAAACAAGGTTGCTTAGGTGAATAAATGGTAACCGACAATGGTTCTATGTTGACCGACGTCAGTTTAGGCGTGACCGACGTTGGTTAAGGCGAGATTCCCTAGGTTTACTAAAATGGGTAGCTCTTTTTGATTTCTTGAGCCTAGTTAGTTTTGTTCTCATGGATTAGAATGGAAAATTCCCTTCTAATGGGTGGAAATGTGGTTAGAGAGATTTTAGGGTTAGACCAAATCTTAGCTCATTAAGGTAAGTAAGACTTAGTTATTGTTAGTTATGGAAACATGCCAAGCATAGGTCAAGGGTGAGGTGGTTGGATGAGGTGTCTAGGTGAGGTGATGGGGTAGAAATTAAAATAATTAGATAATAAATATTGTGTGGATATATATTAATTTATTTAAATCAATTAAATTAATAGTGATGTGGGGTGGAAGGGGCCCTGGTTAGGTGAGTATGTTTGAGCTAGTTATTTGACGAGGGACCAAGGGGAGTGTGATCCAATTTTTGTGTCTAAATTGAAATATCCCTTGTGGGATACCACTTAAAAATGCACAAAATATTGAAAAGTTGCAGCAAAGTAAAATACTGATTTATGCAGATTTTTATAGTAAGGACAACGAACTAAATAAAATCTATATCTCCCTAAATATTCATTTGAATTACTTGAAAACTTGAAGAGGGCTTGATATTATTATAAAGGACATAATAACATTGTTTTTGGAGTTTTACATAAATTAAAATGCTGCTAGAAAAAGCACAGCATGCCCTAGACAGCTGGAAACTTCAAAGGCTCATAACTCTCCAAATACGAAGCAGAAATTAAGGGTCTTTGGTAATAACATTAACAGATAAAGGAAATAATATTTCCACCTTCAGATCTGGAAAACCCTCCAAATGGCCGACTGGAAAACCCCCAAATAAAGGCTGCAAGTCACCTCGCTTGGAATGGGGTCAGAAAATGATGGAGGTGCCTTCAACATGCTACAACACCCAGCCCAAATGGCTACAGTGAATCTGATCTGGAGCCCCTCTTCTTATCTTCCCCAAATGCCCCCAAGACCCTCGAGATCCTTCCTCTGAAACCTCTGTTAACGTCTCTGTCGCACAACCCTGAAAGCGGCTCCAAAATGACAGACTAGGGTAGATCTCTCACTACCAAAGAATGCCCTGCTAGCTAGGGACAGGTCTCTCACCACCAAAGCTAGGGTACCTATGGGATTTGATTCCACAAGCTATAGATGCACAACAGCAGCAGCTGCACGAGAAGGGGTCAATAAAATGTATATCAAAAAGTGCCTTTCCTTACTCTCCCCGCTCCTTATATACTTCTCCTCAGTAAACGAGCCCCAATAACCCTAGGCACATTTCATTCCATGGAGGGGCCAATAAAATGAAAGTAACTAAAGTTAATTTTTCCCTTTTAAGTCGTCATGGTCCAAAAGTGACCCCCAAGCATAAAACATGGATATTAGTACCATGTGGCCCCTTCACAATAGCCCCCAGCGTCCACATCCCCTTGGGTATGACCCGGCTTGGACTCGACTTGACCCTTAGGCCTTTGGCGTAGAAAAGGGGACATTACAGTCCTCCCTTCCTAAGAAATGCTTGACCCTAAGCATTATCCTGTCATGCTGCAGAGGCTGAATACCACGCCGCAAGTTTCTCCACCTCGCCCTATAGTCAACTGATGATCGGTGTGATGCGAAGTAACCAAGACACCCCATGTAGTGATCATGCTCTCCATGCCATGTGGAGAACAATGTTGCTCCTAAAGTATTATGATGCCCACACCGACTCTCCCCTGGTACCCACGCCAAAAGTGCCAATCTGTCCAATCCCTTGCCGATGCAACGCTATCATCATGTGATCACTCACTGCCTCTTTAATTGACTCCTGGGTATGAAAGTTCACTCTAGATCCGTAGAGTCCCCTGAATCCACCTGTGAAACAACCTGTATATGTGTAAATGGTGCTAACTCTCCCACATGACCTGCACTCGTGTGAGAGCAAGGCTCCTCATAATGTATCTCAATGTGTCCCGTGGAGGAAAAGTCCCAAGACTCCAGTAGATAGTCAACCGGCAATAACGGCTCCACATAGTCCACCTCCTACGTTGAATGTGAACCTACTGAATAACCATGAGTCAATTTCATCTCTCCACTGACTAACATGTGGGTGAAGTGCTCACCGAGCATAGAAGCAATAAAATACATAGGAGTGTTATCCAATGTCGATTCAAAAAATGATGAACCCATAGGCTTTGACTTGTCACAGTGACAAACTGTATATGCCTGTATAAAGTTAGGGATATCCTCCCTCAACCTGTGGCATATGAACCTCTCTGACATGAACTTGTAGGTCTCATCACAGCTCAAATGCCCAGTCATGGAAGGACAATGCACATGTCGCAATATCTCCATCCTCAACCATGAATTTGACACAAGGCTCAATCTTCCCTGATAGAAGATCATCTCATCCTCAAATCTGTAGCTGTCATCCTGTATGTGACCATCCTAATCTCACCAGTGTGTCGGTTCTTAGAGTACTCAACAAAAAAATGAGGTCTCCAGTCTACCGAAACTTCAGATAACCATCATAATGATAAGCTCAGATGATCTGAACCTGTAATCCCAATCTCAGTAACAGTCTCATGTGTAACATTGCTGGCCACACCTACATCCATCATACTCCACATTGATCCACATAATAAAACTCCTCACCATGCTGAATCATCCTCTCCATCCCCTCAGCTGTAACCATCCTTGGTGCTCCTACAGATACTCCCCTCAAAATCACATTCCTGCCCTCATACTTAAACTTCAGCTCTATCGTCTGAAAGTTAGTCTGAAACTCACCAAGAGAGTGAAGCCACTACACTCCCAGTGCTATGTTGGTCACTCCCATTCCAACAATGTGGAAATCATTGGTAACTGTATAGTTACCCATCGTGATGCTCACTTGGGGAACCCGTCGTGTGCACCTCAAAGACTCTCCATTGGCTACAACCCCATTGAGGCCCTCAAAATCCTCTGTCTGTAGTCCTCGCCTCTCAACCAATGAGGCATCAATACAGTTGTGGGTTGCCCCGCTATCAATGAGTACCCCAACACACTGACCCTGCATAACTCCTCTAATCCTAAATGCCTTGTACATCAGAGTACTAGGCAATGTGGCTATAATCTCCCAAGGAAAAGTCTTCTCCTCCTACCCCGCATCAGCACTATCCAACGCAACCCCATCTCCAACATCCATCTCGCGAGTCTCTAACTCCTCACCTCTATCACCATTTCTCTCCTGAATACTTCAATGAATTGAGCCTTCCCTCTACCTCTGCAATCATGTCCTGGAATCCAAGGTGTGTGGCAATTGAAACATAGTTTCTTTCGCCTCAACTCATCTCTGTGTTCTCGGGAAATGATTGGCTTTTTAATCACCTCCTGCCTCAGTGGAGGCTCCCTCTGTTGACGTTCATCTGATCTAGATGGAGGTTCCCTTTGTTGAGCGCGAGGTGGAGCCCTCGACTTTGGAGTGGATAACTCAAAGTCTTGAGCTTTCCTAACAGCCCCATGCAAAGAAGAAGGTTCAAATGCCTTCACAAATCCAACGAAAGCATCAATCAAACCTGCTATGAATAGAAAAATCAACCTCCTCTCCGTGACATCAGGTACCATGACTGATAATCTCTAAAAATATATGATGTATTGATCCAGGGGACCGGTTTGTCTCAAATGAGTCCACTCCCTGAAATACCTGTCAGGGTCCCTCCTATCAAATCTACTCCCCAGCCTCTGCGCGAACTCTGCATAAGTAGTAATGTGTATGTGTCCCTGTGTAATCAACCCATGATGCCACCAATCATGAGCGTCTCCCTCAAGATGCAAGCTTGCAAACTTAATTGCATCTTCCTCACGCATAGGATTCGAGTCGGAGTATGTCTTCAACTCCTGATCCCAAGACTGGTGCAGTACACTTCTTAGAACCAATGAAGTGTGGAATGGAAATATGTTCCAATCTCCTCTGTAACTCTGGTACCTGTTTTTGATGATCTCTCTTGGATCTACTGCCAATCTTCCTTTTGCCATATTCCTGGGATGGCATGTTGTTACGAACGCCCTCACTCAAGGTCTAGTTCCTCTCCCAACAAGTCTCCTCATCCAAAATATCTACTGGATGTTGTACCTGTGAAACTTCCATAGATCCTTCAAGAAAGAAGGTTTGTGAAGCCCCAAAGGCCTGACAGAAGAATGGGGAGGCCGCTATCCTGAATGTCCACTCTCACCTCTTTAACCATGTTGTCCCATATTGCTATTTTCTCCTCTCATTATGACTGATGTTATACACAGTCCAACAGGCTGAAGATGATTTAAAAATATTCTCTTACCCCTTTTAGCAATCATAGAACCCATGCTAGTACCTTAAGAAGTACTCTCCCTTCTTGCACCAGAGTCTCCAATGAAGAAATCATGCTTGCCAACACTTGTAATCCCAAAAGACACATTTGAATTCCTTCTTTTTATTATGAAATCAGTCACAGAGTTTTCAAAATCAGAATTGATAGTTTTGGATAATTGAAACATATTACCAGGATCCCATAGCTTATAATGCCCATGAGCCCTTGTATCTATGTTAAGTGAGCTAAAACTTGGCACCATATATCATCCACCAGATGCTCATATACACATAGTTGGAGCAATGGTCCAAAAAAATCCATGATGAAGACTTCACCATCTACCATACCATGCATCTCATGATGGAAGTAAATTGGAATAGGAGACAATAAATAAGACACATTAGTGTGCTCTTCATACCTTTCAAGGCCATCAATGTCCTCCGTGTGTTCAAGATAGACATATGTTGAGCTACCCCCAACATTGTTGCCTGAGTGCCTGTTGAAAGTATTTGAAAGCTGATCAACAGTTGTTGGTTTGGAAATTACAACAAACTATAATTTTACACAAGTGTCCATGTGAGGATCCTCCTCATGTGTCAGCTACTCCATAGAGTCTTCTTTCATGGGTGTAGACTTCCTTGCATCACTTGCCCTCATTGTTTCCTTGAACTCTTGTATGTGTTGTCTTGCTTGAGTCACTATCAACCTAGCAGCTCTAGCTCTGTTATTCCCTTCCTCACACTTTTTAAGAGTTTCCATTACATCCTCCTTGCTTGCATAAACAAGTTTCTTCTCCTGAGCTAGAATAATTTCTCTAACAAGCAAAGTTTCACTAATGCAATTATTTTGCTCAATGGAAATCATACCCTTTTGGTTAGAAGCTTCTTCTACAAACGAGTTCTTTTGTGATTCATGTACCGGCATATGATGACCTCGTTTGGGCTTGTTACCAATCTTCATCATGCAATAATCTAGAAATGGCATATTATCTCTGAAACCCCTACTCAAAGATTGGTACTTCCTCCAACAAGAATCCTCATCAATCACCTCTATTGGCCACCCTTTATCACTGTTCTCACCATGTTCCTTATTGTCCCTAGATCTGCTTTGATTCAAATTCTGAGTGAGCTGACTCAAATAAAGGTTAGTGGCTTCCTGTTGTTTCACCATGTTGGTGAACATTTCCTTCATAAAATCCCCTTTGAGATCTTTCCAAACTTCCATATTTAACCAACACAGGCTGGAGGAACAACTGCTCTGATACCACTGAAATATCCCTTGTGGGATACCACTTAAAAATGCACAAAATATTGAAAAGTTACAGCAAAGTAAAATACTGATTTATGCAGATTTTTATAGTAAGGACAACAAACTAAATAAAATCTATATCTCCCTAAATATTCATTCGAATTACTTGAAAACTTGAAGAGGGCTTGATATTATTATAAAGGACATAATAACACTATTTTTGGAGTTTTACATAAATTAAAATGCTGCCAGAAAAAGCACAACGTGCCCTAGACAGATGGAAACTTCAGAGGCTCGTAACTCTCCAAATACCAGAGTAGAAATTAAGGGTCTTTGGTAAAAACATTAACAGATAAAGGAAATAATATTTCCACCTTCAAATCTGGGAATGGCCGATTGGAAAACCCTCCAAATAAAGGTTGTACCTTCAGATCTGAAAATGGTCATCTGGAAAACCCCCAAATAAAGGTTGCAAGTCGCCTCACTTGGAATGGGGTCAGAAAATGATGGAGGTGCCTTCAACATGCTGCCACACCCAACCCAAATGGCTATCGTGAATCTGATCTGGAGCCCCTCTTCTTATCTTCCCCAAATGCCCCCAAGACCCTCAAGATCCTTACTCTGAAACCTCTATTAATGTCTCTGCCGCACGGCCTTGAAAGTGGCTCCAAAATGACAGACTAGGGTAGATATCTCATTACCGAAGAATGCCCTGCTAGCTAGGGATGGGTCTCTCACCACCGAAGCTAGGGTCCCTATGGGATTTGACTCCACAAGCTATAGATGCGCAACTGCAGTAGCTGCACAAGAAGGGGTCAATAAAATGTATATCAAAAGTGCCTTTCCTTACTTTCCCCGCTCCTTATATACTTCTCCTCAGCAAATGAGCCCCAATAACCCTAGGCATTTCATTCCATGGAGGGGCCAATAAAATGAAAGTAACTAAAGTTACTTTTTCCCTTTTAAGTCTCCATGGTCCAAAAGTGACCCCCAAGCGCAAAACGTGGATATTAGTACCATGCGGCCCCTTCACAATAGCCCCCAGCATCCACAACCCCTTGGGTATGACCCGGCTTGGACTCGACTTGACCCTTGTAAGAAATGCTGACAAAAATAAGATGTGGTTGCCCCATGTGTGGGTGAAGGTGATCCCCCTCAAACTAGGAACTGATGAGGTAGAAGATAGAATCGGTGAGTGGTTTGATAAAAGGTGGATGTGATGAAGAGGAATCTGGAGAATGGGGGTAGTTAGGTAAAGGTACAATCGGGTAATCAAGGTAATGGGTTAGGGTTAAAGGTAGTGACAGTCAAATGCACGCACATGTATAAACTGCGACATGGTACTAGGTTGAAGAGCATGTAAATTATACATCATCTAAGGTCGATAGGTTTATCTAAACAAAGTGATGTGATTCCGGTATCCAAGGTATATGATATGGTCAGGAAGCACAATGTAGGTCAAGTGCAAGAATGTTTAGGTATGTTCCAGTACACCAAAGGTAAGGTCAGGATAAATGGCATGGTAATAGGCAAAGTGAGCTCATTAGGTCAAATGACACGGGTAATAGTGTTGCAAGGTATAACGAGCACATGCGTTCACAGGTCACTAACAATGTTCTGGGTCCAGGTAGCTAGGTCACGGCACGGGTAGGGCCGAGGTATGGGTAAAATAACAAGTCCAAAAATGTAATTAAGGATAGGTATATGTAAGGTAGGCAAGGAGTTTGGTTGTAATAAGGGCGGGTAAGGTTAAACCGTGGTTGGGTTGGTTAAGTGTTGGTCAGAAATGGGGAAAGGGTATGGGAAAGAGTATGATAGGTAACAGATGATAGTCATATGTAATTTGTGATGGTTTAGGTAAGCCAATCCCGGTTTATTAGGGCAGATGACTGATGTCGGTTTGGGTATAACCGACCACGGTTTGTTAGGGCATAAGACCGATGTCAGTTTAGGTATAACCGACATCGGTCAGGTCAATGTGGGTATCTAAAAAGAAAAAATCCGTATAATACAAATTCATTTGTATGTTTTGGATTTTGTGAAATCGACGAGAGCACAAAACTTTTATGGCTTGGTGATAGGAAAGTACGTGGGACCGTACCTAGGTGAGGTGGAGAGATCCTGTTCGAGAGGAGAGCCAGGTAGATAGGTCCACATAATCAGGCAGTGTGAGGTGATTGGTAGAGACGTTGGAGGTTGATTTGGACATGGTGGAGGCAGGAGAGGGTTCGGGTAGACCACCAACATAGTGGCTAGACATGCCACGATGTAGGTGATGTTGAGACGAGGTAAGATCTAAGATTTTCTATGTATTGTTGTTAAATGTAGAAGGGAATATGGGTCAACGGGGTGTAGGTAGGTTAGAGAATTTGAAATTTGGTGGTTAAAATGGGTGAGAGAAGGGGTGGGAAAAAGGTAAGTAGGTTGAATAGGGTTGGGGGGATTTTGGGGAAGTTTGGGTAGGTGTCTAGGAGGGATGGGAGAGAAATGGGGGAAGAAAATCAGGGGTGCGGATTTGGGCGCAGTAATAGTGACTGACACCGGTCAAGGTATGACTGACGTCAGTATTTTTACACTGACATTGGTCAAGGATGAGGGGAATCAGTGCCGGTTATAATGGACTGGTGACGATCAGGAGTAACTAGTGCCAGTTAGGGTAAAAAGGATAGAGGTGTAGGAAGCGTAAGGGGAAAGGTTAGGTAAAGTGGGTAAAATAGATAGCGGGTGGGGGGAAGGGAAGAAGGGAGGGGTGAAGGCAATGTTGGGTAAAATCAAGTTTTAATAATGTGTGTGATTGGTTGAATGCAGGCCAAGGAATAATTACAGATGAGAGATAGGGTACCTCCCTTGCTCGTGGAGATACGAGGGGGTGCAACAACTAATGACTCATGCCATGTTGTATAGGTTGGCCTAATTGGGGTCAGATGCTACCAAAATGTAGTTCGGGAGCTGAGTTTGATGGTCATTCTCATCGAAAGATGGGACTCAACGACCAATACCTTCCATTTATTGATGGGTGAGATCACAATCACCCTGGAGGATGTATACAAGATCCTGCAACTACCGATAGTGGGGATGCAGGTGTATTCTATGTCCTCAAAGGCCTCTAAGGAGTTGATGCTGACTGTGTTTGGTGAGGGACTGGCAGAGATGAGTTTCCATGGCTCCAGTATGATCTATGAAGATATGTACCAGGCCCATCTGGAGGAGATGAGGCTGGTAGTGTTGCTGATGGAGGTAGTATGCTACTTTGCACTACTAGATGCGGAGAGTGGGAGATTCCCACGATCATTGATGGGGCTTCTACATGACATGGTGGAGGACATGTCCCATTTTACATGGGCGCATGCATTCTTGGTTTAGTTATATAGAGAGTTATGGGCTTATGGGCAGTTACAGAGATTTAGCCTGTTTTGTACTTTCCTACTCCATTGTTGGGCATATGAGCAAATTGTGTGTGTGTGTCCTATTGGTATTCCCTGGGTTGATGCATTCGAGCCAGGTTTTTTACGGGTGGGCTTTAGGCGATGGGTGGCTGCGATTAGGGAGCGACGAGCTGCTAGAACTATACATGATGTAGCCTATTACAGGTGATTGCTAGAGGGGTTGTCTGGCATGGACATCATTTAGAGGCCCTATGTGGGTTTTCCATCATATGGGTGGATGGAAGAGGAGCTACAGGAGCTACAGATGCTCCAATAGATAGAGGGGAAACATGTTGGAGAGCAGGAGATGGTACAGGTTGATAGGGTGAGACAATAGTTTGGGCTGCTTCAGGATATACCTCCACTCTTTCCAAAGTATAGGAGGGATAACGTAGAAAGGCCTTTACCTCTACCATAGCTGACAGTGCTGACATGGTAGTAGGAGAAGGTGAGAGACTAATGGATTGATGATGCTGGGGTGACTGATAGATATAGCCAGTGGTGGGCCGCACATTTACAGGCTATATCGTCGAGGATAAGGAAGCCAAATTTAGCCACCATCACTATTCATAGGGACGCCCTAAAGGGGCAGGTGGCTACCCTGATTACACAGTTGGGGATAGTACATAGGAAATTGATAGGTTTGGAGGCACAAGTTGCTCTGTTGTAGGCATAGGTGGCTACTTTACAGGCCCAGGTAGTGTAGGGATAAGTACCTGCACAGGGTGGAGATGGGGATGGGGTACAGGTGGCCACCCTATAGGCACATATTATAGGTTTTTAGGGCTAGTTAGCCACTGCACAGGTGTAGGTTATAGTGTTTCAGGCCCAGATATAGGCAGGGGCAGGACATGGTCCCTTAGGATAGTCACAGGCATAGGGACAGGGTCCCTGTTATAGGTACCAATGGGACAAAGTCCCGAGAGTTAGGTACAGGGGCTGAGGCCGATGACACCACTACAGACAGTACTGATAGGTAGGTTGAGGGATGCCTTAGGTGAGGTCAGGTATTATCAGGATATTTTGATGGTCACAGGGATATATTTTCTATCCTATGGGGAGTATAGAGCACAACAGGCCTCGAGTTAGAGGACCAGGTCGCGTACCCAAAATGTAGAGAGTACAGGGGGCTGACGAGCTTTAGGACAGGTTCAGGATGAGACTAACAGTGTACGGAGGCTAGCTCTACGTGAGGGACCATCAGAGGATAGATCAGGGCATGGTGGAGAGAGGTTGGCAGGGCACCCCACAGGAGGGGAGACGAAGGAGACTGATGAGATAGGGATGTATATCAGGTGGGGTGATGATTATTCATCATTGATGATCTGTGTATCCATGTTTTTGACATATTTTTGATATATATACCAGCCTACATGTTGAAGATGATGAGGATGTAGATGAGATTTTGTGTTATTTTTGATCATATACCGGCCTGCGTGGAGAAGATGGTGAGGCTTTATATGAGATATTTTGAGAGATTGTGATTTTTATTGGTATATATGTTCACATGTATTTTTATACAGACTATCTGATTTATAGATGATAGTGTTTATATTATGGATGGTGTACATGTTTTAATTTGTATTGCTATATATAGATAGGTGGAAATCAAGTGGATTAGGCTTGATAGAGTCAAGGTCATGTAGGCATGGCAGAGTCAGGTTTGTTTAGGCATGGATGGAGTCAGGTCATAGGCATGGATGGAGCTACGTCATAGGCATGGATTGAGTCAGGTTAGTTCAAGCATGATGGAGTCAGGCTGATTTAGGCATGGATCGAGTCAGGTTGATTTAGGCATGGATCGAGTTAGGTTGGTTTAGGCATGGATCGAGTCAGGTTGACTTAGGCATGGATCGAGTCAGGTTGACTTAGGCATGATTGAGTTAGGTTGATTTAGGCATGGTGGAGTTAGGCTAATTTAGGCATGGTGGAGTTAGGTTGATTTAGGCATGGTGAAGTCAAGTTGGTTTAGGTATGATTGAGTCAGGGTTGTTAGGCATGGTTGAATCAAGTTGGTTAGGTATGGTTGAGTTTCTAATTCATTAATTTGTGTAATTAATGATCATGTGGATCATATTAAGATTATTTGTAGGAAAATGTATGATGATGGTAAAGAAATTGTAGACAAGATGAAATGAATGTGTAAGTTATGATGGTAAAGATGTGTAACAATTATTTCTTGTTGGGTGTAATTTCCAGTTATTGATATAGAAAGGAAACTAACTAGGATAGAATGTGAATAGGAAAGGGAAAGAGGGAATTAGTTAGGGTAGAGAGTGGCCGAGCTAACCTCCAAGGGCCCCATGCCCTCAAAGTGCTGCCTACATAGTCTCGGTGAAAAGGGACCTCAGGCCGATGTAGTTCTCCCATAAGCTAGGGAAGATTAGGGTGAAATAGTGGAATGGGTTGATGGGTGCTACATAGGGGTGAATTTAGGTCCTAGGCATGATTGAGTTTAGATCATAGGTGTGGTTGAGTGGTTTTTAAATATAGGCGTTGATAATCTAGCCCTATATAGGATACTCAACAAGTAATGAGGAAGGTGAATGGTAAGAGGTGGTAAAAAGAGCCACTTAATTGATAAGAACCCTAAGGAGTCGATCATACCTAAGAGAGGATCATGAACAAAATACCCTAAAGGAATTGCATAATGGACTGTTCTAAGGGTGAAGAAAGTCACATAATCACAAAATGTCGCGTTAATGGCAAGTCCCTTGAGTAACGAGGAAATTAGGTGAAAAAGGAAAGGAGGTGAGAATGGTTGGTTGAGCATAATTTAGTGTACGAAAGGGTGTCTGTCGGAACAAGAAACTCAGGATCATGAATAGGCAAGTCCATGAAAAAAATTTCTTCTTCTTCTTCTTCTTTTTTTTACTTTTAATAGACTGATCGATGCAGGAAGTCTATATGGCTTGAATATATTAGCTCATTCATGTAACATTCCTATTTTAAGACTTTAGAAACAAAGGATTTTTTTTTAAAAACATAATGTTCTCTGTTCTAAATAAAACATCATTTAGAACACACATTCCATGCCAATCATATCTCATGATAGATAACCATATGCAGTTGTAATGACTTGGTAAACCACCAATCTCTCATGTCCATGACTCGGTTACCAACCGATCTATCATGTTAACTTAATTTATAGTATTACTACATGTATACTTGGTTCTCCTACCCTATTCTGGGTACTGAGCGATCTGTTTAAATAACTTATTTGAATATTTGTTACCAATATTCATCTGACATCACGTTGTTTTAAACTAGGTGACATAGGACAATGCAACCAATAGCTTACGATACTTTGGCCAAATATTTTCAACATACTATTCATGTTACTATTCCTAGATGACATACTCATCATTCCAGAATACGTCCTTCACCTCACTCTTCTGTTATCTTGAATGGTCTTTACTGACTACTGTCAGTCAACTTGCCCAAGGTTCAACCCTAGCATGGGTTAGCAACATAATTTATCATAGGAAGATGCTCACGATGACTTAGGGTATATGAGCATACTTGGTTGACCTAAGTCAATTAGATGTGCCGAGGTACCCTGAGTCATTAAAAGATACTACCTATCCTAAACATGATACTAACTTGACCTAGAGAGAAACTAAGTTTAAGTCTAGATGTACGTAAATCTAAATGAACAAATATGGAAGGTTGTTGCCACATGTCAACTGCAACATTATATCCTCGAGAAGCCCCATGACTTCTCGAGGGTAGATTCCTATAGTTGACGTGTGCCAACATCCGTTAGAACTGATTCATCAAGATGTACATACCCCCTTAGTGGTCATTAATCATAATTAAATTGGATTAAGATTTAGATTATAGCAACCATGCCTAACCCTAATTCCATCATTTATTAAGTTCTTTACCCATACTTATCCTGATTAGATATGGAGAACTTCATTAATCCATGTTTGCATTGTTGTTCATTAATGTGGCATAACACACAGTTATCCCAAAAACAAGACAACAATCTCCAAAAGTTTAATTCTTAATGCAACCTAGCTGTCTAATTCAGGTGTGTCATCCTCCTAGATTTAGCTAGTGTTTACTTTATAAATGAAGTTATAAAGATTAAAGATCATAACCACTATTCATTTTACCTTTCACTCTTTGGGAGAGGAAGAGTCTTCCTCTACATGGTTAAATGTTAGGTTTTAACATAACCTTTTTATCATTCGTTACTCATATAGTTTAATTGTATGTCCCATGCATATTTCATTATTAAACTATAGTTGTGTAGTTAGAGAATGACATCTTTTGAAATTTAACAAGTTCATTATAATAAGGGAGATTATACTATCTCCTTAATCCAACTCATTATCTGATAACAACAATAGTATACAAACAGATATAAAGAATACCGCCAAGATATCACTATTATTTCTGGCATACAGGTACAAAATATTTCATTTCACAAATTGGAGTCCAACACAAAACTTTTAAATTCATGATTTTAAATATACATTTACAAGACTTATGCAATTCAAACATTTTTCATGTCAATCATAATTAAGATCTTAAAAGAACAACACTTTTCTTTTCCAATACAACTCAAGAATGATTCAAAACTCTTTACAGAAGATCCAGAATTAAATAAACCAATGCATCATAAAAGTTTATGTCTTCTTTTATCACTTACAATGTCCATCTACAAAAATTGTGAGCACGGGTTAGTTCAATGAACGGAGCACTATAAGCACTAAGCATTAAAGTAAAGTGCATTCCAATAATTGTTCCATTAAAACAACTCTGCTTTAATGAAACAATTAATATATCATAAAAATAATCATAAGTAATAACATCTAGAAAAGAAGTACAATAAAAGAGTCTGAATTTACTTTTAAGAAAGAACTTAATATAATCCTCAACATTTGAATTATATAACAAGGTTTAATTGAGCCTATATATTACTTTTAAACAATCAACAGATCTTGTCATCCAATTGTTTCATAGTTCTATAAGAATAGAATTACTCATTTATCTTTACTAAGCAACAAAAGAAGTTAATTACAACATATCTCATATTAGAATGCTTAATCATTCCATATAAAAAAGGAAGAAGAATCAATACATGCTATTCCCCAAACACTAATCATCAGAAAAGATAAATACAGGTTTGGAACACATGAATCTGCCTCACTTCAAAGATAGCAATATAAGGATTCAACATTAAGGCAAAGCATCTTTCAAGAATCCCAATTCAATCCAAGTAGGGTAGAGAGTCAAAACAGTTACCCCTACAAGTCAAAACTAAATCCCCCATGTTAAAGGATAATAATTCAAGATCTGAAGCCAAACATTCCACAATGAATTTTCCATCTCAGAAGAAGATCGAAAATAGAAAAATTCAATCAAATGAACTTATCCTAACAATAGAAAAAGGATCTCAAATAGAAAAGGAACCAATCCATAATTCATTTCATTTTTACTATGAAATGAATTTTCATTTCTATTTCAAACTTTGAATTCCTTAACTAGTTCCCAAGAGAACACAAAACCAAACACACAGCTAAAGAAATCACACTTCAAATTTTCCTTAACAAATCTTACAAACTGGTTTACCTATTTCCATTCACCAAGCTCAAGTTCAAATTCAAATCTCTGAACGAAGTACATAGTATAGTTCCTAACAGTATACTGTCCCAAAGAGAACATATTCAATTCTCTTTTTAAAACCAAAGACTCATTCAGTGAATCCAACAAGGAATAGAAATCCACAAACAGTGAAAGATATATAAGGATCATTACAACTCATGAACTCAAAAGACTGACATCCTATTACAAGGCTTCAACAACTTGATGCAACAGAGAAGTAATTTCGTGATTCCCAAATAAGAACAATAATACAAAGCATTCTGAACAAAGATATTGTATCCTTCCATACAAAATTCAGTATACTAGGTTTAAATTCAACTTTCTAATAAAACCCAAGAATCAAATAAAAGATCAGAAGAGAGTAAGAAACCCCAATGAAGTTTAAGTCAAGAGTTGTTCCAATCTTAGTTCCAACTCGATTGAAACAGAATCATAACCAGGACTCTCAAGTTCTAGTAAAAATATTAAGACATGGAAAGTATTTGTTTTAACATCTAAAATAGGAAGGAGATTGAATACTGTATTTCCATAAACCCTCTCAAACTGTTACGATTGTTCCAAACGAACTATAAAAATCAACCAAACCCACAACAAGACATAGTTTTAGTCCATTAATCATATGAACAAAACAGTCAAGATTCAATAAGATGCGGGTTCACTCAGGGAAGATAAGGAAAGATATATTTCGCATTCACTCGCCCTATCCAGTTCAAAAGGTGGTACAGTCTAAAAAAAATAAGTCCTAAAACCATTCACACTCAAGAAGTCACATGAAGGAGATATCAAAGAGATTACCAGATCAAATTCAAACTGAAACTAATCTCTCAAGCCCTTATCGAGAAGACAGTTTAAAAATTGATTTAAAGCTTTTCACATCCATAATAACAACAATAATCCAGCTCATAATACAAGTATAGATTCAAACCCGTCGACTCCAACTCAAGTTCAAAACATGAAAGAATGGAATACCAGTACAGTGTCGAACACGAGCTTTGAACAAAATTTCAGGACTTCACAAGGCTCTAATACTGGCTCAGACAACCATGAAGTTCAAATATGATCCTAAAGTGAAACACAAAGCCCTAAATACAATCATAGAACAAAACACCAATGCTCTAATACAAGTTTAAGCATTTTCAATTCCTTAAATAAGAATAAAACTTCCAGCTCAGAGTATATGTACAAAACAAAACTCAACAACTCGACTACAAGTTTAGCATTCTCAATAACTGAATATGAGCACATTGTCTAATACGAAGATTCAACCAAAATTTTAGAACTACACCAAGTTCCAACTCAGTTCAGAACAAACATGAAGTTCCATTAAAATATCATAACAAATCACGAAGTTTCAACACAAGCTTAGAACAACCACAAAGCTCCACTACAAGCTCAACAAAACACAAGACTAAAATATAGATTTGTAACCACACAAGCAACAGATATCAGTTCAGAATGACCAAGAAGCTCTACTACAATATCAATGAAACACAGGCTCAAAGTAATAGTTCAGAATGAAACATAAGGCAACAAATTTTAGTTCAGTCAACACTAGCCTCGAATACAAGTTACAGAGCTTCAAATACAAGTTCACATGAATATCACCATTAAACTAGCACAGAGAAATTTTCCCAAAAAACACCATTACCAACAATGGATTTACATTCCAAAAACCACAAAGTTTTCATAAAAACATGTAAGGAAAATAACCAGAAAAATCATGCAAATATTTATCTCATGAGAGCATATTCATTTTAATGAATCATTTAGAAGAAAACAAGAAATCTTAATGGGTAGATCCTATCATGCCTGATAGTGCCTCTGCTAATTCGAAGGAGACTTCTAGCCGAGCTTCCAAATCTTTTTCTTCTCCACGACAGATCAACAATCAAACAATTTTTCTTCCAATCCCTCATATACATTCCATTGATCGAAAATAGACCAGTGAAACCAAAAATAACCAAGAAGAAGAAGAAGTCAAACTGTTGGTTCAAAGAACTTGATAGATCCATGTAGAGAAAAATTTGCAAGGCATGTAAAACCAAATAACCTCTCACAAACCATCCTTCCGCATTTCCAAGATGGTTTGCACACAAAACCCGAGGTGCATAAATGCCATTACTCCTAATTCTCCCACTTATCTCTCCTTGCCACCGCCTCCCAAAAATGGTGAGTACCAATTCCAAATCAATATGTAATTTCATACTTAGCGAAGCCTCCATGTAAGCCCCACTAAATTTTAACTAGCCCTTGCCAAACTAGTAGTACCTCCATGCATTTAAACCCAATAAAATCAAATAAAAGCCATTGGAACCATCGCCATAGTGCCATGCAACCCTAGGTCCCTTTTAAATATTTTAGGGTAGATTTCCCAAAACTTAGGTTAGTCTAACAATTAGTCACCTTAGGTATTAAAACATTGCCATTGGTAATACCCACTTTAGGTTAGATCAAATTCACTTCCATATAGTATTAGGCATTAGGTTAGTATAGCCTAATATCACCTTAGCAAACTTTCTCCCTTATTCTTTTAGCACAAGAGCTTAGGTTACGTCACCCCCCCAACATAATAGAATAAGAAGCTTAGGTTAGATTATAACCTAATTAAATAGACGTAGCTAGGGAGTAGGTGTTCTTACATGGTCTAGGATACCATTAGGATAGTCCTTTAGGTTTTAGGATCCTGATCCCCCTCATAGTCATGAAGTAGACTATTTTTGTTTATGCCAATAATGTCTTGCAGAGGTCAACCCCCAAAGACCCAAGCATAAATATACAACTGAATGAAGGCACTTTCACTCAAGACCATAGAATTTGTAATATACAAAATTTCAGTCCGCTATGCCTCTCAAACTATTGAATGTCAATTTTACCATTCAGTCCGTTAAGAAGATTTAAAACATTCCTTGGATCATTGAAATTGATCCAAGGATGAGTCAGTCAAAAAGAGATAAGTTTGCATCTCTCAAAATCCGATTGGAACTTATCTATAAGAAGTGAAAGTGGATTCTTGCAAGCCATATCATTTCATTCAAAAGAATCCCAGAGTAGAAATAATTTATCCTTAACAATCATGATTTTCAACAATTAAGGGAACAATCCTCTTTCCAGAAAATCACATGCCAATGCTTGTAATGCAAATAAAAATATAACAGTTTTTCCAAGGTGTTACACTTGATGTCTTCGTGAAGCTGATCGATGAGAGAAGCTTCTGGATATTTATTACATTTGTGTATTGACCTTATATAGCTGTCCTTCAAGGGAGAAATCTATTTATAGCGGTGGAATTAGATTGAAGAGATGTCCCATTTTAGGGAGTCATCTTTTGCTGGAATTTTGACTCAAGGAGTTGTATCCCTTTTTTTTTGGACGTTTAAGTCATGGACAAGACTATAAAGGAAGATTAGGTTCTTTTTTAGAAGAAAAGACCATTACACACAAAGATTAACTATGAAAGAGGTGGTTTTGAGTGATGAATGACCATGGGATTACATCTTGAAGAAGATGAAAAGTATCCATGAGAATCATGCTATGAGTAGAGCTGTGGTACTCAGGTTGAAGACAAGGCTAAAATGGTGACGGGTAATTACATGATTCTTGTTTAGTTGTGGATCCTCAAAATGGGTAATACAGAAGGTGAACAACACTCAAGGGACGAGCAATCAACTAATAGAAAGTAATATAGGACTTGATATCAACAATAGAATGGTCAAATATGCAAGGCATTAAGGGGATCAGGTTCATGTTTACCTTCGAGTGAAGACAAATGATAAACACCTAATCCATAGGCATGGGTAATGATTTAGGGTCCAAGCCAATTAGGAGAAAATTTTTCCCATTTACTTTTATCCTCTTTGGTTACATGTTGATTTTCCTTCAGGATGAGGTCATCGACCTGAAAGTTTGGTTCGTGAACACATTTTTCATAGGCACGTTTGATATGTTTTTGGTAGATTTGGAGATGGTCAAGAGCATTGAGACAACGTTCATCTAATAACTCAAGTTGCACCAAATGATCCTAGCGAAAGTCATTGTCATTGAGCATGTCTTGTAATGAGATGTAGAGAGATGGAATCTCGACTTCGAGAGGTAAGACAACCTCAGTATCATAGACCAAAGAAAAGGGGGGTGGCAATAGTCGAAGTGTGAATACTAGTGTGATAAGCCCACAAGGTGAAAGGAATGTGTGTATGACAATCTTTCCTAGTATCGTTGACTACCTTCATAAGAATTTTGTTCAAGGTTTTATTGGTTGATTCAGCTTGATCATTGGTTTGCAGGTAATAAGGTGATGAGAAACTAAGTTGGATGCCAAAATCATCACATAGCTTGCGTAGGGTTTTATTTTTGAATTGTTTTCCATTAATCAGTGATGAGGCGGTGAGGAACACCAAAGTGACAAATGATATGATGGTTGATGAATTCACATATCTTCTCAGCTTTTGTAGAAATGAGGGGAATGGCCTCTACCCATTTAGTGTAATATTTAATAGCGGTTATGATCCATTGGTGGTGTTGTGAAGAATGGGGGTTGATCTCACTGACAAGATCCAAACCCCATTGAAAGAAAGGCCAAAGGTCTTGCGCGACCTGTAAGGCATGACTAGGTGTGTGATGAAGATTATCATGTTATTGGAATTTCACGCAATGTTTGACATAATCACAGTAGTCATGGTTCAGGGTTGGCCAATAATAGCCTAGGTGAAGATTGCGTTTTGCGACAACCAAACCACTAAAGTGACCTCCATAAATTCCATCGTGGGCTTCCTTAATGGTGTAAGGAATTTTAAAACTTTTAAGGTAACATAAGAGAATGCCATTGAAACTGCACTTGTAAAGAAGACCACCCATGATGACATAATATGAGGCACTTTAAAGAAAGGCACGTTGTCCATTACGAGTGAGATCAATGGGTATAATGGAAAGGGAAAGATAGTCTGCATATTGCTTATACTAAAGGTCACGTGGGTCAGGGGTAATGGTTCCGATGGAGTAAACTTCATGAGGTAAATAAGAGGGTGATTTTAGCCTTTGTATGGTGACAAAGATTTTATAGTCAGTGGGAGAAGTAGGTATCTCAGAAGCCAAGTCGGCCATGGTATTCACAAATTTATTGGTAGAACGTGGGGTAGTTTGAAGTGTGTAACGGTCAAAGGTGGTAAAAAGTATGTCTACGTGATGCTTATACTTTTGAAGTATCTCATTACGACACTGGTATATACCATTGACTTGGTTTATGACAACCTGAGAATCACCAAAGATGTTGATCGACTTAACATCTAAGGCATAAGCAGCCTAGAGACCCAATACGAGTGCTTTGTATTCAACAATATTGTTTGTACAATAAAAATAAAGTTTGAAAGACAAAGGCATAGGTTCACCATCAAGTGGAATGAGGATAACACCGGTGCCACCCCCACACTGATACTTGGAGCCATCGAAGAAGAGTGTCATTTGGTAAGCAGGTTCGTCCAAGGAAAGGGTACCTATAGACTCATCTGGGAAGTTGAAGTTAGAGGGTTGATTCCTGGAAATAGGTGCGTCAACCAATTGGTCAGTGATAGCCTGACCCTTGATGGAATTTTGATGGATGAATTCGAGGTTGAGGTCATCCAGAAGCATAAGCCAACGTGCGGCACATTGATGTTGATAAGGTTTGGCATACATATAGTGTAACGGGTTGGTATTCGTAATGACGAAGGTTTTGTGGTTGAGCAGGTAATGATTGAGTTTGGTAGAGACGAAAACTAAGGCTAGGAATTTTTTTTCAGAATGGTTATATCTAGTTTCATAATCAAGAAGGGTACGACTTATGTAATAAACCACTTGCTCTCGGTGTTGGTCGTCACGATGAGCAAGCATGACACCTAGATAATGGTCAGTGGTGGAAATATATAGGTAGAAGGGCTAGTCATCCTTACGAGGAATGAGAAATGATGGTTGAAGGATGTATTATTTTAAGGCTTTGAAGGCTTTATGTCATTCAACATCCCATTTGAATGAAACATATTTCTTAAGAAGATGATGGAATGGTTGATAGTGGTCAGAAAGTTGCGAGATAAAACGATGAATTGATTGTAGCTTTCCTTGTGGGCTGCGAAGTTGATGGAGATTAGTGGGTGGCAGCATTTCAAGAATATCCTTGACTTTAGCAGGATCGAATTCTATGCCATGCAAAGAAATGATGAAACCTAGGAGGTTTATGGAAAGTACCGCAAAGACGCACTTAAAGACGAACACAATACTTGATGAGGCGGTCAAAGATGACTTTAAGAATGGGCAGGTGTTCGGGTCGATGCTTGGATTTGGAAAGTAGATCATCGACATAATATTCCAATATGTGATGCATGATGTCATGGAAGATGTAAGTCATGGCTCGTTGATACATAGCACCAATATTTTTGAGGCCAAAAGGCATGACTTGATAGCAGAAAGTCCCCCAAGGGGTGATGAAGGTAGTCTTATGTTGATCCTCAAGAGCTAGTAATATTTTATTATAGCCCGAGAAACCATCCATAAGTGATAACATTTCATGGCCAACAGTGAGATCAACTAGTTGGTCAATGCATGGTAGTGGGAAATCGTCTTTGGGACAGGAAAAGCGGAGGTCACTGAAATCCATGCGAATGAAAAGTCCCCCTATCGCCTTTGTGATAGGAATGATGTTAGAAATCCATTGGGGATAATCAATGGGTAGAATGAAGGAAACTGAGAGAAGGTGCTGAAGCTCTTCTTTGACCAGAAGAGCAATGCGTGGATGCATTTTTTGCAACTTTTGTTTGATGGGTTTGGCATCAGGAATGGTTATGATATTGTGAACCATGATTTTTGGGTCAATACCAGGCATATTGGCTAGGACTAGGCAAACGTGGTTCTATGGTCTCGAAGGAAAGAGGTGAAGGCTTCCTATTTAGTAGCGTCTAAGGATTGGCCAATCTTTAGAATGTGTGGGTCGTCCTGAGTATTAATGTTGACTTTCATGGTCGATTCGTTCAACATGGTTTGCATCTCAAAAGGTAACGACCGATAAATATAAGAGTCTTCTGCACCAAGGTAGGTGAGGATGGACTCATCATCCTAACATTAATTGAAGGCGTATCGTCATCAATCATGTCAAGATACAGGAATGGGAGAGAAGAGGGAGCCTCGCCATTGTGTTGATAGGTCAGCGGTCCTAAGGAAATGATGTTTACGAAAAAAAAAGTTAGGAGGAATAGATTCAGGATCTATGGACTCCATGGGTGAAGATGGTAATGTGGGTGAATGAGAGGGGGAAGATTTATCATCTTGGATAAGGTCGACGCGAACCTTCTTGGAGGGTGGAGTGTCAAAAACAATGCCACTACGGTCATTGTGTTTATGAGAGGTACAGGAAATGATAGTATGACAACCTTGTTCATAAAAACCGAAGCTAAATCCTTTCCACGTGCACCGGTGGAGGAAAGTGTGAGCAAAGCGGTGATTAGTGAGGGAGTGTAGGTCAGACGAAAATGGTTGGGCTTGGGATGGAGGTTCAGGTTTATAGGTGGCAATATCAAGTCCCCCATACATTAGGTTGGTGCGAAGGTGGGGAGGGCCATAAGGAAAAACATCACTGATGTAGATGTTGTAGCTGGGGTGTTGACGTAGGTTCCCATACTCTTGCGATAGGCGGTATTCCCCCATAGTGAGGCATTGAAAAATACCTTCTAAGGGATCTATAGTTAGTATGTTGGTAGCAGGTATAGATGGCTCACTAGATGTTGGGGAAACAAGTGCATCAGCGGTAGAGGCTATAGTTGCAGTGGGGATAACAAGGTTAGATGCAGCAGAACTAGTGGCAATTTTAACAGATGGGCTCATGAGTGAATGTGAAGTGGTGACAGTGGTAGATGCCTTGATCGGTACAAGCACATCATTGGGTCGATATAACATGTTATAGGTATTGAAATGTGATAGGTCGGCAGGGATGGTGTAATTATGTCCCTCATGTTCAAATTTGAGGCATCGATGTAAATTCTAAGGGACACAACCCATGGCAAGGATCCAAGGTCGGCCAAGTAACAAGTTATATTGGAACTCCCCTTTTAGGACATAGAAAAGTTCTGGGACAGTACGGGGACCCACCCAGACATGGATAACAACGATACCCAGGGTAGAGGTCATGATGTCATTGAAGGAGCACAACATAACTGGGTTACCATGTATACAATTGGTAGGTATTTGCATTTGGTCATATACATGGGAGGAGATGATGTTAATGCTAGCACCACCATCTATCATAACACATTGTATGCATATATTATCGATAAAGACAGAGATGAAAAGAGTGGGCTTGGGGTCGTCAGACTGGAAGGGAGAAATCTCTTCATCTAAAAAATTGAGGGCAATCAATTGGTGAGTAGGTGAAGGTGTAGAGGAAGGTGAAGACCTAGTGAGAGAGGCTACGTGGTGAGGGGTAATGATGGAGGTGATGGGTGTGGGGTCATTTGGTAAGACTTTAATAGATTGAAGGACCTCCATGATGGCTTGACGATGTGACTCTGAGGTTTGGACGAGATCATATAAAGAAATTTTGAGGGGGGATTGGTGTAGTTTTTTAGCATTATGCGGTGCATGACCCCATCTGAAATAGGATATACAGGACCTCGAATGATGACTTTAGGTATGGGTGTGGATGGTATGTTGGGTACAGGGTTGGTTAATGAGCCAATTGCTTTTTCCTTTCCCTTGTCTTTTTGAGTACATGTGGCAATGTTGATCATGTTAATATGAGGGGAGGTAGATGAAGAGGGTGTTTCATGGAAGGTATAACGACATGAGGGACAAAACCCTAATGGGGGATACGATCCTTGTGAAGTGACTAGGGTGCATTGGCATTTGGGTGGTGGTTTGGCCAACTCTCTTATGTGAACCATGTTAATCTCAAATCTCAGGGGTGGATCAAAGAATTGTGGGGGTGGAAATTTTGGTTGCCGAGTAGGTAATGGGAGAAGATCTACAGAAATTGGTGAAGGTGGAATGGGGTCCTCATCAAGAAGATCGTTGTCATCAAAATTATCTTCGAAAGGACACAATTGGACAAGAGCAGTTTTTAAAGCCTTACATTTCTCTACATCGTGTCTTAGCACATGATGGTAGGTGAAAATTTTGGTTTTGTCAAACCCTTTGGGTTTGGTTTTGAGTGGGTCGTAAGGTTTAAGAGGTGGTAATATGATGACATAAGTTTCAAGGAGATTGGTTAAGATTTTTGCGTAGGATCCTGCTAGTGGATTACAATGGGAGGTGAATGTGGGTTTGGGTATAGGTGTGGATGATTGTGGAGGAAGAGGCTTTACAGGAGGGGGAATGGTTTGGTTTACTAGTTTGGTGTGTGAAGTATTCTTAGGTCTTGGTTGCATCTTCTTGGGTAAGGGTATGGCAGAAGAGCTGGTGATGGAAGGTTTGGTTGGTTTAACTACATTACTGGAGGGTAGCGGATTTTTCTCTTTAGGTTACATCCTTTTGGGACAAGGTGACACTGGTGTATGAGATGTGAAGGGAAAAATAGATGGTGGAAGAGGACAGGTTACCCATGGGGGTAACCGAGGTGTCGCGGAGATGGGTGGTAGAGGTTGGGTAGAAGGTGTGAGTAAAAGGGAAGAAAGTGTCATGGGTAGTGAAGAAGTTATTGACGGTAGTGGAGGTATGGGTGGTAAGAAGGTTATGGGTGAGGGAGGAAATTGTGTGGGTCACTTGGGTATATTAGAGGTATATGACGGGGAAATGGGTTGTTGCATTCTTAGTTTACCGGTGGATGGGGGTTTCTTGGCCAGGGTCGAGGGGTGAGGTCCTAGGATGGACGGAAGGGGTGAAGGTGAGAATGGTGTGGTAGGTGTGGTTGGTGTATGAGGTCTAGGAGGTTGGATCTTCTTTTTAGGGGTTGGGTTAAGTTTAGTGTTAGTTTTGGAAGATGTGGCTAAATCTAATTTGATGGGTGGGTGAGTAAGGCTAGCTGTCGGTATGACCCCTAAGGTAGTGATAGGTTTAGGTAAGGGAGATGATATAGGCGTGGGTAGGTGTTTGGGTGTAGATGTATATTGGGCCAAGGGAAGAGGTGTGAGTTAGGCCATGGGTGGTGACATGGAAGGTATTGCAATATTTGTGGTTGTGTTTGGTTTGGGACTCAAATCACTTTTGGATAGATAGTGGAGGTGTCAACAAGTGACAGTTGCATTTGTGTTGAAACAAGAAGTAGAAGGCTTACTCAAAGCAAGGCTCTATCGACATAGTCCAGGAGATTGACCAAGCATGAAAATGGTGTTGTTGTAAGAGGGGCCAACGTGGATCGAGTGGTAATCCCTGTAAAATGTGTTTGAGATATAGGAACATGGCTAGCCTCAGACTTTGTGGGTAAGAGAGATGAAAGCAAGTCAACAGGCTCTTGAAGAACCAATGGTGAGTGGTTATCTAAAGGAAATGGTATTCCTATAGGATCCTTTATGGGTAGAGGAGAGGATGGGCCAGATGAGGTGGAATCTCCTTGTGATGGTGTAGATGGTGGACATGTATCTCCTATGAGAAGGAGAGGTGCTTGTACGTACCCAAAATTATAGGGTACAGTGGTGCCAGAACGATGTTACACATGCCCCAATGATGATATAGGTCTCCTCGCAAGGTGCTCGGGATCCGAAAAATCTCTCCAAGTGTACGTTAACATCCTGCTTGCCCCGCTTAGCCTCTGCATGCTATGTTTTGCTCTTTTCCCCTCTTTTCCTTCGCATTTCAGTCTTCAGTGATGAAATCACCGCCTTTCCTGGGTAGTGGTCTCGTAACCGCCGCCCAGGCAAGGCATCGGTCCTGTAACCGCCACCCTGCTCAGGGCAGCGGTCCTTCACGTGTTTTCTAGCATGCTTCTTAAATCGTGACTTGCGTGATTTTTCAACTTTTACTGACTTTCTCATCCTTTTTTTCTTGTATTTATGATTTTGGTTCCCTGTAATAGTGTTTATCCATTGTTTAATGGTAAAAGAGTCCTAGTTGGAGCTACATTTGGGAGAATGGGAGTTCTATAAATAGCTGGTTTGATTACAAGAAAAGGGGGAAACCCTCGTCCTCTCATTTAAATAATTTAGTCTTTATGTTCTTGCTTAGGAATTCAATAGTTTTCATTTGTTGCATGCATAGTTAGTCTTGTCTTACTGCATGATCTTCTTGTTCTTGTGTTATTACTGTTTCATACAATCAATTGAGGTAGGATAGTTTCATTTTCAGTCTGAAGCCATTAGAGTTACAGGTTTTTTTCATCAAGAAGGATAGTTTCAGGTTCTGGATGTTTTGTGTTGTATGACTCGCAGTAAATCCTGCTAGGAATTGCATAAGCCAAGCTCTGTTCTCTTGTGCTATCCCTCTCCTACTCACATTGTATTCGGTCTACATCCAAGGTTGCCATTATTCCAATTCCTACTTCTATTGATGCTAGCATTACATGCTTTTTTAGATTCACGTGAGCACGAAGGAATGAGGAGACCAAACTGAGGGGAAAAAGCCACACACAATCGGATTCGCCACTGTTATGCAAAATCTAGGTTCAAGCTTTCAAAGTTCTAGTTAAAATATACCAAATAGAGTAGTGAATCATTTCATTTCAGTTAATCTCGCTTTCGATATCACCGGGGAAGCTGTGGGGATTGATAGTTTCTGAGAAACTATGATTCATTCCTCACCTCTGAGGTAGGATTGAGAGTCTTTCAATTAAGTTAGATCAGTTATTTAATTATTTAGAATAGATTTACAATTGTACAGACAAGTAGCTATACTCAGCTACCTTGTTTGTTTTAATTTTGTTATTAGATTAATTGTCATTTTCTAGATATATTAAATAGTTGTTATCTTAATTCTGTTAAATATTCTATCAAAAATACAAAAATAGAGAGTTTATATATGCTGTGGATATACTTTGCATAATTAGTTTACTTTGCTTTAATTAGATTTATATTGTTTCTTTTGTATGACAATCACAGGACCTAGGGAGCCTAGAGAATATGTATTCGAGCCAATCGTGCCTTAACTCAATCTTGTTGCAGAAATAACTGACATAGACCAAAATCTTAGAATCCAGGTCTTCTGAAAAACAACAGATCTACAAGAAATCAGCCCACAATTAAGAGGATTAAATATAGAAGATGACAAAGCACATACGTTTTGGACAAACCAGCCAAATTACAGATTGCCCTAATAAATATCCACATGACTGTAGAAGGGCTTGAAAGAGAGAAAATGTTCGGTTGTGATCCTTTGGTCCCACAACTAGACACAAGAGATATCCTCATTGACATAGACACTAGCTTAAGAATTCAAGTTGCCAAAACGTCTGTAAGGTAGTCTAAGAAGATTGCACAACTTTTAGCTTTAAACATAGAGGCCGAAAAGGCATACGACTACTGGATATTAGGGATTAGGGATTGATTCTGCACATGACCATAGGAGGTTCACAACAACCACAAACTTACGGTTGTGATCCACAGATCCGACAACCCAATGAGCCCACAGGTCAATCAGACGTTGATGCTAGTTTACGCACATTAGTATTTAGGTCCTCTCCACTTGCACCAATCATTATCACACAACTATCCTCACTAGACGTAGCAACCAATCAAGCTAATGATTTCTTGACTAGGCTAGAGAATCACCCATAGAATCCACCTTATATCCACCTTCCATTTTCATGACCTTATCAGGAGATATATATGAAGCAACCACATGTTATCTTCCACGTATCCCAAAACCTATAGATTGGATCACGCCAGAGCTTGATATTGATTGGAGCCTTTGAGAAATCATCCTCACCGACCGATCTATCACATTGGTTCAGGTTAGGAGGGCCTTCTTTTCTTTAGATTCATAGATTCCATTAGTGCACGTCGAAGACATAAGATTTCCTAACTAGTTTGTCTATACCCCACGTATATTCCATCCCCAACGGCGGTCTCGGCACGACCTCAGGAGGTTGGGTGTGAGGAAGAGTTACTTGTAGATTCCCATGCTTGCTTGTCACATTTCCATCATACAAAATTGGTGAACCCGATGTGAAACTTCCTACCTTCTAGTTCGAAGTCTTATTTCTACTTGTTCTTCCAATTAGTATACTTTTCGTATTTTCTGCCGCATTAGCCTTCACATCAGCTTACAAAATTGGTGAACCTAACGTGAAACAAACAGTTCTTCCTCTTGTATTTTTCATTTCCTTCATCCATCTTCGCTTCTTCCCATTATTCTGTGGGTATTCATATACCCCCAGAATATGTTTGGATTCGATGCATATGGCAGACCTCTCCTAGGTCTTGAAGCATACTACGATCAACTGAATAGACAACCATCACCCTTGCTCTCATCATGGGGGGAAAACTATTCAACTAACTGGTTTTCTACACAAACTCCACCTCAAAGGACTAGATATAGTTCTTCTTTCCAAATAGAGGAGTTGGATCAGCTCACTGAAATGCAACAACTAGAGCCTTCAGGCTTGAACAACATGACGCTCACTGGAGAATTTGGTTGATCTCCTCAGGTGTTGCTTAGACCACAAATCAGTAGACAGTCAGATCCATATCTATTTTTAGATGATGAACATTTAGCACGTTATGTCAGGAGTGAGCAATGCTCTCAAAGTATGTACCCACCTCTAAGAGGTTTACAAACACAACCCGAGGTCCCTTTTCAAGAAAACACCTCCATTTCTCCACCTATGGGAAATGCCCATGATCAAACTTGGCAGGGTAATGATCAGTTCATAGCAGGGTACCATATGCCTATACAACCTCAAATGATACATCAAACACCCTTAAGGCAAAATATTGTGTCTTCACCAATAGAGGTCATTTCCGCCTTGGCTAAAAAGGTTAGAGGGCTAGAACTTGCTCAAGCAAATCAAAATTCATATTTTGGGCAAGTAGGAATCCCCAACCCTCCACATAATCCTAGCCAAGTAGACCTCCTCATAAGAATAGGCATGTTGGGCATGCCTCCTCAGTATTCACAACAAATGCCAACTAGAACCATGTTTGCTAACGCCACTCCGGTGGAAAATACAATACCTCTAAACCTAACACAAAACAATCCATTTCTGAACAATGCTCCTCCATACTTAAACATGTATTTCAAGTCACCACAGGGAGATATTTTCTCTTCTCCCGGCATGTTCACTCAACCATAGGGATTTCCTTATGCCCCTGCAAATACATACACTACGCCATATCAACAAACCATCCCACCTCTAGCCCCTTAGCAAGCACCATCGATGGTCGAAAACTACGTGATAGAAACTTATTCAGAATATTTGAAAGAACCTTTAGACTTCACCATACAAAGCATCATGCTTCCAAGACCTCTTCCCGATTTTCCCAAGTACAAAGGGGAGGGAGACCCGAATGCACATATTAAGGCCTATGCCATGGCCATTCGAAAACTACTCCCTTGGGATGGGGTTGTTGCTAAAATATTCCCCAAAACTTTAGAGGGCATTGCCCTCGATTGGTATTATAGAATACCGGAAGCCTCAATACATTCATTTAAACAACTCGTTTTAGAGTTCATTAAGGCATTCGACATGAACAAACTGTTGAGAATAGGAATCAGGGAATTCTTGCATATTAAGCAAGAACACAATGAATCTGTTGCTCATTTCATCCAAAGATGGCATACAGTCCTTTATTCTTCGGCAAGTGCTCCAAACATGGATCTCAGATGGAACTATGTGATTTATTCTTTCTTTCTCTCAGCAGAGAGATAAAGGAAGAAGTCCATAAGTTCCCACTAAGAACTTACAATCAAGTACTTAAGAGCGCCCTCTGAATAGATCAAGCTGCAATAGACAGCGGTCGCAAGACCTATGGAACAAACGGGAGGTTAATCATCCCCAATCAAAACACTACGACCTATCCTAGTACAATAAATGCTAATCAAGGACCTAAAATCCTTAACAAGAATCATGGAGTGAAAACAGATGGAGTAACTGACCAAACTAAAAAGGAAAATATTGTAAGTACTCCACCACTGGTTAACAATCAATGAAATAACAATTTTACCCCAACGATCAACGTAGTGGATTTTAATTGTCCGCCACAACAACAACAACAACAATGGCAGATTCAGACACAAGATCCAAATCAAAACTCAACTGGATATCAAAACCAAAGGAAACAAACACAACACTTTAATCCTAATAGTCAACGGTTTAATCAGAGTTTTGGACCACAACACGTGCCAAACCAACAACCTAAGAATTATAATCCTAACTCATATTGTGGTTTCCACAAAATTCGAGGCCATGACACTAGGACTTACCGTGACGACAATAAATTCATGCAACATTTGCCAGAGAAACAAAGACAACTTTTCATAGATATGTTCTTATCAGATCCTGCATCATTTGCGCCAAACAATTTCACGAGAGAAGTCTCCCCTCAAAATGCACCCCTCAAGATCTTCAATGATCCGCTCCCAAATCACAATAACAACAAATTAAATCCAAATGGGATGAACAAGGGTGTAATGATAGGAAACAATGATCATGAAGCCTCGACTTCACTAAATCTACTTGTCGCACCATAATTAGGAAATCAGCCACGAGCCAAGATAGTCAGTTTAGTGGAGTTAGAAACTGAGCTACACGTGGAAGCCATAACAAGGACATGAGAGTATTCCTCTCAACCAAGTCCAAGTTACCTGCTAGAGCCAGATAAGATCCAAAAACATTAGTAAAACCCGTAGGTACCTATGATTTAATTAATGACCTAACAAAGACCTTCTCTCACATCTCCTTTTTGGACTTGTTGAAGAACTCTCCTGCTCATAGGGCTACTCTTTTAGAAGCATTAGGTTTAGGTCATTTAATTAACATCACTCCACCTCCCGAAACACAAGTAAACCATATAGACTTCGATATCCACCCTCCAGGGTAGCCAGATAGGGATACAGAATTTATATTTGACATAAACCAAATGCCAACAGACGCTGAGATTACACGTAGAGGCAATCCAGCCTTACATTTACAAGTGTGGGTTTATAACAATTACGTTAAACGTGCAATGGTTGACGATGGGGCAGAAGTTAACATAGTCCCCTTCTCTTTCCTTCAAAAGCTAGGGTATGGAGAAATAAATTGTTCCACGACTCAAAATACACTCAGAGGCTATGATAGCCTTAAAGCCACTTTGATTGGGACTATAATGTTAGGAAATAAGAGATAAAATATGCGGAATAATCCCTTACAGAATCGCAACAATAGAAACTAATATGCAGAAAATATTACAGATCTCAAATAAAAGTGCAGAATAAATAACACAACACAGAGAGACAAGATTTAACGTGGTTCACCCAATTTGGGCTACGTCCACCAAGAATCACTTGCTCACATTTTATTACAAGCCTCCACTCTCTCAATACAATACCCAGATCCGTTTGGAGCTATGCTCAACAAACTCTACAAAATTCACACCCGAATTCAAAACACATATGGAATACATTTGCTTGTCTTTCTATCATATGCATAAGACCATATAAATAGACAATTGCTTAAGTAGTTTTACAAAACCACGGGTATTAAACAATGGGCCAAAAAAAAACCGTCCCATAAACCTATGGCTAGCCGAAGAGGTGGTTTTACAAAACAATGGGTACTGAAAAACCATGGGCCCAAAAACAGCCCATAACGGTTACCCATTACCCATGGGTTCATAAACCACCCATGAAAATTTGCTCCACATAGAAGGTGTACCACACTCTAACATGAAAATAGGCTCCATAAACATAACAATCTCCCACTTAGAGACTGATTTCCACTGAGCAAGCTTCTTAACCCTTCACTATCATCTGTGAAGGCCAACCAAAGCTGAACATAGCTTTAGTTTATCCCTTGTGACCACCTTGGTCATCATGTCTGCAAGATTATGACTGGTATGGATCTTCTCCAACTTCAACTTATCTTCCTCCAAAGTTGTCCTGATGAAGTGATATCTCAACTGTATATGCTTCGTCCTGGAGTGGAAAGCAGAGTTCTTAGCTAGGTGTATAACACTTTGGCTATCACTATTCAGCTTACATTCCTCTTACTTATGCCCCAACTCCTCAAGCAATTGTTGTAACCAAATCATCTCTTTGCTTGCCTCTGTGGCAGAAACATACTCAGCCTCCATGGTTGACAAAGCCACCAGCTTTTGTAGTCGTGAAATTCAGCTCACTGTTGTCCCACCTACATTATAAATATAACCTGTCGTGCTCCTCCTGCTATCTTCATCTCCAGCCATGTCTGAATCTACATAACCACGTAACGTGGTGTTTGATCCACTGTAGCACAAAACTGTCCCCATGGTTCCTCTCAAATACCAAAGGATCCACTTTACTTCTTTCCAATGCTCTTTACCTGGATCACTCATAAATCTACTCACATCTCCCACTGCATCGGCAATATCAGGCTTAGTGCACACCATAACATACATCAAACTACCAACTGCTGATGAGTAAGGTACCTTGGACATCTGGTTTCTTTCTTGCTCTATCTTGGGACACTGCTCCTTTGATAACTTAAAATGGCCTGCCAAAGGAGTCCCAACTGGTTTAGCATCCTGCATGTTAAACCTGTCCAATACCTTCTTAATGTACTCTTCCTGAGATAAAGTCAACTTCCATTCCTTCCTATCCTGAGTTATCCTCATACCAAGGATTTGTCTGGCTGCCCCCAAATCCTTCATATCAAAGGATTCACTTAGCTGTTTCTTAAGTACTTTTATTTCCTGCATGTTTTTTCCTGTAACCAGCATGTCATCAACATACAAACACAGGATAATATAACTTCCATCCTCAAATTTCTTAGTATACATGCAATGGTCACAATGACATCTAATATAACCTTGCTCCATCATGAAGCTATTAAACTTCTTATACTAATGACGTGGAGCTTGTTTCAAGCCATACAAGCTCTTCTTCAGTTTACACACCATCTCCTCTTTACCTTTGACCTCATAGCCCTCTGGTTGCTACATATATAGTTCCTCCTCCAAATCACCATGGAGAAATGCAGTCTTTACATCTAACTGTTCTAAGTGCAAGTCTTCTGCTACTACTATTCCAAGAACAGTTCTAATAGAAGTAATTTTTACTACAGGAGAAAATATCTCATCAAAGTCTATACCTTGTTTCTATGCAAACCCCTTGACCACCAACCGAGCCTTATATATTTTCTTTCCTCCTTCTTCATCTTTAACTCTATACACCCACTTGTTTTGCAATGCTCTTTTGCCTTCCGGTAGCTTCACCAAATCCCAAGTCTGGTTCTCCATGAGAGACTTATGCTCCTCATCCATGGCTTGCTCCCACTTCTTACTGGCATCTACTTGCATTGCTTCATCAAAGCTCTCTGGCTCTCCACTATCAGTGAGTAATAAATAATAAAGAGAAGGAGAAAAACGTTCAGGTTCTTTTCTTACCCTAGAAGACCTCCTGACTGTAGGAGTTTGGGGTTCCTGTTGAGTAGGTTCTTGAACTGATTCATGGGTCACTTTCCCATCCGGAAGATCCTCTACCATTTCATATTCTTTCTTGGATTCTTCCCTGTTTTCCTGCAACTGTTGCTTATACATGACTTTCTCATTAAAGACCACATCCCTAGACCAAATGATTTTCTTATCCTTAATACTCCAACATTTAAACCCAAAGTCATCACCACCATAACCAATGAAAGTACATTTTTTTGATTTAGCCTCTAGCTTGGTCCTATCATCCTTGTTTATATGAACAAACACCTCACATCTAAAGACTCTAAGAAATGAATAATCAACTTTCTTACCATACCATGCCTCCTTAGGTATGCCTCCATCCAAGGCAATTGAGGGTCCTCTATTTATCAAGTACACAACTGTGCTCACCACTTCTACCCAAAAAGAAAGAGACAGTCCTGCATCTAACCTCATGCTCCTAGCACGTTCCATTATGGTTCTGTTCATCCTTTCTGATACCCCATTTTGCTGCGGAGTTCCTGGAACCGTCTTTTGCCTGTGGATTCCATTCTTAGAACAGTAATCATTAAATTCATTGCTACAATACTCCCCTCCATTATCTGACCTGAGACATTTTAGCTTAAGACCTGTTTCATTCTCTACCAAGGCTCTCCATTTAACAAAAGTGTCAAATACATCAGATTTGTTTCTAATACAATAAACCCAAACTTTCCTTATTACATCATCAATAAAAGTAACATAATAACTTGAACCCCCAAGAGATGATACTTGAGCCGACCCCAACACATCAGAATGTACTAGCTCTAACTTACTCTCTTTCTTCGTAGGTCCAACCTTGAGAAACCTTACTCGCTTCTATTTCCCATAAATGCAATTCTCACAGAAATCCAAACCTATTTCTGTATATCCAGGAAAATTCTTCTTTATGATGTTCATGCCCTTATGGCTCATATGACCGAGCCTATAGTGCCATAATGTTGTATCTGCATCTGAAGCCACAAGATTACAATCATTAGTACTATCAGTGGTTAAATACAAGGTTCCAACCCTCTTACCTCTTGCCACCACAAGAGCACCCTTGGTAACCTTCCAAGAGTTAGCTGTAAATATCATAGTACAACCATCACTTCCCAATTGCCCCGCCAATATCAAATTTCTCCTTAATGTAGGCACATGTCTGACATCCTTCAATAGCCATGTATTCCCATTCTGCATCTTAACTTGAACAAAAACTTTTTCCAACTATACTACAAGGCTCATCATCACCAAGAAAAACATGCCCAAAATCCCCTTGAACATAATCAACAAAATAATGCCTATGTGGAGTAGCATGAAAAGAAGCCCCTGAATCTAAAACCCACTATTCAGTAATATTATGTAAAGCAAGAATCAAAACATCCTGACATACATTACTCGATGCACACTTTTTCCTCCTTGGTTAGTCCCGCATTGGATTAGTACAATGGCATTCCCCAACACTCATTGTTCTCATTCACATCCAACTTGTGCAACTGCTTCTTAGAACACTTTTTCAATCATCTATCTCAGGACCACATCCATTGCTCTGCTCTAGGGCCACCCCTTCATCCAAAACACTACCACCCACCAATCGATTTTCCAAATCAAAATCATCCAACACTTATTCTTCTAGAATCCATCTAACCATCACTGTCAAAACTGAATTCCAAGACATTAGAGATTATCAAAATCTTAATATTCAATTTCCTCAACATCCAGAATCATATCACACATACTACATCCTCAAACATCAACTTCCAGTTAGCTTATAAGTCCAAAAATTGCTCATCGCCATATACCAGACTACCTTCTAACTTCTTTGGTTGAATCATATGTGGAGGTCCTTCAACACTTACTTCAAATTTCCTCCATCACACTTCCACCTATCAAAGTCTATTGTAATCCACATAGCTAAGCATATCCATCAACTGGTATTGACTCCAACCTCATTTAAATGATTTATCACCACACTCCTGGACTATGACACGGAACATCTGCAATTAGCACTCCAAACCATTTTCATTAACAATATCTTATTAGAGGAAGATGCCCTTCTTATTGAAATAAATTGATCTCCTCCTTCCACCTCCATACCAACATCTACATCATGTAATCCTTTTCCACTGAAACATTCCATAAGTACCCCTGCAATTCATCATGGAATTGTTCAAGTGCCATCCCACCATCCAAACAAATACCATTCCGCATCTATCATACTCGAGGGATGGTTCCCCCTTATTCAGACAATTTTGTAATGGATATCCACTCTGATCCAGTTCACGTGATTCTAAACCAACAGCATCAACCAAAGATCTAAAGACCTTTGTACCCATTGAATTCCTCAACTCTTAAGGATCTTCACTTCATCTGCCATAGCTCCCACTCATCATCAAATTTCCCTAAGCGTTTCTACACTTTAGCAATCCAAACCAGGCTCTCATACCTATTAAATAGGAAGCATTTTCAAAAAAAATCATCATGGCCCCAATCAAGATGTCACTTACGAGCTTATCGCAACAGCTTTCCAAACCATAGTGTAGTGCCAACCAAATATTACAGATTTCAAATAAATGTGTAGAATGTGTGGGGGCAAGCTGGGAGGAAGGAGATGGGTCTTTGACGTGGTGCCAATCCTTATTGGGGACTAAATCTACAATTTAATCACTTGCTCAGATTTTATTATAAGCTCTCCAACTCTCTCAACACAATACCCTTATTCTCTGTTGGGTGCACATGCTCTTTTTCCTTCTAGCAAAATTGGACATCCGAATTGGTAAACACATTTGTGAATTTATTTGACAAGTCGGTCCGTATCAGGATGCATAGCAAACCATGTAAATAGACAACTTTTTTTGTTTTCATTTTTGCATGACCACGGGTATCAAACGTTTTGGGGAGGATGAAACCGTCCCATATTTTTTTTGGGCACGTGGACTGTCTTGGTTCAAGTTCTACAATAGATTGGCATTTGTTGGAAAGGCTAGGAAACTTCATGGGCCCAAATGCAGCTTGTAACTGTAGAGCCTCATTACCCTTGCCGTTAATATCCCAGCTTGTATGAAAATGAGATTTCTCCATATGGGAGTGCTGATGCCACACAAAAACATGAGATAGGCTAGACAAACATAACATATAATACTACTAGTCACCTGTAGTTGACCCACAACAATGCCTTAGTGATGTGTGCATATTAAAGAGAAGGGAAATGCAAAGATGGAATCATGATCTTGGAGAGGTACCATGGACTTCAAATCTAGGGTATGAAGGCATATCCCAGCTAAGTTATTCAAGGCACTAGGAATCTTGCACTTAAGAAGATGTTCGTAGTTGTAGGTGCTCTAGCTGACCATTCGATATAGAAACAAAATAGACATGAAGAAAAGGCCAGGCGTGAACTGTGCGTTTGAAATGCTGTTGGAAAACAAATAGTGACCTTGAGTAGATGTATTGACTGTCAGGATATGCACAATAAGGATCCATCATTAATGGCCTTGAGAGGTTCATTTTTCTTGAAACGACCTATTTACACAGAGACAATGGTCATTATTTTTTTGTGAAAAATCGGCTCATCTATGAAAGAGTTTTCAAGTAAGGATCCTGAGTTACAAAGGGGCTCGTGGGGATGGATTTTTTATTCCTAACACAAAGGCACCATTCAGAATTATAGATGACAGAGTAATTCCTTATGCACCTGCTAGATATACAACGAATGTGGAATAAGAATCATGTTTGTGCTCATGCATTACATAAGATGTGAATTCAAAAAGACACATAGTTCTATGAATAACATCTACCTAGAATACAAAGCTTCTCAGCGTAATACAGAAAAATGATCTAACAAGATTAAATGGATAGCTTGCAATGATCCAAGGATAATCAGATAGACAAAGAATGAAAAGATCCTTCTGTATTGATTCCTTAGAGATTACAAAATTTACACTTTCAGAATTTGCAAGCCAAGTTCTTCCCCCTTTAAAATGGTGTGGAGAGGCCATTATGTAGTTTGTCTAAATTAGGTACATCCTTGATAACTACTTCTCATTAACTAATGATTAGTTTAAAGGGTTGCTAAATCACAATACCCCAACTAATTACATTAAATCCAAGAGAAAGAAGGGTGAAGAAAGAGAAGAATAGGAGAAGAAGATAGGTAAACCTTCATGACGTTTGGAGGGACCCACTAAATTTAGGATCCATTTTGAATCTCTTCAACGCCTTGCTATGTCTCTGCCTCGTGGGATTGATGTGTTGGCAGGGTAGACTGAGTCCAAAATCGTGCGAGGCACTTCTCCACTTTCCTTATCGAACGTTCGACATGAGTATGATAATCTCTTATTTGCTTCTTCAATAGCAGATTGAAGAGAGTAGATCTCCTTCATTTTTTCTTTGGAAATGGAACTCTCCTTGAACATATCACTCTTTGACAAAAGCTCTGAATTGAGCTTTGATTCTCTTGTAAAGTGAGAGGGATACACCAGAGGTCTCATCATGGAGATAGAAATGTATGTCTTTGAAAGGCAAATATTACCAAAGTTTTGAAGGCTTCACCCTTCTGCCAGCTATTCTTCAATTCTCCCAAAGCCTCTTCCAACACATTGATTTTCCATTCAACGTTGTACACCCATGATTTTGACAAGTTATCCTTTGCATCATCAAAGACCTTGCTTGCCATTAAAATATTCTCATCAGTTTGTCCCATGAGGCAAAGGTCTACTATACAACTGCTCCAAAGTTTAAGTTCTTTATACTATGTTCCCAATAGTGGAGGAGAGTTTCTGTTACAAATTATTCACCTTCTCATGGAGTTTGAAGCCTTCATTAATGAAATTCAATCCTACAACCAAGCATATCATCCACCATGGCCATCCATAGCTCTTCCATAGATAGAGTACCTGTGTATATATTTGATACTCTGCACTTCATCTTGGCTGAGAATCACAGGTGGTGGCAGAGTAGTCAGCGGGGTAGGATCTAAAACTTTATCCTTGGATAGAAGAGAATGTGATGAAACCTAGTAAGAATTTTGGGCCTACTCCTCCAGCTGTTCTATGGTTTTTTTCCGCTTCTGCTACTCTTCCAATGACCCTGGTGACTATTTCTTGAAGATTTTGGATCTCACCTTCAAGGGTAGACTCTCCCATGGGAATCCTTAAGAGCGTCAAGGTCAGATGCTTACAAATCATGCTCTGGCTTGTCTACTTTGGGCTTAGCTATCTCCAGGAATTGCTGGCCTTGAGCATAAGATACTATTCTGGAGATATTTTTGGCACTTTTTGAGTGCGAGAAGTAGGAGTAGTAGCCTAACAGGGTTTTAACAACATCAAAATTAGGTCCGGAGATTCGGGAGGAAGATTTTCTTTTCCTACTATCGACGAGAGGTTGCACATCATGCAAAAGAGGTGGAAGAAGAAGAAGGTGAGGCAAGAGGATCGAGAGATAGGGAACTCATAGAACCCAAGGTGTGCATGGCTATTGCTTCTAGTTGGGATATGAGCGGGGCACTTGGGGCACTCGGGACTTCCGGTGCAGAGGAAACAACGGTGCTTGGAATTTTAGCGCTTTGAACCTCCTTTTATCCTTATCCATGTAGGGGCTTCTGGAGCACTTGTAGAAACTAGTCACTTCACTTTCCTCACTTTCACTAAGAACAATAATGTTCTCTGGTCCTAAAGGCAATTCTGAATGTTTCCTTTGGGGAGTCTTCCTCCACTAGTTTCCTTCTGTAACTTCGTTGACTTTCTTCTGGTATACTTGGGTGGATGAGGAGGGAGTGGAAGACTGTAGGACCTTTAGTTGATGAGGCTAGGAGGGGTCTGTACAGGTACTCCTGAATCTGGGTGATCGATACCTCCTTTCTTGGTGTTGAGGTGTCTTTGGAGGAGGACTCACCTGAATGCCTTCATGAGTTCACGAACTTTCCTGTCAAACCAGATTTTGGTTCTTACCAAGACTGGGAGCCAGGATTTCTGCCAGATCATCCTTCTCCTTTTTGAACCAATCCAAATCCTCTAAGGGAGTATGTTTGACCACGTTTTCATATTCATATGAGTACAGGTCAAAATTATCATCCTGGAGTCCTTCAGGAAACTTGATACAAGCTTAAGCTCTTGAATCAATTGAAGAGAAAACCTATCATAATGTCTTCCTCCTTGCCTCAAAATCATCAGCACACTCAGCCCAATAGTCCTTTGTATCTGCCCTATGATGATAAGTAATTTTGATGTTCTACTCAATAAACTTTTTCAAGTTAAAACAAGTCCTTGGCCTGAAGAAATGGACAGTGATGGGAGCTAGGGCTCTTTCTATATTTTGAGCATCTAGAGCATGTCTTGCAGGGGTGGTATCCCAAAGAAGATGGGGAAGTGCAGGCCAGTGATTTTCTTATCCCTGTAGGTTCTGTGCAACTTGTCCAGCTACCTGCATACCTCTACTAAACGCCATTTTATCATTGCAGAACATAGGAAGCTTGAGAGGAGTGCTCTCATAGCATGCAAGCCTTAATATAGGAAAATTTTCTAAATTGGATGAAGTAGGCCCCGTAGTGCGATATCAAATTCATAGCTTCATCAGAAAATATTCTCCCCGTGTCGCTCACCAGAAGCCTAACAATGTACATGGTGAAAGCATCATTCACCCTCCTGAAAGTTGCAATTGCTAGTTTCCAAGGTGAATTGGGGGTAGTAGGCATATACAGGGTCACTCCTTATGAGCATCAATGTATGTGAATCCAAACCATTGCCTTGATGCTGCAAGAGTATACATCAAGTATGAAGTCATGTAAAATTTCTTTGTTTGTTGTACATTGGACAGCTGCTCTGCTAGGTTCATATTGATGATCTCTGCCCAATTGATATTCTGAGTTCCTTCACACACTATATTGATAAGTGGGCACATCCAGAAATGGAACTCATTGGTATAGGGTAAGCCCATGACCCAAGCCAGTAGGATTATAAAATCTGATAGCTCCTTGTTGAAATCAACACGGAATAGAACCTTGGATAAATGGGACGCCCCCTTTTTAGGATTTTTTAGCCAGGACTTCGCCACCCACACCTTGTATTTCTCATTGTCTTGGTCGAAGAGGGCATGTGCCTGGTTTCAAGAGATTACTATGGAATTTTCCATTTATGGAATTCTTAGGGAAGTGCCAATGGCGGCAACGTCAAGTTTGGCGATGAGCTCCCCATGCATGTTGGCCAATTCACTCGAGTCGGGGCTGAAATGAGCACCGCAGGAGAGCACTGTATCTGCGCATTGCACTGAGATAAGGAAGCCACCAGGAAAAGCCAAACCACTGTCATGAATCATCTGTGCCATAGGTGAAGGGTTCACATCTGTCATCCTTACCCAAAAATCCCCAAAATCAAGGTTGCAAACTTCACTGTCCCCGATATTGGGAACGGCAGACTTGAGTGGTGAAAATTTTTCCTGCCCCTGGAATTTAATCTTCATGTTGATAGTAACTTGGAGAGCAGAGCTGCAGGTTGGACTTGGGATGGAATTGCACGGAGAAAGGATATGCGCGCAGGAATTTCAGTCTCAAGGTTTTGAGCAAAAGATAGCATGAAAGCAGTGTGTAAAAAAAAACGCATAAGGGGCAGTTCATTATATAGCCATTTAGGAGAAAGAAAGGCAATAAATGCACAGTAAATACATATCTACCAAATTGAAAAGAAAGATATTTGGGTAGAGTGGGAAAAATTAGCATGAATGGCACTTGGTTCATTTGGGACACAAGGGACGTGAATGCGCGAAGTATGCGGTTTGGCCGATTCGGGCAAAGTGGGGAAAAGATGCACAAATGTTCTTGGGAAATGGGGGACGAAAGTACGTGGAATACGCGACTCGGCCGAATCGGCCGAAAAGGGAATAACGTGTCCAGGAAAACTTGGGACACTTGGGACAAAAAGTTCCGATGGGCCCGAAAAGAACTGACTTCGGGTAGATCGGTCGATCGGGGAACAGAGAGCCCGAATGAACCTAGGACACACGGGACAAAAGTACACAGAATACACGAAACGGGAATGGTGGGGCTGGGTGAACTTGGGACATTTGGGACAAAAGTATCCGACGGGCCCGAAAAGGATAGACTTCGGGTAGATCGACCGATCGGGGAACAGAGAGCCCGAATGAACCTGGGACACTTGGGACAAAAGTGTCCGACAGGCCCGAACATCACACAAAATGACCCAAAAAAACACATATTTTTTTAATTCCTCGACTTTTCACATTACCAGGATAACAGAGAAGACACCTAACCTCAAAATTTTTAATTTTCAACTTCTTAAAAGTAGGGGAAATTTGAGTGGACAACAAACTCCCAACAAACCAACTTAACAAACCAACTGACTCAAAACCAGAAGAAAAGATGATACCTACAATAGAGTTAGAAGTTACGAACCTAGTCAAGAACATTTTAACACTCAAGGATGAAGCTAATGTTGTAGAAACAGTATCATTAGGAATTACTGCAAAAATTGTCAAATTATTAGAGCAAGACTTGCCAATTTTCCTACCATTTGATTCCATAGGTATGGGACGTACCCTAGGAGTTGGTTCTCTTCCAGCGGAGGACCTTTGCATGGTAGAAGTAACCGAAATAGAAGAAATAGACATAACGAATATCCCAGCATCCATCTTCCCAAGTAAATATTAGACTCTCCATTTCGATGGAGCTAGATGTCATTATGGGGCTGGGGTAGGTGTGATATTTACTTCTCACGAGGGAAATATCCTACCGTTCACCTTTAAATTAAATTTTGAATGTACAAACAATGGCGCTAAGTACGAAGCCCTCCTCCTTGGTCTCATCATAGCTAAAAGGATCGGTGTTAATGACATCAGAGTGTTAGGAGACTCACAATTAGTAGTGTTGGTAGTAACTTGTTCCTGCCCCTGGAATTTAATCTTCATGTTGACAGTAACTTGGAGAGCAGAGCTGCAGGTTGGTCTTGGGATGGAATTGCACGGAGAAAGGATATGCGCACAGGAATTTTGGTCGTAAGGTTTCAAGTAAAAGATAGCATGAAATCAGTGTGTAAAAAAAAATGCATAGGGGGCAGTTCATTATATAGCCGTTTAGGAGAAAGAAAGGCAATAAATGTGCATTAAATACATATCTACCAAATTGAAAAGCAAGATATTCGGGTAGAGTGGGAAAAATTAGCACGAATGGCACTTGGATCTTTTGGGACATGAGGGATGCGAATGCGCGAAGTACGTGGTTCGGCCGATTCGGGTGAAGCGGGGAAAAGACACACAAATGTTCTTGGGACATGCGGGACGAAAGTACGTGGAATACGTGACTCAGCCGAATCAGCCGAAAAGGGAATAATGGGTCCAGGAAAACTTGGGACATTTGGGACAAAAAGTTCCGACGGGCCCGAAAAGAACTGACTTCAGGTAGATCGGCCGATCGGGGAACATAGAGCCTGAATGAACCTGGGACACACGAGACAAAAGTACACGGAATATGTGACTCGGCCGAATCAGACGAAATGGGAACGGCGGGGCCGGGTGAACTTGGGACATTTGGGACAAAATTATCCAACGGGCCTGAAAAGGATAGACTTTGGGTAGATCGGCCGATCGGGGAACAGAGAGCCCGAATGAACCTGGGACACTTGGGACAAAAGTGTCTGACAGGCCCGAAAATCACACAAAATGACCCAAAAAAATGTAGATTTTTTCAATTCCTCAACTTTTCACATTACCACGATAACAGAGAAGACACCTAACCTCAAAATTTTTAATTTTCAACTTCTTAAAATCAGGGGAAATTTGAGTGGACAACAGCTGGCTCCTTCTGGGGATGACTTGGCATAGAATTCAAAGAATGAGACAAGGCAAGAATTTAGAAAAAAACTCAGGGAAGCAGATCAGTACCTTATCCATTGGGCCACGGAGTCAACGAATCAAACCAATACAGAGGACAACACACCAAAACAGATAGAAGGAAGGAAAAACAAAACGCTATACAGAATGTACAAAAGGACTACCTAATCACCTATGACTTAAACAATTTCAGGTACTATCCACTATAAGGAAGTGGGAGAGAAGAACCATCCATATAATCAAGGTAAAAAGAATTCTCACTAGCAAAGTGCTTGATCTTGAAAGGTCCGAGCCAAAGGGAATCAAACTTGCCATGACTGCCACGAGGTTCATGCCTTTTATCCCATAGTAAAACGATGTCTCCAATTTTGAAATCTCTGAACCTGGCCTTTTTATCAAATAGGACCTTTACTTTCTGTTGATGAGAAGATATCCTATCAGCAACTTCCAATCTGTCCTCATTCAATTTGTGAAGATACATGATTCTTTTATCTAAAGAGTCATTGAAACTGGTATCTTCGATGGCCTTCATTAGATGCAAGGCTGGTAGCTCCACTGTTACTGGCAATTGAGCTTCTACTCCATATACTACCTGAAAAGGAGACATTCCAATGGCTCTCTTAGGTGTGATCCTATCTGCCCAAAGAGCATCATAGAGTTTTTTGTGCCAGTTCCTCTAGGACTCATTGACCAATTTCCTTATTATGGCCACCAGATTTTTATTTGTGGATTCTGCTTGTCCATTTCCCTGAGGATAGTAATCTGAGGAGTGAGCCAGGGAGATGCCATATCCATAGCAAAAATCCGTCATCTCGGTTGAAGAAAAATTTGATGCATTATCTGTCATGATTTTGTTTGGCACACCATACCTTACCAAGATGTTTTCTTTGATAAAACTGCATACTACTTCTGAAGTAGTACTCTTCACTGTAATGGCTTCTACCCATTTGGTGAAATAATCTATGGTAGTTAATACATGGGTATGACCAGCACTAGAAGAGGGATTAAGTGTTCCAATGAAATCCAAACCCCATTGTTGAAAAGGTTCCTCGATCACAACTAGTTTAAGAGGCAACGAAGCCAACTTGGGTCTTCCTACGAAAGTCTGACATGCTTCACATTTATCAACCCACTTTGATGCATCCCTGAACAAGGTGGGCTAGTAATATCCTCCATGAAGAATCTTGTGAGCGGTAACAGTTGATGAGTAGTGCCCTCCACATGCCTGATCATGAAAAGCTGAGATTAGCTTCTTCTGCTATTCCTTGTCCACACATTTCAAAAATCTCCCATCCAATCCACGCTTAAACAATGCATTTTCCCACAAAACATATTGGGCTGAACTTAGTTTAACAACTCTCTTTTCTTTGGTAGTAAAATGAGAGGGGCATTCTCCATAGGTGAGAAAGTGAGCAATATCAGCATACCATTCATCAATTGAGCCAAGAAACAAAATGGTAGGAAGATCAGCCTCATCCTCCAGTGACCCATGTCCAGCTCCCTTTGCGATGAGTTCACACAAGCCTTTTCCAAGAACGAGCTTAGTTGGTCTGATGTCAATGTCATATTCTTGGACCTTGGCCACCCAGTTCCCTCTCTTGGATCCAAACTCTTGTTGTGTGAGAATTGACTTGATAGTTGTATCAGGTACCAACACTGTGGAGTGAGAGTTAAGAATGTAAAAACGAAACTGTTTGACAGCTTTAACCACTGCAAAAGCATGTTTTTCCATTATGGTGTATTTTAACTCATGATTTTTAAGAATGTAGCTCATGAATGCAATTGGGAGTTCATGATCATCAGAATATTTTTGAGTTAGAACAGCAGCCAAGGTGTTATCTGTGGCGTAGCAATAGATAATGAAATATTTGCTGAAATCTGGACATGCTAAAATAGGAGTCTTAGTAATAGCCTCTTTAATACCTTAAAAGGCCTTTTTTCCTTCAGGAGACCAACCAAACGTCTATTTTCCTTTCATAATTTGAGAGATATTCAAAGTTAGCTCTGCAAAATCAGGGATGAATCTCCTCAGAAAGTTAATCTTACCAAAGAAGGAGTGCACTCCTTTCTTGCTAGTTGGAAGAGGAATTTGCTGAATAGCTTGAACTCACTCAGGATCAATTTTTATACCTTCTTTGGAGACAACGTGCTCCAATAATTTCCCCTCCGTGACACAGAAGATGGATTTCTTAGGATTCAAAGAGATCCCATGTTCTCCACATTTCAGCAAAACTGTTTCTAGATGTTGAAAATGATCTGCCCTTGTTTTAGAAAATACAGTTAGGTCATCAAGGTATACGACGATATACTTTCCCTTCAAACTTCCAAAGGCCAGATCCATAGCTCTCTGAAAAGTGGCACCAGCATTAATGAGCCCAAAAGGCATCCTTTTGTAAGCAAAGGTACCCCAAGGAGTAGTGAAAGCTGTTTTGTGTTGATCTGTGGTATTAACTTCTACCTGGTTATATCCTGAGAATCCATCAAGCATAGACAACATTTCAGATCCCGTTACTGCTTGCAAGACCTAATCCGTCATGGGTAAAGGATAGTTGTCTTTTAAAGAAGCTTGATTCAGGTTCCTAAAATCAACACAGATACGAATCTCACCATTTTTCTTTCTAACAGGCACAATATTGGCAATCCATGTTGAATGATGGATAGGAAAAATGATTTTAGCCTTTAATAACTTCTGTATCTCCTGAAAAATGGTGTCAGCTATTTTAGGATTGTATTGCCTCTGCTTTTGTTTAAAAGGCTTAATCCCAGGTTTGAGAGGAATAAAATGCTACATCTCCTTTGGTTGGAAAGCTTTTAAATCTTCATAGGAATAAGCAAGAACATCCCTATACTTCTTTAAAAGATCAATTACCTTCTTCCTCTCATCTGGTGTGCAACATTTTCCAATGTTCACGAGTTTAGGATCAGTAGAACTCCCAATATTAATTTTTTCATATTCAGCTGATTGCTGAGGTCCAGTAGAAGCCTTAAACTTTACATACCTGTCATGTTTGTCGAACAGTTCTTCTAAACTCACCAATCCTTTTGGAATCTTGTTTCCTTTGAGTTTGATACATCCATCCTGATCCGCTTCTGATTCTTTGACGGCTACTTCGTCAAAGGTTACACTCTCACGAGGCAAATTATCACTTCCTTCAAAGTACAACTGTTCAAAATTATCCTTGAGTTCTAAGAAAGAAAGCAAGTGTTGATCATCATTGAAAACTTGCCATTTACTTGTATTATTAGGTATACTGGGTCTATGGATCATCTCAATGGTGAACTTATCTTGAGAAAAGTCAGGATGAGGTATGAGCAGTGACCCTAAGACTGCTAGTGAATCTGCCCTGGTATTCTCCTCCCTAGGCACTGCTTCAATGGAGAAAGCATCAAGAAATTCAATGGAGTCCCAAACCTGATTCCTGTAATGTTTCAACCTTCTATTCTTTACCTGGAAGAGGTTCCTAACTTGCTTGACAATCAACTCTGCATCCCCATGAGCTAGAAGATTCTTCACACCTTGTTCTTTTGCCACCTGGAGTCCAAGAATGAGAGCTTCATACTCTGCTGTATTATTGGTATTTTCAAATTGTAACTTAAATGAGAAAGGATGAAAGCTTCCTTCAGGCGACACCAATATGACACCAGCTCCAAAACCAGCTGAAGAACAACTTCCATCAAACTCTAACATCCAAACACCATTAGGATCTTTAGGTGACACTTTGGGTGGTTGGATTTCTTCAGGAGACATAATCATGTAGTTGCCATGCCCCATATCCTCATAGAGTATTTGTGCTTTGGGATCATCAGTTTTTTGTACAATATACTCAAACTACTTCTCAGGTAGCAAATTCTTCATTTTCCCATTAACAGGTACGAGGGCATGTGACCAATCCATTTGAATTTCTCCACCCATATCCTTACAGAAGTTTCTACTTAGTAGCATACCATATGAAAGAGGAATATCTGCTACCAGGATAGTAGCCAAAACTTTCTTCTCAGGTAAAGAAGCAAAAGCCACTTGTGCATCCTTAATTCTTCTGACCAGGGGCACTTCCTTACTCTCCATGGAATAACAAGATCTGTAAGTACGTGTGAGAGTTAGGCCTAAGGCATGAGCTACTTTGGCAGGCATTACATTATCTGATGCTCCTGAGTCTATGATGCAATTACTGAGCCTATGGCCAGCTATAAGGAGTGTCACATAGAATGGTTTGATTTTATCATGGGGTGAGGTGATAGCGGCTACCAGATTAGGCTGTGGTGTAGAAGAAGGAGCGGGTAAAAGGCCTTTAGAGGTAGTTTTAGAATGAGAATTGACAAAGTGAATCATTTTAGCAAAAGCCTTGGGATGGGTTTGATAATATTCAGTCTCTGAGATTTGAACCTTAGTCTTTTTTAGGTGATCAATAATATCGAAAGACCCAGAAGTGGATGGGTTTTCATCACCTGAGATCCTAGGTTTATCAATTTTAGGAGAAAAAGAAGTAACTTTAGTAGCAGAATTGACAGGACTCACCTTATGTGTAGATGAAATGGGGATAAGGGATCCTCTTTTTACAGTTATAGGGATAGTTATCGGCTGATCCTTAGATTTTTTGGTGGGCTGCATCACTTTCTCCCTCTGATTTGACTACTCTCAAGTCATGACAGCGTATGATTCGCTATTCATGTCTACTACTACTTCATCATAATCATCTCCTTCATCAATGCCTTCAGTGGTGAAGAAATTAACTCGAGATCCCTCAAGTTCATCCGTTTCATCATCAACCTCTTCAACAAATTCCTCACAATCTTCATTAACCTCATCATCCTCTGGTTCTTCAACTTCACAGGTTGCATTGACAGGAACTTTAATAGGAGATCCTTCAAGTGCTAACCTTGTTTGAGAAGCAGGCAATCAATTTCTGGGTTGAAAATTTCTCCTTGGAACGTCTGCATAGTGAGTATGCTGAGCTAATTGTTTCTTAATGGCAATGAGATCATTTGCAAGTTTTTGTACCAGTGGATCAATATTAGGTCCAAGAGTGGAAGAGGAGGAAGAAGCAAACTTAGATTTAGAAGGGTCTCTCCTCAACTTCCCCGACATGATTAAATCATCTTCAACACTAACAACAAGAGTTTGATCCTCGGCCAATGTTGCGAGATTAGCCCTTCTTAGTGCATAACTAACTTCGGGCAATTGGGCGTTTAGGAAGAAGCATTTTTGGATTTGGTCTACAGGTTGAGTATTTGGTGGAATTTTGTTAATCAACCTATTGAATCGAGCCACAAATTCTCTCATGGGCTCTTGTGATTCCTTCTTTATTTGAGAAATTTTGGCTAACAAAGCATGCATGTCTTCCGCTGGTTTGAAACGGTTTTCAAACATAGTTCTCATTGTGTCCCAGCTAGTGATAGCTCCGGCCGAAAGGTGATAGAACCAATCAGCAACATTATCTTGTAAAGTCTCAACAAAAATCCCTACGGAGACGTCTTCATGTTCAACTCCCAGAACTCCGCAGGCAACTATGAAGGCTGCGATGTGTTCAAAGGATGTACCTTGCCATCACCCTTAAATTTAGGAAAGTTCTTTCGGTTACCTTTGAGTAACTCATGCAAAGGCTGAGGAAGGGCAAGAGGCCCAACACGATGACCCCAACGTAATGGTGCCACCATTCTTGGAAAAATGGCTTGAAGAGGAACTGACACACCAGCAAGAATCAGAGCTCGAAGATTAGGAATGATTTTCTCTGAAGGAATATCACCGGTAGGGATTTTATCTTTGACAGGAGGAGTTCTTGTTGAACGAGCCTTTCTATTTCTTCTTGTTGAAGGAAAAGGAAAACCCTGCTGTTCCAAAAGCTGAAATTGAGAATCTACAAAACCATGGGCCCTTCTCCCTCGAGTAAAACGCGGAGTCGCTAGATCAAAAGATGATCGATAAATGACTATAGAACTGGAATATGATTCCCCAACGGATTCGCCAAAAACAATTGGCCATTAAATAGGACTTCGAGAAGAGCAACAGTCAGGGGACAAGAAGTCCCTCCTCTTTAATGGGAGAGGTTCCCTTATTCAGAAACGAACCTATTTACACATATACAAAGTATGGTTTTATTGTGGAACTTGGATATCATGAAAGTGTTTTCAATAAGGATCATCAATTCCTTAACAAAAGCTCTGAATTGAGATTTGATTTCTTGTAAAGTGAGAGGCACACCAGAAGTCTCATCATGAAGATGGCAATGTATATCTTTAAAGGCAGATATAACTAGTGTTTTGAAGGCCTCACCCTTCTGCCAGCTATTCTTTAATTCTCCCAAAGCCTCTTCCAACACCTTGATCTTCCATTCCACATTTTAGACCCAGGACTTTAACAAATTATCCTTGGCATCCTCGAAGACTTTGCTTTCCATAAAAATATTTTCATCTGTTTGTCCCATTAGCCGGAGGTCTACTATGCAACTGCCCCAAAGTTTAAGTTCTTTATCAATGTTCCCAATGGTGGAGGAGAGCTTCTGTTGTAAATTACTCACCTTCCCGTGGAGTTTGAAGGCTTCATCAATGAAGTTTAATCCTGCAACTAGTATATCATCCACCATGGCCTCCATGGCTCTTCCATATACAGAATACTTGTGCATGTCTTTAATACTCTATACTTCATCCTGACTCAGAATTACAGGTGGTGGAAGAGTAGTCAATGGGGTAGGATCCAAAACTTTATCCTTGGATAGCAGGGACTTGTTGAAACTCGTAAGAATCTGGGCTTGTTCTTCCAACTGCTCAATAGTTTGCTGCCCTTTCTCTACCCTCCCAATGACTCTGGTGACTGTTTCCTGAAGATTATGGATCTCACCTTCAGGGGTAGATTCTCCCATGGGAATCCTTGAGAGCTCAAGATCAAACGCTTTCAAATCCTACTCTGGCATGTCTGCCTTCGGCTTAGCTATCTCTAGGAATTGCTAGCCCTAAGCATTAGACACTATCCTGGAGGTAGTTCTGGATTTTTTAGCACGAGGAGTAGTGCCTAACAAGGCCGCCACAACATCCAAATTTGGTCCTGAGATCCGGGAGGAAGACTTTCTCTTCCTACTGTCAACAAGAGGTTGCACCCATGCAAAAGAGGAGGAGGAAGAAGCAGGTGGGGCAAGAGGACCAAGAGACAGAGAACTCATGGCACCCAAGGTTTGCACTGATGTTGTCTCGAGTTGAGATATGAGTGGAGCGCTTGGGACTCCAGGTGCAGAGGAATCAATAGTGCTTGGAAGTTCAGTGCTCTGGACTTCTTTATCCTTATCCATTGGGGCTTCAGGGGCGCTTGCACGAGTTGGCACTTCACTTTCTTCACTTTCACTGAGAACAATAATGTTCTCTGGTCCCGAAGGCAATTCTGCATTCTTCCTCAGGGAGTCTTTTTCCACTGGCTCCTTCTTAACTTCTTTGAATTTCTTCTGATACACCTAGGTGGATGAGGAAGGAGTAGAGACTGCAGGTCCTTGAGTTGACGAGGCTGGAGGGGTTTGCACAGGTGCTTCTGATCTGGGTGTCGATGCTTCCCTCCTTGGTGTTGAAGCATCCTTGGAGGAGGATTCCCCTGAGTGCCTCCTGTGCTCACGAACTTTCCTATCAAACCAGATCTTGGTCCTGACTTAGACTGGAGCCAGGATTTCAGCCAAATCATCCTTCTCCTTTTTGAACCAATCCAAGTCCTCCAAGGGAGTGTGCTTGACCACATTTTCATACTCATATGAGTACATGTTAGAATTATCATCTTGGAGCCCTTTAGGAACTTGATACAAGCCAAGTTCTTGAATTAACTGTAGGGAGAACCTGCCATAATGCCTCCTTCTGGCTTCAAAATCATCAGCACAGTTAGCCCAATAGTCCTCTGTGTCTGCCCTATGATGATAGGTTATTTTGATGTTCTGCTCAATAAAATTTTTCAAATCAAAGCAAGTTCTGGGCCTGAAGAAATGGAAAGTGATGGGAGCTAAGGCTCTTTCTATATTTTGTGCATCTAGGGCTGTTTTACAGGTGTAGTTTCCCAAGATGATAGGGAAGTGCAGGCCAGTAATTTTCTTATCTTTGCAGGTTCTGTGTAATTTATCCAGCTACCTGCATACTTCTATTAAAGCCATTTTGTCATTACAGAACATAGGAAGCTTGAGAGGAGTGCTCTCGTAGCCTGCAAGCCTTATATAGGAAAATTTCCTAAATTGGATGAAATAGGCACCGTAATGCGCTATCAGGCTCATAGCTTCATCAAAAATCTCCTCGCCATGTCACTTTCTAGGAGCCTGACAATGTACATGGTGAAAGCATCATTCACCCTCTTGAAATTGCGATTGCTGGTTTCCAGGGTGAACTGTGGGCAGTAGGCATACACAGGGTCATCCTTGTGAGCATCGATGTATGAGAAACCAAACCATTGCCTCGATGCTGCCAGAGTATACATCAGGTATGAAGTCATATAAAATTTCTTTGTTTGCTGTATATTAGACAGCTGCTCTGCTAGGTTCATATTGATGATCTCTACCCAATTGATATTCTGAGTTCCTTCGCACACCATGTTGATAAGTGGGCACATCCAAAAATGGAACTCATTGGTAGAGGGTAAGCCCATAATCCGATCCAGTAGGATTATGAAATCTGATAGTTCCTCATTGAAATCGGCACGAAAAATAACCTTGGATAGACGGGATGCCTCCTTTTTAGGGTTTTTAAGCCACGACTTCGCCACGCTTTCTTTGTAGTTCTCACTGTCTTGGTCGAAGAGGGCTTGTGCCTGGTTTTGAGAGATTACTATGGAATTGTCCATTTCTGGAATTCTTAGGGCAGTGCCAATGGCGGTAGTGTCAAGTTTGGCGATGAGCTCCCCATGCACGTTGGCCAATTCACTCGAGTCGGGGCTGAAATGAGCACCGCAGGAGAGCACTGTATCTGCGCATTGCATTGAGATAGGGAAGCCACCATGGAAAGCCAAACCACTATCATGAATCATCTACGCCATAGGTGAAGGGTTCACATCTGTCATCCTTGCCCAAAAATCCCCAAAATCAAGGTGGCGAACTTCACTGTCCCCGATATCGGGAACGGCAGACTCGAGTGGTGAAACTTGTTCCTGCCCCTGTAATTTAATCTTCATGTTGATAGTAACTTGGAGAGCAGAGCTGCAGGTTGGACTTGGGATGGAATTGCAGGGAGAAAGGATATGCGCGCAGGAATTTTGGTCACAAGGTTTCAAGCAAAAGATAGCATGAAAGCAGTGTGTAAAAAAAAAGGCATAGGGGGAAGTTCATTATATAGCCGTTTAGGAGAAAGAAAGGCAATAAATGTGCATTAAATACATATCTACCAAATTGAAAAGCAAGATATTTAGGTAGAGCGGGAAAAATTAGCACGAATGGCACTTGGTTCATTTGGGACACGAGGGACGTGAATGCGCGAAGTACGCGGTTCGGCCGATTCAGGTGAAGCGGGGAAAAGACGCACAAATGTTCTTGGGACATGCGGGACAAAAGTACGTGGAATACGTGACTCGGTCGAATCGGCCGAAAATTGAATAACGGGTTTGGGAAAACTTGGGACACTTGGGACAAAAAGTTCCGACGGGTCCGAAAAGAACTGACTTCGGGTAGATCGGCTGATCGGGGAACAGAGAGCCCGAATGAACCTAGGACACACGGGACACATTATCCCGTAAAATTGGCAAGGGCAATTTTACAGATAACCATACCGAAAGTGTTGTTCCGATCCCTCGTTAGGGATCCCTTGCATTCGGAACATTGCAAAATCCCTTCCCGGGAAATTTTAGTTTTCCGAACTTAGTCTTTTTTTGTCTTTTTGGCCGGGCGCATATAATGACTATGCAACATCAACTTTTGATGCACCCCCTTTAAATGCTTTGGCACATGATTTCTTGTGTCAGTAGATGTTTTAGTGCGCCTCTCTATGTTGAGTCTTTCCTGCGTGCGCCAGGGCGCATGCGCCTTCATGTCAACAGATCATTTGTTGCGCCTCTTTTTGGTGCGCCAAACGCGCACATATTCCTCCGTCAACACCACTTTCGGTGCGCCATGGGTGCACATATCCTCGTGTTGACAAGCGTTTTGGTGCGCCAAATGGCGCATGTTTTCTCGTGTCGACAGCTCCTTTGGTACGCCACTTGAAAGGGTTGGTGGCGCATTTATTGCTACCTCACCTATAAATAGGCGCGTCTACGCTGTCATTGTCACCAATGCAAATCACGTGTTTTTCTCTGAGCCTGTCAGCGCACCTGCCTCGTCGCTTTTGAATTGCTTTGTGGACCCCTTTCGTGCATTTCTTCATTATAAATATCCGGGTAAGAGGTCCTCTTTCCTTTTTGCTTCGTGTTTGTGGTTTTTGGCTATTTGTATTTCTTCTGTTAGCATTTCAATGGAAAATCAAGAAGCTGACACGGATTTCTTCGATTGGGTTTCACTTCTTATTCTTGCAGATCAGTAATTAAGCTCAGAAGAACATATGTCAACGTCAAGCAAGAGACCTACCAAATCCAAAGGCAAGGCCAAGCTTACAGAGGAAGAAATGAAGTATAAATATCAGAGGGTCAGAATGCCTGACTCCCAGGCCGAGTGTGACCTGGACATCAGAGACTCAGAGTTGGGTCACATTGATATGGAGGAGTTCTGGGTCAGGACGCAGAAGGTCACAAGAAGTCCATGGATGGACAAGCTGATAGGCAGTGCCCTGCACTTTGCTGGAGGGATGCCAGTCAGCACCGTTAACAATGAATTTATGATAGTGGTTGCCCGGTGCAACAACAAAGACACAAGATGTGTCATAAATGAGAAGGGCGAGGTCATAATTAACCACACTGCCCGCCATTTTGAAATGATGCTCGACATTCCTCATCACCGGCACTTTGTGGCCGTCATCCAAGCTGATTGCATCAAGGCCTGGGACGACAATGAAGATCAATACATGCAGCTGATGAATGAAGTCTATTTGAAAAACAAAAAAGTAGTGACCCGTTAGCCACAAATCATTCACCGCAGTGATTTTTCAGAGGATCTCAGTGACACCATCACGTTCCTGAGCAGGGTGGTTGGGCTTCCTGACACCCACTATTTCCACAAATGAATGCTGCGGTATTTAGAAACAATGAACAAAAATGTGCCCGATCAATGCTTTGAATGGGCAGAAATTATAAGCAGCAAAATCTCTGAGCAGCTACAACAATTTACCACAACTGGGAGGTTCTATATGAATTCCTATGTTGTTTACGCTGCAGCTTCAAAAAGGGATTATCCGGCTCTGATGCGGAGTGGGGTTTGGCCCCAGGTTAAAATATATGAATATTATCCAGAGCTAAAGCTGGAAAATAGCATCCCTCAATTTACAAAGATCAACGATGCATTTTTCTACTTCATCATTTTCCTGTTGAGGCCAAATATGACTTACGGTCGCACGACCAAGAGCATCATGGCAGCCACTGAGAAATGGGGGGCCCTGTTCACTCAATTCCCCACATTCACTTATCTGAGGGCGGCTAATTTCTTGGGAGAATCGACTAGATTGCCGAGGTATGCTGGGCCCAAGTTGATTCTACTAGAGTTGTCAAGACAACTAGTCACCTACCATGAGAAATGCCTCAAGAGAAAGAAGGGTGGAACTCCTTTCCCCCTCACAGTGGGTAGATACACATGTCTAACTCACCACAAGGTGAAAGACATGTTTGCAGAGCTGGAGCTGCTGAATCTGAAACATAACTTCCAAGCCAGGCCCACCTTCGACCCAAGAAATTGTCTGCCTAGGGCTAAGCTTGATCCAATCCACATTCCTCAGATCGAGGATATCTACATTGACCTATATCACGAGGTTGAGCTCAGAAGGAAGGATCATTCTCGTTTGGCCTTAGTAGAAATCATCCAGTACGGGGTAGCCATCGTCCCCAAAGGCTACCAAACTACTGAGGAGGAAGTAGATCAAGTGTATCTTGATACAGGTGGGGACGATTGGCCTTTCGCGATAATTGATAGAACCAAAGCACCTCAGACATTTGAGGAAAGGGTCAAGGAAACTCTGCGCATAATAGAGCATTGGTGCCGAATGAACAGACTCATCTACCTCAGAGTTGATTTCACAACCTCTCCATTGGGTAACGCACCTCCTCGATCAAAACAACAGCCTAAAGGCAAAGGAAAAGGTAAAGAGGGTGAATCCAACACCGCTCAAGAAAAAGCTCCTGAAAGTCCTCCTTCCGCTGCACCCGAACAAGTTGTAACTCTGGCTTCCCCAGAGAAAGAAGTGGAAGAAGATGTTCCAATAGGCCCATCCACTCAGGATGCCGCCACTGCTGCAACAATTGAGGCCCCTTCTGTTCCTTCTCCTTCTCCTCCCTCCCCTGCTCGAGTGACTCAAGCAACCATTCCTTTGGTCGTGTCCTCTCCCCCTTCTTCTAATATTCCTCCCACTTCTTCGTCCATCTTCTCTTCTCTCGTGGATCTGTCCCCCTCCATTTCTCCCCTCATCTCTGAGCTCCCTTCCCTTCCTATGTCTTCCTCTCCTGCAGTATCTCTTCCTCCTGTGAGTGCTTCCTCGGCTTCCCTCTCGATTCCGCCTCTAAGTGTCTCCACGTTTTTCCCTTCTACTACTGCAGCTGCCCCCTTCTCTGTTTCTGGCCCTTCTCCCATAAGTCCAGCCTGGATCTCCCAGCACTTAAGTCAGCAGAAAAGGAAAGTTCTCATCACACCGATGGAATTTTCCGTAATCCTGTCAAAAGGGGCAAAGAAGCAGAAGCCTGTCACACGCTTCTCTCAGAGTGCTTTGGGAGAGAGGGTAATGGAGATCGCATACCCTAATCCCCTCAAGGATAAAAGGGATCTGTCTCCCACAGATTATACAGTGACTCAGGTCACAATGGGTACGTCTTCTAAAAGTCTTCAGGGAGAGGCCCTATTTGCAGTCGACGCCCTCTGCAAGAAGCTTCAAGAAGCGAAAGAAGAGAAAAGGCTATTGAAAGAGCAAAATAAACATCTGCTCCAAGCCTTACAGAAGATGGGCAGTGCACCTCCCACAACTGCCGCCGAGACTCCTGTGCCTCTGAGCCAGGATAAAATTAATGAATATGCAAAGATCGGCGAGCAGGGCATGGCAGTTTCCGCTTGGAGGAGCCAGATCCTCAAGGAAAGTGAACGAGTAATCGCCAAGTTCTCTGATTTGTATCTAAACATCAACAAGGCAAATAAAGAGCTCCAAGCGTTAGCGGGACCCATATCAAAAGAGCTGGACCATGCTAGGCTACAGCATGAGACCTTTCAACAAATGTTCGACTATTCAGTCGAAGATCTGGTCAAGTTCGGCGTCTTCGGTCATCCCAGGGCCCTCAATAAAGTCATTTCCACCCTGGACTACCGGATGGATCAAATGGAATTTTTCCTTGAAAAGATCGATAAGGTAAAGGAAGAAGCCCTAGACGCGATGCACCAAATGGAACAAATCGTTCTCAACATGTCTCCAGGGTTGCTTACTCCTTCCTTCGCCTTAAGGAAAGTTGATGAAACCATCTAGATCTTCAAAGAGATCATTTCACAAGGGCTGGGGCCAGAGGTCGCTTTTGATGCAGAGTCCATCAATAACCTGCTGGCCTGTCGGGATGTTAGGAAATAAGAGATAAAATATGCGGAATAATCCCTTACAGAATCGCAACAGTAGAAACTAATATGCAGAAAAATATTGCAGATCTGAAATAAAATTGCAGAATAAATAACACAACACAGAGAGACAATATTTAACGTGGTTCACCCAATTTGGGCTACGTCCACCAAGAATCACTTGCTCAGATTTTATTACAAGCCTTCACTCTCTCAATACAATACCCAGATCCGTTTGGAGCTATGCTCAACAAACTCTACAGAATTCAAACCCGAATTCAAAACACATCTGTAATACATTTGCTTGTACATCTATCATATGCATAAGACCATATAAATAGACAACTACTTAAGCAGTTTGATACAAAACTGTGGGTGTCAAAACCAGGGGAAAAAACCGTGGGTATCAAAACAATGGGCAAAAGACCGAAAAACCATGGGCCCAAAAACAGCCCATAACGGTTACCCATTACCCATGGGTTAAGGATCCACTTTACTGCTTGCCAATGCTCTTTACCTGGATCACTCATAAATCTACTCACAGCTCCCACTGCATGGGCAATATCAGGCCTAGTGCACACCATAGCATACATCAAACTGCCAACTGCTGATGAGTAAGGTACCTTTGACATCTGGTTTCTTTCCTGCTCTGTCTTGGGACACTGCTCCTTTGATAACTTGAAGTGGCCTGCCAAAGGAGTCCCCAACCGGTTTAGCATCCTACATATTAAACCTCTCCAAGACCTTCTTAATGTACTCTTCCTGAGATAAAGTTAGCTTCCATTCCTTCCTATCCCGAGATATCCTTATACCAAGGATTTGTTTGGTTGTACCCAAATCCTTCATAGCAAATGATTCACTTAGCTGCTTCTTGAGTACTTTTATTTCCTGCATGTTTTTACTTGCAACCAGCATGTCATCAACATACAAACATAGGATAATATAACTTCCACCCTCAAATTTCTTTATATACACACAATGGTCAGAATGACATCTGATATAACCTTACTCCATCATGAAGCTATCAAATTTCTTATACCATTGACGTGGAGCTTGTTTCGGGCCATACAAGCTCTTCTTCAGTTTGCACACCATCTCCTCTTTACCTTTGACTTCATATCCTTCTGGCTGCTGCATATATAGCTCCTCCTCCAAATCGCCATGGAGAAATACAGTCTTTACATATAACTGTTCTAAGTGCAAGTCTTCTGCTGCCACTATTCCAAGAACAGTTCTGATAGAAGTCATTTTTACTACAGGAGAAAAAATCTCATCAAAATCTATACCTTTTTTCTGTGCAAACCCCTTGACCACCAACCGAGCCTTGTATCTTTTCTTGCCTCCTTCTTCCTCTTTGACTCTAAACACCCACTTATTCTGTAATGTTTTTTTTCCTTCGGGTAGCTTTACCAAATCCCATGTCTGGTTCTCCGTGAGAGCCTGATGCTCCTCATCCATGGCTTGCTACCACTTCTTCCTGGCATCTACCTGCATTGCTTTATCAAAGCTCTCTGGTTCTCGACTATCAGTGAGTAATAAATAATAAAGAGAAGGAGAAAAACGTTCAGGTTCTCTTCTTACCCTAGAAGACCTCCTCAATATAGGAGTTTGGGGTTCCTGTTGAAGGGGTTCCTGAACTAATTCATGTGTCACTTTCCCATCTAGAAGATCCTCTACCGCTGCATATTCTTTCTTGGATTCTTCCCTGTTTTCCTGCGACTGCTGCTTATACATGACTTTCTTATTAAAGACCACATCCCTAGATCGAATGATTTTCTTGTCCTTAATACTCCAACATTTATATCCAAAGTCATCACCACCATAACCAATGAAATTACATTTTTCTGATTTAGCCTCTAGTTTAGTCCTATCATCCTTGTCTATGTGAACAAACACCTCACATCCAAAAACTCTAAGAAATGAATAATCAACTTTCTTACCATACCAAGCCTCCTCAGGTATGCCTCCATCCAAGGCACTTGAGGGTCCTTTGTTTATCAAGTACACAGCTGTGCTCACCGCTTCTACCCAAAAAGAAAGAGGCAGTCCTGCATGTAATCTCATGCTCCTAGCATGTTCCATTATTGTTCTGTTCATCCTTTCTAATACCCCCATTCTGCTGCGGAGTTCCTGGAACCATCTTTTACCTGTGGATTCCATTCTTAGAACAGTAATCATTAAATTCATTGCTACAATACTCCCCTCCATTATCTGACCTGAGACATTTTAGCTTAAGACCTGTTTCATTCTCTACCAAGGCTTTCCATTTAACAAAAGTGTCAAATACATCAGATTTGTTTCTAATACAATAAACCCAAACTTTCCTTGTTGCATCATCAATAAAAGTAACATAATAACTTGAACCCCCAAGAAATGATACCTAAGTTGGCCCCCACACATAAGAATGCACCAGCTCTAACTTACTCTCTTTCTTTGTAGGTCCAACTTTAAGAAACCTTACTCGCTTCTGTTTCCCATATATGCAGTTTTCATAGAAATCCAAACCTGTTTCTGTATATCCAGGCAAATTCTTCTTTATGATGTTCATGCCTTTATGGCTCATATGACCGAGCTTATAGTGCCATAATGTTGTATCTACATCTGAAGCCACAAGATTACAATCATTAGTATTATCAGTGGTTAAATACAAGGTTCCAACCTTCTTACCTCTTGCCACCACAAGAGCACCCTTGGTAACCTTCCAAGAGTCTGTTGTAAATATCACAGTACAACCATCACTTCCCAACTATCCTGTTGATATCAAATTTCTCCTTAATGTAGGCACATGTCTGACATCCTTCAATAGCCATGTATTCCCATTCTGTATCTTAACCTAAATAGAACCTTTTCCAACTATGCTGCAAGGCTCATCATCACCAAGAAAAACATGCCCAAAATCCCCTTGAACATAATCAACAAAATAATGCCTATGTGGAGTAGCATGAAAAGAAGCCCTTGAATCTAAAACCCAAGATTCAGTAATATTATGCAAAGAAAGAATCAAAGTATCCTGACATACATTACCCGATGCCACATTTGCCTCCTTTTTTTCTTCCTTTTGTTTCTTCTTATCCTTGAAGCTCCCAATAGTCCTTCTTTGCATGCCCAGGCTTTCCACAATTCCAGCATACAATCTTGTTCTTGGATTTTGACCTTGCCCTATCTTTTGATTTTCCACGGTTTCCTCTATTCTTCTGTCTCCCTCTAGTTTCCACTGTCAAAGCATTCCCCTGAAGTAGAAGATTCCCCAGAGCTTTTTCTTCACATTTCCTTGCTTAGAATCACCCCTACAACATCCTCAAACTTCAACTTCAAGCTAGCTGGAACCGAGTTACTTACCGCCATTACCAGGCTATTCCAACTCTTAGGTAAAGAGCACAAAATTAATAAAGCCCTAACTTCTTCATAAAATTCTATTGTAACCAAAGCTAGCATATTCACTATCGTATTGAAATCATTTAAATGATCTGCTACTAAACTATTCTCAAACATCTTCATATTAAACAACTTTTTCATTAAAAATATCTTATTAGAGGTAGAGGGTTTTTCATACAACTTCCATAATGCATCCATTAGATATTTTGTAGTCTTTTCCTTTGAAACATTAAATAATACCGAAGATGCAAAACTTAGTCAGATCATTCCAAGTGCCTTCTGATCCAAAAAATCCCATTCCGCATCTATCATACTTGAGATTTTGTTCACTTTCTCAGACAACGGAGTATAAAGATCCTTCTAATAAAGGTAATCTTCCATCTGCATCTTCCAAAGACTGAAATTCTGCCCGTTGAATTTATCAACCCTATATCTTCCTTTATTTGCCATAGCTCCCACTCAAGCTGAAAAAATTTCCCTGTGATTCAACACTTCAGCAAACCAAAGTAGGCTCTGATACCAATTGTTAGGAAATAAGGGATAAAAAATGTGGAATAATCCCTCACAAAATCGCAACAGTAGAAACTAATATGCAGAAAATTATTATAGATATCAAATAAAAGTGTACAGAATAAATAACACAACACAGAGAGACAAGATTTAACGTGGTTCACCAAATTTGGGCTACATCCACTAAGAATCACTTGCTCAGATTTTATTACAAGCCTCCACTCTCTCAATACAATACCCAGATCCGTTTGGAGCTATGTTCAACAAACTCTACAGAATTCACACCTGAATTCAAAAACACGTATGTAATACATTTGCTTGTACTATCTATCATATGCATAAGACCATATAAATAAACAACTGCTTAAGCAATTTGATACAAAACTGTGGGTGTCAAAACCAGGGGAAAAAACCGTGGGTATCAAAACAATGGGCAAAAGACCGAAAAAACCATGGGCCCAAAAATATCCCATAATGGTTACCCATTGGCCATGGGTTACCGCCGTAAACATACCCGAGTGTAACACATTGGAAGGTGTGCCATACTCTAACATGAAAATAGGCTCCACAAACATAACACTTCGAAGATGCTTCGTCGAGAAATTCCTGATATGCTCCCCATATCGCCTTTTGTAAACTTCTAGAGAAATTCCTTATTACGAGCGGGAGTATTTCTCCAGGCGATCATTGAGCTAGTTCTCAACCCCATCCTTCCTAGGATCAACTGGTGCCCATGATCAAAAAGTTTATGGAATACCGCGACTTATTCCACATTTATGTCACCTTAGTGAGTTTTTCTGAAGTAGCCTACCCCCTTTTTGTTCTCATGACTGAATAGGTATGAATAACATTATTATTATCAACACTCACATTGGCATTGTCCCCTCGGAGGTGGCTGATTATTGTAAATCATCTAGAGTATCTTGGCACTCCTCATTACCCATTACTTTTTATGTTAAACACATGCCATGACGTCATCCATCTTGTTGTCCAACAAGGAAACAAGGATCTCATTGAGATATTCTGGGTAGTTGCTACTCCTTCCTTAGGTGGAGGGTTCCTTTGCAATGCCTTCATCTTGTTCTCACCATTCTTCTGTTACAAGACTCAAATACTTAAGTTTTATTAGATGGGTGGATATCTTTCAGATGAAAAATCCAAGTGAGCTGAAAAGACCTTCAGCTTCTAATACCAAGAATGTAATTATTAATACAATATTTAAGACTTTGTGCTGAATACAAGTGGAATGTGCATTAGATATTTCTATAGTGTTCAGATCTGTGTCTAAATAAAGCATTATGTTAGAACTGTTTTTGTTCCATTGCCAATCAAATTCAATGGAGTAAAGATATGCATCGTTTAATGACTTAGTAGATTTGGCTCTGATCTACTACCAATTCCATAACTTGGTAAGCTACCGATCTATCTGCTTTAGAATTCATTTCTTATCTTCCTTCGGACCTGCTACTTTATCCATCCTCTCTTTCATATCCTTTCTTATCACAGTCGGAAACTACCCCTACACCGAGTACTGAGTGATCCTATTTAAAGAACGATAGGCTAGAATATCTGCTGAGACTTGCACATATTCATCTGATAGTCATGAATAGCAATAAACCAGTTGGTGACTATAGCTGACAACACAACCAGGGTCTATGCCTTGTACATACTGTTGGCTCGAAGATTCATAACATATTATGTATGTCGACAGATTTGCTAGACCAACAGGACAAAAGTCATATTGGAATACATGACTTCGGCCTCACTCGGTCGAATTATCATGATTGGTATTTACTGACTACCGTCAGTCCACTTGGTTCAAAGGTATCCGATGGGCCCGAAAAGGACAGACTTCAGGTAGGAACATAGCCTATTTTAGGAACAGAGAGCCCACAATGAACTTAGGACTAAATGGGACATACTTGGTTGTTCTACAGTTGACCGAGATGTGACACAACATACTTTGAGCCATTGGAAGCACAGATTTTTTCATATTCCTTAACTTATGCTCACTATTACCAGGATAATAGAGAAGACAACTAAGTTCAAAAGTCTGAGTTCTTCAACTTGGGTGTAGATCTAGATGAAATTTAATGTGGACAGGGTGACTGCCAACATGTCAACTTAACAAACCAACTGTATTCTCAAGAATACCAAAAGCCTTCTCAAAGATGATACCTAGCAACTGCAGTTAGGTGTGTGCCAACATCCTAGTCAAGAACATTGCTTAACACTCGAGGATGTAGCATATCCCCGTAGAAACAATATCATTAATACATTATTAGTTTGAATTATTTCAAATGATTACAGCAAGACCTGCCAATTTTCCTAATCCAATGCTCAATAAGTTCTTTACTAAATTATTGTTTACGTACCCTAGGAGTTGGTTAGCTACCAGATCTTAAAGGCACATAGGTGCGCATGGCCAGAGGGAGCGCATAAGTGAAGGTGCGCAAGGAAATAGATTCATAACAGGGTTTCTGGAGCAACCAAGGATGTGTGCACGCCAAGCACAATATTGGTACTTATCCATTTTCATCCTTTTGGATAGAACTACATGTCATAACGTGTTGCATTTGGATAAGGTTCCAGCCTGTGCATATTTAGGGTGTCTCCCGAAGGAATATATCCTTGCGATAAGAAGATCCTTTAAAGCTAAATCATGAAATGGAGAGGCATATTGCGCTGGGGTACGAAGCCCACATCCTTGGTCTCATCTTGGGGTAAAAGGATCTGAGTGTTAATGACATCAGGATTTTGTTAGAGATCAGACTGCACTATTTAGTAGTGTTGCGTCCCTTGGGAAAGAACTTCAAGGAGAGAAACACAAGTGAGGTAGACAGAGAAGTCCCTGCAAAATTACTGCAAGAACTATCCCTTATTCAGAAATTGGTAGACTAATTGTAGGAGGAATGTAATGAGGGAACGGGGAATAAAAATTTTACTTTTGTGAGCTTACATATCATGGATCCAGATATGGCACATGACTACGGTCATCCCTTACAAAAGTACAGATGTTTTATCAAGTAAGTGCTATGAATGAATATGATAAGGTTACCATTGAAAATTGTAGATTACAGAATAATTCCTTATCTCTGTAAGATTACAGTGCATATTTCTATTATGATCTTTTGTATCCTTATTAATAATCATGAACCTTATGTTGGTGTAAATTTTGGGTTTTCTTACACTTGCTCCATAAATTTCATCTATGAGAATACCATTTTTCTCAGCATAATACAGACAAATGATTTTTCAATATTAAATGGATAACTGACGAATTCATTTTTTCCAGATGGAGAATGCCTTTGAAATATCCTTTTGATGTTGATTGCTTTATGATTTCATTATACTTTGAACAAATAAGCCAAGTTCCCCCCCTTTACAATGGCAAAGAGAGACCATTATATAGTTTACAAGACATTTATCTTTAGTAACTACTTTTTTTAACTAATGTTTAGTTAAAGGGCTGTTAATCACGATACCCCCAACTAATTACAATAACTCTGAGATGAGGGAAGGAAAAAGGAGAAGAAACAGGAGAAGAAGACAGGCGTTCATAACTGGGAGGGGCCTACTGACTTCAGGATCTGCTATCTGAATCTTTTCAACGCCTCTGCTATGTCTCTGCCTCATGGGACCGATGTGTTGGTAGTGGACTGTGTCCAAAATCCGAGGCACTTCTCCATTTTTTTTTCGAATTCGATGTGAGTATGATAATCTTTATTCACTTCCTCAAAATCATCAGCACAGTCAGCCCAATAATCCTCTGTGTCTGCCCTATGATGATAATTGATTTTGATGTTCTACTCAATAAATTTCTTCAAGTCAAAGCAGGTTCTTGGCCTGAAGAAATGGACAGTGATGGGAGCTAGGGCTCTTTCTATGTTTTGTGCATCTAGAGCCATTTTGCAGGTGTAGTTTCCCAAAGATATGGGGAAGTGCAGGCTAGTGATTTTCTTATCCCTGCAGGTTCTGTGCAACTTGTCCAGCTACCTGCATACCTCTATCAAGGCCATTTTTATCATTGTAGAACATAAGAAGCTTGAGAGGAGTGCTCTCATAGCCTGCAAGCCTTATATAGGAAAATTTTCTGAATTGGATGAAGTAGGCACCGTAGTGTGATATAAGATTCATAGCTTCATCAGAAAATCTCCTTGCCATATCGCTCTCTAGAAGCCTGACAATGTACATGGTGAAAGCATCATTCACCCTCCTGAAGTTACGATTGCTAGTTTCCAAGGTGAACTGAGGACAGTAGGCATATACGGGGTCACCCTTATGAGCATCAATGTATGAGAAACCAAACCATTACCTCGGTGCTGCCAGAGTATACATCAAGTATGAAGTCATGTAAAATTTATTTGTTTGCTGTACATTAGACAGCTGCTCTGCTAGGTTCATACTGATGATCTCTACCCAATTGATATTCTGAGTTCCTTCGCACACCATATTGATAAGTGGGCACATCCAGAAATGGAATTCATTGGTAGAGGGCAGGCCCATGACCCGAGCCAGTAAGATTATAAAATCTGACAATTCCTCGTTGAAATCAGCACGGAACAAAACCTTGGATAGATGAGACGCCCCCTTTTTAGGGTTTTTAAGCTAGGACTTCGCCACCTGCGCCTTGTATTGCTCATTGTCCTGGTCAAAGAGGGCCTGTGCCTGGTTCTGAGAAATTACTATAGCATTGTCCATCTTAGGAATCCTTAGGGCAGCGCCAATGGTGGTAGTGTCAAGTTTGGCGATGAGTTCCCCATGTACATTCATCAGCTCACTCGAGTCAGGATTGAAATGAGCACCGCAGGAGAGCACTATATCTGCACATTGCACTGAGATAGGGAAACCACCAGCGAATGCCAAACCACTGTCATGAATCATCTGTGCCATAGGAGAGGGGTTTGAGTATGTCATTCTTGCCCAGAAATATCCAAAGTCAAGGTGGCGAACTTCATTGTGTCCGATATCAGGAACGGCAGACTCGAGTGATGAGACTTGCTCATGGCCTTGGAATTTAATCTTCATGTTGTTATCAATTTGAAAAGCCAAGGTTGCAATCTAGACTCGGGATGAAATTGCAGGGAGAATGGATACGCACGTAGAAATTTTGATCGCAAGGGTATGAGCACTGGATAGCAAGAAAGCAGTGTGCCAAAATGCATAGGGGGCAGTTCATTATATAGCCGTTTGGGAGAGAGAAAGACAATCAATGTGCATTAAATACACATTTACCAACTTGGAAAGCAAGATATTTGTGAAGAGTGCGAAAAATTAGCTCAGATGACCTTTGGTTCATTTGGGACATGCGGGACGTGAAAGCGTGATTCGGCCGATACGGGCGATGCGGGAAAAGTATGCACAAATGCTTCTGGGACATAAGGGACGAAAGTATGTGGAGTACGCGATTCTACCGAATCGGATGAAAAGTGAACATTAAGCCTGAGTGAACTTGTGTTACTTGGGACAAAAAGTTCTGTCAGGTGCGAAAGAAGCGGACTTCAGGTAAATCGGCCGATCGGTGAACAAGGAGCCCGAATGAACTTGGGACACGCGGGACAAAAATGTCCGATGGGCCCGAAAATCACACAAAATGACCCAAAAACACAGATTCTTTCAAATGTTTTTTAACTTTTCACATTACTAGGACAACAGAAAGGTGTTTAACTTCAAAATTTTCAATTTTGAACTTCTCGAAAGAAGGAATTTTGAGAGGACAACAAGTAGCAAACCAAGTCTTTGAGGTGTATGAGACTAGAGCTAAACACTTACAGCTCTACAAAATAGCAGTGTTATATTTGAGCAAAGGATTTAACTTCGTATCCATTGAGGCAATCCCATGAGAACAAAACCTTCTCACGGATTTGATAGCAACCTCAGCTTCACGTTTCACTCCAAACAGTGAGTTGGAAGACACTCATTTCATGGTATCCCTTCACACTGAACCATTAGTAAAGAAAACGTCAACAAACCCTCTTCTAACACACATAAATGAGAATAAATCTACTATCTTAGGTCACGTTGACAGTGATAGATCCACTCTTGATTACCTAAACACATATGCAGAGTTACATCTCACCTATCACATGGTAGATTTGTCCTTAATCCCACATTCATCTTCTTACTTTGGAAATCCCATGGTAGAGCTTCCCCCAAAAAAGGAACTCGACATATACACGGTAGAGAATGGAGAAGAACTATAACTACCTCCATCCCCGCCTGAGTTTGAAAAAGGTAATGCTTCTTTAATTGAAGAAATAATTGATATTAACATCGGAACGAAGGAAGAACAAAAGATCTTGAAACTAGGATCTTCTTTAACTCCAGAAGAGATAGAAATACACACTCAAATCCTCAAAGAACATCAAAAGGCTTTTGCATTTAATTATAAAGAAATGATGGGAATTGCACCACACATCACGGTACATAACCTCATCACCAAATCAGATGCAAAACCAATTAAAGAAAAATTGAGACCAATGAAACCCAAGGTAGCTCTCATGGTGAAGGAAGAGGTAATGAAACTTCTCTAGGTAGGGTTCATCAAACCATTTGATTACTCTCAGTGGGTATCTAATATCATTCCCGTTCTTAAAAAGAATGGGAAGATACGCATTTTCATAGACTTCCGAGACATTAATAAAGCATGCCCCAAAGATGACTTCCTATTACCATCCATTAATGTCATCGTTGACGCAACAACTGGATTTGAGATTTTGTCTCTCATGGATGGGTTCTCAGGATACAATCAAATCAGAATATCTGAACAAGACCAAGCCAAAACCACGTTTATAACTCCTTGGGGAACTTATTACTATGTTTTTATGCCATTTGGTCTCAAGAACGTAGGCGCTACATACCAACGGCCAATGACATACATATTTTACGATCTTATTCATAAAATCGTGGAATCCTATGTAGATGACTTGTTGGCCAAGGCCAGGAAGCGTTATGATCACCCGGAAGTGCTCCGCATAATTATTTCACATTTGATCGAATACGGAGTCACACTAAACCCAGGAAAATGTGTATTTGGTGTGACATGAGGGAAACTCCTAGGTTATATTATATCATCACAAGGGATCGACATGGACCCAACCAAAATCTGGGTTATTCTTGAGATGATCCCACCATTAGACGACTCTGGCATTAGATTGTTTCACGGAAAGCTCGATGCAATCCAGAGATTTATTCCAGACTTAAGTTTTGTTGTTCATCCAATCAACAATTTGTTGAAAAAGGATTGCTACATTATTTGGACAAAGGAATGCCATGAGGCCTTCGAAGCAGTTAAACGCTTCTTACTATCTCCTCTCACGTTAATGCCACCTAGACTAGATCATCCTTTGATCTTATATTCACGAGCTATAGATATCTCGCTAGCCTGCATGTTGGCTCAAGAAGACAATGATAAACGAGAACGTGCGGTTTATTTTACTAGCCGAACGTTGCTTGATTATGAAACATGTTATACGCAAGCAGAACAAGAATGCCTTGCCATAGTCTTTGCAACCAAACACTTAAGACATTACATGCTAAATCAAGAAACAAGGGTCATTGTAAAAAAAGACCATTTACGAACTTTCCTCATGCAAGGGTCCTTGTCTAAAAAGGCTGGATGCTTTATAACCTTAATGGGTGAATTTGAATTAACTTTTGTAAACCAAAATTCTATTCAGGGACAAATCATTGCAGATTGGTTAGCTGACAACCCGTTAGACGGAGGCAATCTAGTAGATCTAGATTTTCCTGATTAATGCATATATTACATCAAAACTAGACCTCCCATCTCTGAATGTCCTTAGTATACGGATATTATTAACTTTATCGTGGACCATACGTATCCAGAAGGTGCTACACTACAACAAAGAAGGCGGTTACGCATTATTGTAGCTAAATACGTTATTATAGAATAAGTGCTCTATCGTAAGGTTTTCGATGGAATGCTTCTAAGGTGTGTTGACACAGAAGAATCCAAGAAGATTATCTACGAATACCATAGTGGAATATGTGGCAGCCATTTTGGTGGTCATGCCATTGCTCACAAAATACATAAGATGGGCTATTTTTGGCCCACTCTAGAACACGATGTAGTAGAGTTTGTACGTAGATGCCATAAATGCTAAGAATTTTCCCATGAGATTCACATGCCAGCATAAGCTCTACAACCAATTGTGAATCCATGGCCCTTTTCTTCATGGGGCCTAGATTTGATAGGGAAATTCTCTCCCTCGTCAACAGATGGCCATAACTTCATAATCACGGCCACCGAATATTTTACCAAATGGGTAGAGGCTATGCCTTTTACCACTGTACCAGGTGTCGTGATCGCCAAGTTCATTTTGAACTAGATCATTTATAGGTACTGTGTCCCACAAGTCATTATCTCAGATAATGGCATGTCCTTTAAGAACGATGAGGTCCATGAGCTATGCAGTAAATTTAAAATAAACTATCATATGGCGTCCCTATATTACCCTCAAGCCAACGGGCAGGCTGAAGAAACAAACAAGACGTTGAAAGCTATTCTCCTCAAAATAGTAAAAGAAAACAAACAAGATTGGCATTTAAAGTTATATCCGGCCTTGTGGGCCCACCAAACCTCGATAAGAACACCAATAGGAGCAACTCCTTTCTCATTGGTATTCGGAGCAGAAGCAGTTCTCCCACTTGAGGTTGAAATACCCAATCTCTGCATCTCACTACAAGGGATTCTAGATGAGGAAGCTTATAGAGAGGCACTCCTCTCCCAACTAGAAAGCATAGATGAGGCCAAGTTAGATGCTGACCAGTGGCATAGAGTCTATACTGACCGGATGTGCCAGAAATATAACAAAAAGGTCTATGAACGAGAAATATATGAAGGAGATCTAGTTCTAAGACTAGACAGCCGGATCGATAAGAAGACCGGTGAAGGAAGGAAATTTCGGCCCAAATGGTTGGGCCCATATCGAGTCATGAAGGACTATGGAAATGGTGCATATCTCTTGTGCACACTAGAAGGTGAGAAATTTGGTGAAACTATCAATTCCTTACATCTTAAACAATTTTACGCATAAGCAACCCACACTATTTATATAATTATATCTACATTGCGTCTTTATTTAGATAGGTTCATTTTGTTCACTCATTTCGTAAAACTTGGTGATCAAGGGACTTTCTCTTAAGCAATTCATTACAAAATTATGATGGTATTGGCAGAAGCTTTCAAATCATACTTCCTCATTATCATAACATCATCAACTATTTATGAATCATTTCATCAATTAAAGCTAGATATGACAGTCTTAACGGTAGCCATACCAAGGCCTACATGCTTGTTCTCACTTTTGTTTCTTCCTAGGATAGGTGTCTTGCCTATGGTCTGTTCTAGAAGCTTTATGGTGTCACATCTATCCTGTATATAGATCTCTTTGGAAATAAGAACATACTGACATTTTGCTCAAATAAATCAGTCAAATATAGATCAAACAAAATTTTTTACTTTTACACATTTCCTTGCCCTACCAACCTTCGATGATGAGATTGCATCTCTTACTAGTGATGTAGGGTTGGGAAAGGATGGGAATGCCCTTACTTGCCTATGCTTTGTCCATGGTGATAAGCTGATGCTTCTTACTAGTAGCATGGGGCAGGGTATAGGGGGTCCTCTCTACAGTAAACATTGAAGGTCATAAGCAAATAGTTCAAATAAACTTTTGAAATCTTGAGTCATAAACAAATGAATCAGATGTCTAAAATTCCAAGAGAGTTCAAAACCCTGAAAACCAGATTTTGTCAACCAAGTGGCCATCTATGGATCTAAGTCTAGATAAACTGCAAAGCAAGTCACATTCTAAACTATGGAGTCACTTGAGTAGGGTAGGTTTGTAGCATCCTAATTTGGTTCTGCCAACTCTTTGTCCATATCTCATCATTTCCATTTCAACACACCTCATAGCTTGTGCCCTTTCTAGCTCTCGGTGGCAAGCCCTCACATCTTACTAGTTGTGTGGAGTTAGGAGTGGGGCAAGTACATCTGCTCATCATACTAATTCATCATCACATTTTGTCAAAACAATATGAAGTACCGGAAAAATTGCTTATGAAGACTAAAGTTCAAGATCACATTGTGTCTGCATTATCATATATCAGCATTACGAAATACAAAAAGAAAGAAAGCATTTATGTCATTTGTTCTCCATTGCATACATTCTGAAAAGCATATAAAAACAATAATTCTACTATACATGTGGAAATGAATCACAAAATCCTAGACACCAAGATTCTGATCCAAACAAAAGTATATATATATATATATATATATATATAATCAAGTTTTGTGTATAATGCCATCATGCGCTAGGCATGGTCAAAATGCTCAATGAGCCCAGAAAATACAAAATAATCATATAAACAATCTAACAAGAAGTCACTACCAAAAGGAGCCAAGTGGCCTCTCAACCCCTATGAGATCCCTTTAGAAGGTTCACTCGACCACGTCTAGGGACTCTGGCTATGCCGGAACTTTGAAGTGCATTGAGGGCTCACGGTCCCCGAGGAGTAGTTGCAGCCTCACTATGAGAGCGACTCCTCATCAGGCTCTCCGCTGTCCTATATTTAGACCAACTCGGTATGGAGGGTAGGTCATCATCTTAGCCAAATGTCAGATAGGGGCAAGGACATCACTATGCCTACCATCTGCTGAAGGCTCCCCTGCATCCACGGATAGCTCCACACAAGTCCTCTCCATGGGGATCATCAAGGTATCAGTACATACCCAGTGAATCAAGTCTCGCCACTCGTCAGCAGTCTCTGCAAGCAAATGAGAAGACAAGTTAGAAATAATCAAAAGATAAAAACAAAAATGAACAAAGGAGAGATAACAACTAAGGCAATCCCAGATAAGAACAAATATTAAAAGAAGAGTAAAAAATCACTCGGATCTCCGGGCCTCCAAGAGGGATCCCTAGGATCATCGCCTGCCACAGATGCCACCACTGATTGATGTCCTCCTCTTGTGTCCAGGGAAACATAGCATCCTACTACGGACTCATCCTCCCCGCCTAGGTCCTGAGAGGGCAACTCCTCTGAGACTAGAGTCACCCTCTCCGTGCTCTGCTCTGCCCTCTTGGCCTGTAGGATCTCCTGAGTGTCATGCCACTTAGGATCACTATCCTACTCTCCGCCTGACTCACTGAACTCCATGTCCTTAGTCTCCTCCTCGGTCTCTCCCTTGTAAAATCCCCAGATTCGGAGTCTATATCGATAGGGTCATCATTGCTATGGGCAGGACCGGCGGCGATTTGAAGTAAGGGTGCATGAGGAGAACTGACTCTCTCTCTCAGGCATGTACCACCCACTTAGCTGCAATAGGGACACCAGGAGTAACAAAAGTCCAACCCCAGCCTCTAGGACCTCCCCTAGCCTCCTGAACTGATCTAAACACTGACACCACTAGGGGAAGCATACCAACGTAGGCAAGGCCAAACTACTGAGGCACTCGATCAAAAGGGTGTGTCTCTACCTTCCCTGTCATGTCCATAAGCTGCCTTGTAGTAGAGCAGGAAATCAAAGTGAGGGTCTCCTCGCCCCACAACCCTGCCATGGCCTGATAAGGTGTGGCCTCCATATCATTAGTAGTTAGGGAAGCAACTGGCTGGTGAGGTTCTCTAAGCACCGACATCTCTGTCCATCTAGCTACTCTCATGGCTCCAAGATCTGCCAACTCTACGCCTCTCCCATAAGGGATGATACACTCATAGACCCAGCTCATAACCAGGGTCAGACGGCTCAAGGATTGTCCCTGTAAGTGGACCACCTTGTATAGGTCGTGGTAGATGGTCCCAAGTATATCAGCTCCCCAGGCATAAATCTGGCCATGTGCCTCAATCTGTGCAATAATAGGGGACCAACAGTAGAGTAAAGTGTCTCCTCCCTTGTCCCTGATCAATCTCGAGGAAAGGATCCCCATAATGGCCTGATGAATCAAGGGGATAGGAAAGCTAGGAATGGAATGGACCCTCACCCCCTTCTTCGAACCGGTGGAGACAACTGCATCTCCCATATATGTAGCCCACTGAGCTATCTGAGCCTGCAACCCCGCTATCTCGAGTGTAAGTCATCTCCCGATGATTGGGACTCCCAAGATGTGGTAGACATCCTCTAGAGTGATAGTCCACTCACCCCTGACTCTTGGAAATCAGAAAGTGTTCCGATCAACATCCCAATACGAAAACATGTCACAAAGTATGTAACTAGAAGGTGTGACATGAGGAACCCATGATATACGTAATATGCCGGCCCTTTGAAGAGTATCCTGCTCGGCCTGAGAAAGTGCATCCAAAACTGCTGGAATCCAATCACACTCTCTCTCTTGGCTCCATCTGATATATTCCTCCTTCTTTTGTATACACCCAAAAACACGTAAAAAAAGTTAGTACCAAAATCACATTGGGAAAAATCATTAAAACACAAGAATACTAAAAATGCAAAATTGGGCTAAAAACACTGTTATTTGGCATTCTGTAAAGGACCGCCACCCTGAGCAGGGCGGTGGTTCCGTAACCGCTGCCTTAAAGGGTGGCGGTCCTGTAATCGCCACCCTGCTCAGGGCGGTGGTCGTGTCCCGCATTTCCAAACAAGTCACGTGCCCTAAAAAATGCCTAAAAACACGAAAAAACTACTATTTTGACTAAAACAAAGCCTACCCATTAGGCGCCCCCCCTAAGTGACCCTATTAACACCGAAATTTTCAAAAATAATCCCCCCATGAAAAATATTTCATCATTTTAACATTTTGGGGGTAAAAACGTTAAATCAAGAAGAACTAACCTGTGATCTTGCGGGTCGATGTTTCGCTCGCGGAGGCATGATCACTATCTTGTCATGAACGTTTTCACTATACTCTCGTCAAAAACCATCACCGTGGGTCCCAGAGCTCAAAATCAATCAAATCGACACACGTAAATGAATAGGTAAATGGGCCCATTTTTACATATATAACATCTTGACTCGTTTTGAATGCCCTTTTCATAGGTTTGGAGCGCCGACGAAGGTAAGTTCTTATCCCCACACAAATGGTAAGTCCTCATTTCAAATTATTTTAGTATTTATTTTTTGATTTATTTTATCTATCTGCACTTGAGTCCTCTTTTCATTTTGCAGGTAGCCAGAATTTTAGATGGTGTCATTTCGACACATGGACGTGTCAGGTAAAATTTCTAATTTCCCATTTTGGGACCACCATACTTGGACCCACTGTTTTGCGCCTCTTCATGGCTAAAATGCTTCTCTGAGGGGGCAATATGTACGTACCCAACATTATAGGGTACAGTACCGCCATAACGATGTGACACATGCCCCAATGATGATACAGGTCTCCTCACAAGGTGTTCGGGTTTCAGAAAATCTCTTCAAGTGTGCGTTAACATCCCGCATGCCCTGCTTAGCCTCTGTGTGCTCTGTTTTACTCTTCCCCCCCTTTTCCTTTGCATTTTGGTCTTTAGTAATGAAACCGCCACCCTACCTAGGTGGCGGTCTCGTGACTGTCGCCCAGGCAGGGCGGCAGTTCTGAGCAGGTTGGTGGTCCTTCACGCATTTTCCAACACACTTCTTTTAACATGACTCACGTAAATTTTCAACTTTTACCAGCTTTCTCATCCTTTGTTCTTGTATTTATGATTTTGAGTTCCCTGGAATAATGTTTCTCCATTGTTTATAGTAAAAGAGTCCTAGTTGGAGTTACCTTTGGGTGAATGGGAATTCTATAAATAGCTAGTTTGATTACAAGCAAATGGCCCCTCAAAATTACCTCTCATCCTCTCATTTCAATAGTTTAGTCTTTCAGTTCTTGCTTAGGAATTCAATAGTTTTCATTTGTTGCATGCATAGTTAGTCTTATTTTGCTGTTTAGAAGCCACATGATCTTCTTGTTCTAGTATTATTACTGTTTCATACAATCAATTGAGATAAGATAGTTTCATTTTCAGCCTGAAGCCATTAGAGTTGCAGGTTTTGTTCATCAAGAAGGATAGTTTCAGGTTCTGGATTTTTTGTGTTGCATGAATCGCAATAAATCCCGCTAGGAATTACATAAGCCAAGCTCTGTTCTCTTGCGCTATCCCTCTCCTACTCGCATTATATTCAGTCTACATCTAAAGCTTCCATTGTTCCAATACCTACTTCTGTTGATGCTAGCATTACACGCTTTTTTGGATTCACGTGAGCATGAAGGAACGAGGAGACCACACTGAGGGGACAAAGCCACACATAATCGGATTCGCCACTATTCTGCAAAATCTAGGTTCAAGCTATCAAAGTTTTAGATAAAACATATCTAATAGAGTAATAAATCATTTTATTTCAGTTAATCTCACTTTTGATATTGCCGGGGAAGCTGTGGGGATTGATAGTTTCTAAGAAACCATGATTCATTCCTCACTTCTGAGGTAATATCAAGGGTCTTTCAAATAAATTAGATCAGTTATTTAGTTATTTAGAATAGATTCACAACTACACAGACAAGTAGCTATACTCAGTTACCTTGTTTGTTTTAATTTCTGTTATTAGATTAGTTTTCGTTTCCTAGATATATTAAATATTTGTTATCTTAATTGTTAAAAACTCTGTCAAAAACACAAAAATAGAGAATTTATATATGCTATAGATATACTTTACATAATTAGCTTGCTTTGCTTTAGTTAGATTTACATTATTTCCTTTTGTATGACAATCATGGGACCTAGGGAGCCTAGAGAATACGTATTCGAACCAATCGTGCCTCAACCCAATCTTGTTACAACAATAATTGACATAGACTAGAATCTTAGAATTCAGGTCTTCCGAACAACAACAGACCTACAATAAATTGGCCCACAGTTAAGAGGATTAAACATAGAAGACGACAAAGTGCATATGTTTTGGTCAAACTAGCCAAACTACAGATTACCCTAGATAAATATCCGCATGATTGTAGAAGGGCTTGAAAGAGAGCAAATGTTCGGTGTCATCCTCTGGTCCCACAACCAGATGCAAGAGACATTCTCATTGACATAGACACTAGCTTAAGAATTCAAGTTGCCAAAACGCCTGTAAGGTACTATGAGAAGATTGCGCAACTTTTAGCTCTAAACATAAAGGTCGAAAAGGAATACGACTACTGGATATCATGGATTAGAGATTGATTCTTCACATGACCATAGGAGGTCCACAGCAACCACGAATCTACGGTTGTGATCTACAAATCACACAACCCAACGAGCCCACAGGTCAATCAGACGTTGATGCTGGTTTATGCACATTAGTGTTCAGATCATCTCCACTTCCACCAATCATTATCGCACAATTATCCTCACTAGAAATAATAGCTAATCTAGCTAAAGACTTCTGGACTAGACCAGAGAATCGACCATAGAATCCATCATATATCCGCCTTCCATTTTCATGACCTTGTCGGGAGACATATACGAAGCACCCACAGGTTATCTTCTACGTATCCCACAACCTATAGATCGAATCACACCAGAGCTCGATATTGATTGGAGCCTTCGAGCAGTCATCCTCACCAACCAATCTATCAAGCCAGTTAAGGTTAGAAGGGCCTTCTTTGCCTTAGATTTATAGATTCCACTAGTGCACGTCGAAGACATAAGATTGCCTAATTAGTTTGTCTATACTCCACGTATATTCCTTCCCTACCGGCTGTCTCGACACGACCTCGGGAGGTCGGGTGCGAGGAAGAGTTACTTGTAGATTCCCATGCTTGCTTGTCACTTTTCCATCGTATAGTGCCACTGACAATTGGTCAGAAATTTGATGGGTCAGAGGTGGCATGCTGATTATAGGCTCCTCCATGAGTGAAGGAGAAAATGAAGGGGGTTCCACTGTGGATGAAGTAGTAGATGAAATAGGCTCTTTTGCAGGTAGGGGAACTTGCGCTAAGATTTAATCTATGGAAGGAACATGAGGTAATTGGGAAGTAGATGGTATGTCATCAAAAATAGCATGGACCTCATAGACATTGCTATTATTGTTATAGGTATCACCAAGTTGGTTGGAAGATGGGGCATGATTAGGGAAGGGCTTCTTGAAGATGTGTAGGTTTTGGTTAGCGGGTGCATTCGGGCTATACAAGACTAGATCTCCATTATCTAACATTTCTTGGATGATATTCTTGAAGGTGATGTAGTTATTGTCGCTATGACCTTTGACACGATGATAGTTGCAAAAATCATGATCCTTATACCATGTGGGCATGGGGCGCTCAGGGTGAAACCAATATGTGGTTTTATAGGTGAAAGGGAAATGACACCATACTTAACAAGTTTTTTCAAAACAAAAGAATAATATTATCCTATGGAAGTGTACTTTCGTTGTTCTCATATGAACTGTAAAGCTTGGACAAGAGAATGATTAGAAGGGGGTTTAGCTGGGTTTGATTGATGAGGGGGACCAGCCTTGAGAACTACGACATTGGCAGACCCTTTGGGTTTTTAATAGTTGTTTTGGGGTTTCGAAGATGAAGAGGCATCATTTGATTTGAATGCAATGTTCTTGTTATGAACTTGAATCTTCTTTTCTTCGATAGGTTGAATTTCCAATTTCCATGCCATGGTGAATGCCTCATCAAAAGTATGAAAGGTATGCACCTGCAGGGTAGGTGAGATGTGTCTAGCATAAGCCCAAGTAAATAACTTTGTGAGTTTAGTTTAAGGTAGCTGGAATGTGAGCTGATTAATTAAACTGTGCCAACAAGCGACAAAGTCAGCGATGGACTTGTCGTCGTACTGTCGAGTGGAATAATGATCAGTCATGGTAACCTTTTTGACAATATTAATTGAGAAGTGGTCTAGGAAGGCCTAGGATAATTGATTGAATTAGTAAATGGAATGTATTGGTAGCCCATTGTACTAATCTAATGCAGGTCTTATCAGGGACATTGGGAAATTCCTCATAAGTAAAGTATCATCATGGGAAATCAGGTAATACCCATGTTTAAAGGACCACAAATGTTGTTGTGGGTCCTCTTTGCTATTGAAGCGGTTGAATTTTGGCATTTCCCAATGTACGGGGTATGGTCGAATAGGAATAGATGGGTGAATAGGATCATTACAAATTTCATCATAGGTGAGGGAATTGTGTGAGCCAGAAACCGATGCTTCTAGTGTTTGCATCCTTTCCATCATTAACTTGATGAGGTCATTGGTAGGTTGTGGTGGAAGGGCTCCTCCTGTGGCATAAGGGGCGTGGTATTGAACCTGTGATGTGGGCGGGATTCCATTATATGGTGATGTCGAATAGGGAGGTTGAGAATAGGGAACCAACATACAGGATATGTATCCAGAATGGGTAACATATGAGATAGGGGGTTGTTGATAGTATGTGTATGTAGGTGGGATGGTCATTGTGACTCTAGTAGTGATTGGGGGCAGTGTTTGTGGGATGGAGAGGACAATATTATGGAATGGAGTAGGGGTCACTGCCACCACAGGAGGCTATGTTGCAATGGGTATTTGTGAGACAATGGGTGTGGACTGGGCTATGGCCTGGGTGGTCGATGAGGGGACAATAGATATGACAGGTGCGAGTGATACTACAGACGCAACGGTCATAATGGGTATGGGTCCTAGCTACAAAACTACTAGGGGTGTAGAAGGTGAGGGTAACACCATATTATTAGGGGCTGATGTAGAAGCGGGAATAAGGGTAGGAGATATGGATACATGCATGTCGTATATCAACTGACCTGATGAGTCTCAGGTGGAAGAGTGGGAAAGGTAGAACTGTAAGGCCGCAGGATTCTGAACAAGGAGTCGTGAAAATTATTTGTCACCTGCAATAATGGTGGTAGATAAGGTTGGATCCATGGGTGAAAGGATAGAGGGTGGTGAAGGACTAGGTGGGAGTGGTTGAAAATTCACGTGAAATATAAGAGCGTTGGTGTGGCTACAAGTCAACACCATGTGAACAAGTGCTGACCTGGAAAGACTGTATTCTGTAGATGACATAGAAAGTAGCAGGACATAAAAGAATGAGGCTGGCAGGGTAAATTTGGTCAAGATTTGGATCTGGAAAACCAAATACAGACACCCGACGATGGTCAGTTTGACCAGTGATGGTTGCTATAGAATCGTCGTTGGTCACAGAAACTAATGCCGGTTACTGCAGAAAATCCCTAGTTTCATAAAATGGATCAGGGTTGATAAACGGTACAAGGAAATGTTTTCTGTATGATGGTAATATCAACAGCGTAGAATAGAGTATCAAGAAAATATGTTAATTCCCAAAGGGCCAAAAAACTAGAATTGAATGATGAAGGAAGATTGTCCCAGGCCAAAGTACCCAGAAATTCAGGAGCCGACACCAATTAGGTTTAACCGATGACAGTTAGATGAAAATCGACGATGATCGTTGGATTGACTCTGGTTACTATGAAATTGAGACAGAAATGAAGAAAAAATAGGTTGTGATTTAAATCAAGTGAAGAATCAAAATTAGGAATCTGAGAATGAGAAGATGGGGCCCTGACACACTTAGATAAAGTCAAAATAATCCAACTATGATGGGGAGTGTGCAAGGAAAAAACAAAAATGTGGAATCATGTCCTCACACCTCAAAATGCAAAGCAAGAAGAACGCTAAGAAAAATCTGATCCTAAGAGTGGTTTTCCTTTATGTGTGTTCATATTACACTATTTAGAATTGACTGTGTGTATTTAGAACAAAATTCTATGGTTAGGAAGGCGTCCTATGAAGAAGGATATCTAAAAGGAGAGGTTTTAGGTATGTTATGGCAGGGGCGGGCTGTCCTCTAAGATGATGAATCGATAGAGGAAATGAGCTGGGGAGTACCTGCCAATCTAATCATGTGATCATGGACATTGTGTTCCCAAGTAAGATGTTGTTTAAGAAAGATGTGTATATTTCAATTTTGTGCAAGTTTGGTAAGACAAAGAGAGAGAGAATGTGCTTTCTACAATTATTTGTGTCAACCATCAGCTAGAGCATGACTTCTAGCATATAGGTTGCCCTCATTTTATTGTGAGCTAAATGTAGCAAATCAGAATGTAATGCAACCAATTTTAAGCCCAAATCAAAAGATTATGTTCTGATGACACAAATGGTGAATAGGAGAGGGTATTCTCTTTCACTAAATGTAAAAATCAAGAAGAATGGTTCTTTTAAAATGAACCAAAAGAAAATGTATCCTTTAGAGAAATTAGAAAGAAGAGAAGATTAATAAGGAAGAAGATTAATGTGTAAGCTTTTTGAAGGGAAAAAAACACACAATTTTTGCCTAAGAATGAAGAAAATGCAATATAACCCCCTGATGGGTCCCATTGGGCGTGCCAAAATGTTTCACCATTTTCTTTACGTTTTGAATGATGAAATAGATAAGGATAAGGGCCAAGGAGGAATACCTGTTTATGCTATTTGGTTGGAGGTTGATGCGCATGTTTAGACTTCTCGATCCCATGCCAATTGTGAGAGCTTCCTTTTGTCTAGGAGGAACTACCTGTAATAGAAAACAAGACCACAAAAAGATAGATAAATGATATATAACAATGTACTGCATGGCCTCTCTCACATCATTCGTATAAATCTCCATCACTTGCACAATTGGGGGCATTAGAATTCCCCCCTCCATCATTATTTGATGTCTCTACTCATAGCTTATCTACTATACTTTACACTTTGCGCTTCATGGTAAATATTTCCTCGGATCTATCACACACTATACTATTATTCCCCAATGACACAATCTAGTTCTATAGTTCCTAATTGAATGTTGAGGGTCCAATTCTTAAATGAACCTCACATCATTTAATTTTTCTATACGTTACGTTATGTGCTTCACATTCTCACATCTTTGGTACATGCATTGTACCGTCCTTACTTGATGATGCACTCTTGTTCTACTGGTTCATGCTTGACCAAAGACTATGAGTAGCTAGGAATTTCAATAACAAGGAAGCATGGTTAGAACATGCAGAACCTTGGAAAAATTGCAAGCCCATTTTAAGAGTATTTTGCTGTAATATCCCTTTTGGGACTGTTTCACACCATTTTCTTTACGTTTTGAATGACGAAACAGATAAGGGTAATGGCCAAGGAGGAATACTTGTTTATGCTGGTTGGTTGGAGGTTGATGCGCACATTTAGACTTCTCGATCCAATGCCGATTGTGAGATATTCCTTTTAGCTAGGAGGAATTACCTGTAATAGAAAAAAAAAACCACAAAAAGATAGTTAAATGATATATGACAGTGGAATGCCGAGCGTATGCTAGTTCTAAGAAGTGTGATACTTCCTAGATGGTTTTCAATCCATTGTTTAAAACAAATTAATGTGAAAAATAAGTAAATTCCTATTGTAGTTGATATGATTTAGGTATCTCATTCAAATACAATAAGCAAATCCAATCACAACATGTTAGACTATAGTTAGATCTAAATGATGAGGTGTTTGTTAAGGTACTGGGACTGGTCAGGATCTGATTCTGGGTTGTTTAGGTCAACTGGTAGGCAGGTTGTTTGGATTTGTTCTTGGGAAGGGTATAAAACACACAGGATGATATTGGTTAGGTATAACCGACGATGGTTTAAGGGAGACCGATGACGGTTATGGGTAACTGGCGTTGGTAGAGTAGGGTGACAGTAGTTCACTGAAAAATTTATTGTAGAGTCTGGGTGAGGTTGGATGAGGCTAAAGAAGGGGATGACGAGGTCTATTGGGAATGCTAAGAACACTCAGAGAGGTGGAAGGGCCAGGATAGGTAATCTGATAAATGGGTGGGTGAGGTTTCTGGGTTTGTCAGAAAGATGGCTATGGAGGAATGGGAATGTTAATAGAAGAATGGTAACAAACATGACAGCAATTTTATGAACAAAATAAGAATGGTAATGATTAATGATAAAACAATTACCAATTGTTATAGGTCCAATGGATGGGTGGTGGTGATGATTGGTTGATGGAATGGAGCTTTGTGCAGTAGTGAAACTTCCCAGAATGTTATCGTGAGTGCCAATGCTTTTGGATCTATCCTGGTGCTAGCTATGGATGTCTGGGTGCATGGAAAGACTCTGGTTATTCTTACATGTAGCTCTATTTTTCGTCCTCTTGTCTCTCCGAATGTGCCAACCCAAAAACAAGGTTGCTTAGGTGAATAAATAGTAATCGATGACGGTTCCGGGTTGACTGGTGTTGGTTTAGGGGTGACCGACGTCAGTTAAGACGTGATTCCCTAGGTTTACTAAAACGGGCATCTCTTTCTGATTTCTTAGGCCTAGTTAGTTTTGTTCTCGCGGATTAGAATGAGAAACTTCCCTTCTAATGGGCGAGAATGTGATTAGAGAGATTTTAGGGATTGATTTTAGGGTTAGACCAAATCTTAGCTCATTAAGGCAAGTAAGACTTAGTTATTGTTAGTTATAGAAACATGCCAAGAATAGGTCTAGGGTGAGGTGGTTGGATGAGGTGTCTAGGTGAGGTGGCAGGGTAGAAATTAAGATAATTAGATAATAAATATTGTGAGGATATATATTAATTTAATTAAATCAATTAAATTAATAGTGATGTGGGGTGGAAGGGGCCCTAGTTAGGTGAGTATGTTTGAGCTGTTTATTTGACGAGGGACCAAGGGGAGTGTGACCCAATTTTGGTGTCTACAGGGACCTTTCTAATTTTTAGATATCCAGAATGTAACAAGGATGTCATGTATTCTATGGTTATAACTAAAGTTCCTTCATTGAACTAATTTAAATAAAATTATTTCATTATGCAAGAATTATTATTGAATGAACTCATTCTAAGTATGGATGTGTGATTACTATGGGTTGCATGATATAATATCATCCTTCATTACAGTTTCTAATTGAAACAAAAATCATTTCCTATCAAACAAATGGTTTATCTTGTGTGTATCCTTCGTTATAACCATTAAAGGATCATTTTTTTAGCACACACTTACCTCTTGATCCCTATATTGTCTATGTAGACTAAAGGCATTGAAATTATCCTCCTCACTCAAATATTTAATCGAGCCTCAACACATTGCAACACCCATAAAAATTGGAGGTGTTAATGGGGGTTGATGTTATCCCTGCATTACTATCAAGCCCCTTATGTCTTGAAATTTTTGACATTCAAAACTTGATGCAAGTCGATAGGATATCTTAGGTATGCAAGTGTGTCAACTCTTATTTTTCAATGTATGCTAAACAACTAGTTATCTCTCTAAATGATTGAATTCTACTTTTTTCATGAGGATGATCTTTGAAAAATAATTAATTCCTTTACAACTTCAGTATCAGTCTCGTATTAATTTATCCTTATCATATTGTATAATGCATTAACTTATATATAAAATTTATTGATTTCAACGCAGGACCCTATTAACATACAAGTTGACACAAAATAAATGACAAAAATGAAAAAATATTGTACACAAACCTTAGTTATTTTGCAAAGAATGGGTCGAATGACAAGAGCTAGAGGTGTACAAGTATAGTTTTATAAAATTCTAATAAATATTGGGAAACATAGATGAGAGAAAAAATGTGTAAGAGAGAAATAAGGGAAAATATAAAATAATATATATGATTAAAGGATCGATAATATTGAACATAAAACCTGCAAGGAACAAATACAAAGTTAAATTTATCAAATATCATGCAAAAAAATGGAAAAAAGTCAAGGGTGAAAAAATGTAAATAACTTACACCAACAAGAACCTAATCAGACCAAAAATAAAAAATACACAAACACATTAACACCATAACAATTAACTAATTTATTACAAATATTAAATGTATAATCATATCATTATTTGGCTTGTTCTGACAACCTCCATAGTAATTATTGGTTAGTATCTCGCACATGCAATTTGGATAATAGTTAACCCTTTCTTCATTATGTCATGAAATGTTATGATTAGCAAAATATGTGTGTGTGTGTGTGTGTGTGTGGGTGTGTGTGTGTGTGTGTGTGTGTGTGTGTGTGTGTGTGTGTGTGTGTGTGTGTGTGTGTGTGTGTGTGTGTGTGTGTGTGTGTGTGTGTGTGTGTGTGTGTGTGTGTGTGTGTTAATCCTCGTAAACTTATTGTGTTCATAGACATTTTATAATGGTAACAAGGGGTAGGATCTAATGGTATGATTGTATAATCTTTTATTTTTACATTAAACTTGACATTTATTTGACAATCCCTTTAAAAATCTTAAATTTGAAAATCCAATCAAAAAATTATAACATGTTGACCACATGATAGAGTTTTGGATCCTTTTTTCCTCAAAGATTTTCTCACAAACTAATAAATATGAAAAGAATATAATTAAGCTATTAATCAAGATCAGAACAAAAATTTAATATTATATAACATTTTTCAAATAAATATATTTAAAATATTTATACCAATTTTAAACACAATAAATTATTTTTAAATTAAATTAATTTCAATATCACTTTAATTATTTATATATATTTTTAAAAATTTATTATTTAAATAATTCTAAATTTTATTTATTAATATAACTTCCAATATATATATATATATATATATATATATATATATATATATATATATAACTCAATATAATATAAATTTTCATTTAAGTCTAGGTCCTACATAAATTTTAATATTTTTTATTTAAATTTTTTATTTTTTATTTTTTTAAGTTTCAAAAATTGTATGTTACATATTCCATTTACACCTACACCGGGCCAGTCATTTGATTTTTCCTTATTTGCACAACTTTTCTCGTGAGTGTTTGTCTTATACCAAGACATTTTTTAATCTAAATTTAAATTAGCGCCTAATTAAATTATTGTCAACTTCCAATTTAGTTGCTCACCAAAATCATGCATAAACACTTCTCATGGTGCATGGTTAAGGTGAGCAACTTTTTGTGGCCTCAAAGTTTTAAATTTTTTTAAATATTGTTGGACTTACTTGTCATCAATTCAGGGACTCACAAAGATTTAGTCTTTCTCAATAAAAATAGCATATCACTTGAGCAAGAAGTTAAAGTGGTCATAGAAGGCACATTGTTAGATGGCTCTCCGTTATGAAAATAAAACACAAATTTTATTGATTTTTAAGTTAATATAAGAAGTGAGAAAAACCAACAAAGAAGTCCACACAACAAAAATATCTCAAGGTTGTGGTAAACCAATACCATATAAATTGGTTTATGATAAATTTAGAAGTATAATTATAAAGTTTTTAGGTAAATCTTTAAACACAACACATGCACAAGATATAATTAGAAGCGTTTACAAAAATATATCTAAATTAATAATCAACAAACACACAAATATCTTAAAACAATGATTTTTTTATGAAAATATATATTAATACATTGTACAATAACAAATCATATGTGAAAGGTAAAGTGGTGAGTTATTCACAATTATGTTATCTTAAGATTAACATCTATTTAATTATCACAAGACAATTTCAACTTTAAAATTGATATCCATTTCATTGTCACTTCAATTTTTTTCTTCTTATTTATCTAAGATAATAAAAAATATAATAATTATAATAAAAATTAAAAATATGATAATTATAATACAAATTAAAACTAGTTTTTTTTTTTCTAAATTTATTTTTCAACCCTACAAATAAAATAATAAAATTAATATCATGGACTAAGGCAATTTGTTTTTTAAAAATCACTAAAATATTCCAAAATAAAGACCTCGTACATATCTCATATATGTTAAATAAACTCTTATTTCATTCTTTAAAAATTAAAAATTAGAAAGTAAAAGTCAATTTACTACGGCAAAGGCGTCCCCCCTATGGGAAAGGCCCTTCCAGACGTTTCTACAACTATGTTGAATTTGATGGCCTGTCGGATGTTTTTTCAATGTGTTTTATTTTGACGACCATTTGGACGTTTCCGACTATTTTTAACAGCGGTTATTTTTAAGCACTTGATTTTTCATCATTTTCATAGTCCAGATTTGCGCGAGGTCATCAAAAAGAAGCTTTTGGAATTTAGCTGTGAGCTTAGTGGCATTTTTGTTTTGCTGCGAAATCAACAAACGCGTTGAATTGACTAGAGAGAATAGGATGTTCAAAACAAGTTTACATGTATGAAATTTAGTATTTTATTCTCTCTTGACTTTCTCTTGAATTTTCCTAGAGAATCTGATACTTCCTAATGATGATAACTTGGAATCTAGTACGTACCTTGTTCTGTTCCATTCTGTTCTATTCTTAGCAATGTATTTGTTTAATCTAGGGTTTAATCTGATATGTTATGTCAATTTAGGGCTTTTTTTTCTATGCGTTTTTTGTTATTTTTTGTGGCCACTATCAGTAGCACAACATAATAAAAAATGAAAATCCATACAATGTTAAGACAAGACCTCGATGAACCCAACATACCTCTGTTGCCATAGAGTGATGTCGGATTTAACAAGTTAAGAAGATGCTTCAAAGTTTTTGAAATTGGATTTACATCTGTAAAATGTATTTTCTCAAAATTATCTGAGGCCTTTTTCACGAATATGATTGGAGGACGTGAACTGTTTGACAAAATGCTTCCTTGAAATTTACACCTAAGACTATTTTCTCACAAACATCATGGTTTTCCATCAATGCTTGTCCTCTTTTGCATGCTCTGGATCGGGGGATCCCATTTTGGAATTTGGCTTAACACATGTCCATACACATTTTTCAAATAGTTCACATCTTCTGTGTGCTTATATTTTTTTCATATTCATCACACATATGATCCACTAAGTACATTTGTGTCTTGAACACGTGCTTCTACATTTTTAGCTTATTCATCACAAATAGTTCAGGAAATTGGTATTATCATTATCAAGAAATTGTTGTAGAAGTTATCCCCATTTAATTTTAAATGATTCATCACCTAGAAGTGGTTTAATCAAGTTAGATAATGTATTCCACTATCCTCAAGTCACATTCATATACTGTCATCCTATCTATCCATTCAACTTCTTGCAAACATAATAAAATTCACATTTACAGTTGCAGACCCTATGAAAGAAACCCCGAGAGATCTCAACCACATGTTCGCACTTTCGACATAGCTTCCATGGTTCCACCTCTTATACATCATCATTTTTATCTCATGCAACAAACAACAAACCAGAAATACCCCTATCAATCAAAATTCCTACACTACTACTATCAATGTAATGTTGGAGATTTAGGGCTACTTACATATCCTTACTATTTATCCTTATATATCCTTAACTATCCCTATATATCCTTTCCCTTGATGTTGCAAGTGTTTCACAAGCAATTATGCAACTGGAGGAGGTTTAAGAAAATTCTAAACTAAATTAGATGGACTGCTAAACTGAAACTGGTTACTAAGGAATTTTTTAGGCATGTACTTAAGTGTGACTTCTCACTTTATCTGAATGAGTTATTATGCCTTACTTTTATTGGAATGTTGAAGGGTGTATTCTTGTACTTTCTATGTGAAGTAACTTACATGATACTTGGATATTTTGGTTCATTCATAATGCAGAGGTTAATGTACCTATGTGCATATTTGTGTGTGCCTATGTTTATCTTTACAAGCATTGTTTCTGAGAATGACAGTCCTTGTTTACCCAGATTAAAGCTGTTGTAACTGCCCTTCGTAACATTCATGGATTGAAATGGCCTCCCTCATTTTGGAAGAAGCAATAGAAGACAAGAGAAGTAGACCTTTTTGATTGGTTGCAGGCTATGTTTGGCTTTCAGGACAAATCTTTTTGTTGTGTTTAGGTCTAAATGATGTCATAATGATAAATTTCTATTATTAGTCCAAATATTACTGATTTTGAATTGTTGTCAAATATCTGCATTCTATGAATATTTATTTTCTTCAGACTGACAATGTTGCAAACCAAAGGGAGCATTTATTTAGTCTACTGGCCAATGTACACATAAGATTAGAGCCAAAGCCAATGCCTCTCGATGTGGTTGGTCCTCATTTATCTTGACGAACATATATAGCTATGAATTTTGTATGAATTTGAATGACAAGTTCATTCTTTTTCTTGATTTACAAATTTTACATTTGCAACTTGATGAACATGCAATAGATTCAGTAACGAGTAAGTTGTTCAAGAACTACAAGAAGTGGTGCAAATTTATTGCACGATAAGAAAAATTTGATGTCAGTTATGGAATAATTATTAAATTGTGTAATTATTTTTAATGCAAGAGAGGTCACTTATGCATGTTAATGTCTTTGAGGTTGTGCCATGGTGTATGATAATCTTCAATCTCAAATATTTATGGAGTTGCAATTTGTTTTCTTTTGAGGTTTCCTTAATGAAGCAGAAGTGTTTGTATACATTTATATGCCTCTAAAATTATGTTGATGTGGTATTACCAAATATTGGATATTGATGGGGTTTAAATTATGATTTCCCTTGATGACTGACCTGTACCTTATCAACTTTCCAAAAATAGGACATGAGGTGCACCAATGTAAAATAATTTACATGGCACTCTACCTGATGATATGGGGTGACAGATGCAAACATTCGCTTTATGCCAGAATGCCTTTGCTACATTTTTCATAATGTGAGTATGCCACCCACATGTTCCATTAAATTATATTTTGATGTTTAAGACCTCGACCCTGATCTTATGTGCTTTCAATTTCCTGAAGCTTTGCATCTGTTCTTGTTTCCCTGTAGATGGCCTATGAACTACATGGTATGTTTGTGAGAAACATCAGTTTTTATCACAGGAGAGAATATCAAACCAACATATGGTGGGGGATGATGAATCATTCCTGGAAAAAGTCATAACACCTCTATATCATATGGTTGAAAAGGTACTTCATTGAGTAGTTTATGTCATATTTTCTATGAAGTCACACATTATGAAGGGTGGGATAATAAGTGGATTGGATATATGCTAATTATTTTTGTATATTTTGGAATCCAAGAAAAATGGGAATGGAACAACACGCCATTCAACTTGGTGCAACTATGATGACTTGAACAAATATTTTTGGTTTGCGAAAAATCATCAACTTTGACATATTTCAAATTAATCTCAACTGAAACTCTAAATTTAATGTTTTAGTAATTTTCATATATTTATCTGACAGTTTTTCATTGGTTGGTTGATTCTTTTCGCCTTGGTTGGCCTATGCATGATGACACTGATTTTTTTCAGAACTTCAACAAATACAGGATCTTTGACAAATGTATGTATAAATTACTGGTTTTTGAGTCTGTTAAAATGAGACAAGATATTCTCCTATAGTTTGATGCCTATTATTTCTAACATACATGAGTATTCACTGCTTGGAAATTTCAGTAGAATGAACAGACTGCTGTAACTGAGAAGTTTGGTCACTCTGAGAGCTCTCAGTAAAATTTTTTGAAAAGGGAATATTTTCCTCACCTGTTGTGTCACCTAGACTATTTACCAAAGGAGTTAATGAATTCAAACCATCCCTTGAATACTGTAATGGTAGCTCACTCAAATAAGTAGAGCAGGGGCGTGTCTTGCCCTAGGCAACCTAGGCGGTTGCCTAGGGCACTCAAAAGGGAGGGCGCCACTTTCTTTAAAAGAAATTCCAGGTGGTAGGATATTAAAGTGTCACGTTGAAACAAGTATATTCAAACCATTTAGAATTCTCTAAAATTTTACTATATCCGTGAATCTTGCTTCCGTGAATCTTTCTTCCGTTTATGTGATCACTGAAATCTAAATCCTGATTTGCTCAGCTGTTTTTTGATAGTCAGCTACTTTTTGACAACAATGACAGCGCTGTTTACAAATTATATATTTATTATTTATAGATAGTAGACTGTATTTAATTAGCAAGTAACAACGTTTTGGTTTACAGTTTTTATTTAAATTTTTTAAGTGTAGAGTCGCAAACTTGTTTCAACGTGCCTTAGCCTATTGCCAGTTAGGATTTATTTTTGGCGTGGAAACTTGAATGTTGGACTTGGTAATTGTGTATTGTAATTTGTGACTCAGACTGTAGAAAGAGACAGTGAGGCGGCTGAGTAGTGACTCAGTGAGCAGCTTCGCCTTCTATGATTCTAATATCTATGATCATTGATGGATAGTGGACTTGGTGTATTGTGACTCACTCAGACTCAGGCTGTAGATAGAGACACTGAGGGATGAGGCAGTTGAGCAGTGAGACTATGAGCAGCTTCTATGATTCTATTAGACTATCAATAATCAATTATCAGAGATTCACTGATTCAGTCTTTCAGATATATGTGTTGACAGTTGTGCAACTATAGACTGTAGTCATCATGTATGCTATAAACTGATTGAAAAATATCATATTCTCCAGTGTGACTCTGAATCTCCTAGCCCTGCGGCTGCAAATTGCAATGTGCGCTTGCATCAGATGAAGATCTTTCTCCAAAGTCCAAAGCCGCAAAGCCTAAAGTTCCTTTTAAATCAAGTTGAACACCGGATTTGATAGATCATTATTCGTCTTGGGGGAAGAACATAAAGCTAAGTGATCAAACCCTAACTTCTCTAGCATCTTACATTTGATGTTGCATTAATTTTGTTCGTGATTGCATCAATTATATTATTACATTTTGATTTAAATTTTTAATTATTTTATTATGTAATTGTTATTGATTGTATTTCTATTATTTCACTTTTGGAATAGTATTGTTATTGATTATAATTTATAGCATCATTAATACATTATCAACAAGTATTCGTGTAGTTATTGTAACTTGATAAGTGTTTAGTTCAAATGGATAAAACAAAAAAATTAAGTGGTGCTCAATTTCGAAAAAAAGAAACAAAAAATTGAGGAGGAAAAAAACCTTTTGAAAAAGATACCTAAAATAAATATATTTTTAAGTGCATCAAATGAAAATTTAAAGTCAAATGTAGTTTTTAATGAAAATGTGAATTATTCTTCGGTTAGTGACAAAAATACACAATCAAAGTCAATAGGAGATGAAAACACACAAGAGAAGGAGAACACACAACAAGAGAACAATGAAAATACTATTATTCAACCCATCATTAATGAACATTTCATTGTTGATCCTGATCCTCCAAAATGGGTAATAGACAATGATACAATAGAATATATAATTTTAAATACACCAAAACAAGATATGAATGTTGATTTTTTAAATTCAAAACGCTAATACTCAGATTGTTTTAGATATGTTTCTAAATATTTTTTTCAACGGAAACTTTTAAACAATGAATGAAAATTAAGAGAATGGTTGCTTTACTCAAAGTCAAAAGGAGTTGTTTATTGCATTCCTTGTCGCCTTTTTCAAGCAAAATCAACCACATTTTCCAAAATTGGATTTAATGATTGGAAAAATGCATCAGCTAGTTTAAGAGAGCATGAGGATTCCCCTAATCACAAGACTTCAATTCTTAATTTCATCACTTGAAGTAATGTTTTGGGAAGAGTTGATTCTACACTTGTAAGTCAATACCAAAATGAAGTAGAGTATTGGAGGAATGTTTTAAAACATATTGTTGCAACTGTGAAATTCCTTGCTACTAGAGGTATTGAATTTTGTGGTGGTGACCATTTATTAGGATCTTCTAGAAATGGAAATTTTTTAGGGTGTTTAGAACTTATTGCAGATTTTGACCCATTTTTGGAAAATCACATTTCACAGTATGGAAATGCAGGAAAAGGAGTTCCATCTTATTTATCTATGACAACATGTAATGAATTTATTGACCTTATGGCACAATAAGTTATAAACAAAATAGTTGAAGAACTCCACAACGCAAAATATTTTTCAATTATTGTTGACTCAACACTTCATGTATCTCACACTGACCAATTAGCATTTGCGGTAATGTATGTTTCTCAAGAAGGTTTTCCAGTTGAACAATTTTTAAAATACATTCCTTCGGTTGGACACAAATAATGTGATTTAGAAGCTTCTGTACTTACAACACTAGATGGCTATGACATTAATATCAAAGATTGTCGGGGGCAAGCATATGATAATGCAAGTAACATGTCTGGAAAATACACAGGTCTACAAAATAGGATTAAAAATCACAACTGTATGGATGAGTTTGTACCTTGTTCAGGGCATTCCTTAAATCTTGTTGGATCTTTAGCTACAGAATGTTGTACAACAACTATAGATTTTTTTTCAGTACTTCAACTTATTTACACTTTCCTAAGTGCCTCAACTTATCGGTGGGAAATTTTATTAAATTTTTTGGATGGAATTTGTCCCATTGTAAAATCTCTTTCTGAAACAAGATGGTTAGCTAGAGCTGATGCAATTAATTCACTTTTCTTGGGATATAGTAAAATTCAAGATGTTTTCCTAAATATAGCACAAGACAAAAATCAAACAACTACCATGCGACATGAAGAAAAGTGTATTCACGAAAAATTAGACAAGTTAGAAACTTGTGTGATGTGTTGTATTTGGCATAGTATTCTTGAAAGAATGGATGTAACTAGCAAATATCTACAAAAGGTAGACATTGACTTAACCATGGTTGTGACTCAGTATAATTCATTGATAGATTATATTCAAAATATTAGAGAGAATTTTGATACATATGAGCAACATGCTAAGATCATTAGTGGAAAAGAAGAGTAAGAAATTAATAATAAAAGAAAAATAAAAAGAAAAGTTTACTTTGATGAAATGAGAGATGTCGAAATTCAACAAACAGGAAGCGATCGTATGAGGGTGGAGGTATTTTATGTTATTATAGACAACTTAATAAGGGAATTATCAAGAAGAAATGAAGCATATAGTGTGTTAAATGATAGGTTTGGATTTTTGAACAATTTAAAAGATCTTGATAATGAGACAATATTGAAATGCTCTAATTCTTTAGTAAAAATATATAACACAAACTTGGAAATGTACGATGGAAAAGTGACAAGCGAGTGTGAGAATCTACAAGTAACTCTTCCTCGCACCTGACCTCTCGAGGTCATGCCGAGACAGCCGGTGGGGATGGAATACGTGTGGGAATTCTTGGCACTTATGACACCTTTGTACAAACTCTACTACGTCGTGTTCTAGAGTAGGCCAGAAATAGCCCATCCGATGTATTTTACGAGCAGTGGCATGGCCACTGAAGTGGCCTCCACATATTCCACTATGAGATTCGTGGAGAATCTTCTTAGATTCTTCTGTGTCGACACATCTTAGAAACATTCCATCGAATGTTTTACAATAGAGCATATACTCTATAATGACGTATTTAGCTACGATAATACGTAACCACCTTCTTTATTGTGGTGTAGCACCTTCTAGATACGTATGGTCCATGATATAATTAATAATATCAGTATACCAAGGACACTCAAAGATAGGAGGTCTGGTTTCGATGTAGTATACACATTCATCAGTAAAGTACAAATCTACTAGATTGCCTCCGTCTAATGGGTTATCAGCTAACCAATCTACGATATTTTGTCCCTTAACAGACTTATGATTTACGAATGTTAACTCAAATTCATCCATTAAGGTTATAAAGCGTCCAGCCTTTTTAGACAAGGACCCTTGCATGAGGAAGGTTCGTAAATGCTCTATCTTTACAATGACCCTTGTTTCTTGATTTAGCATGTAATGTCTTAATCGTTTGGTTGCAAAGACTATGGCAAGGCATTCTCGTTCTGCTTGCGTGTAATGTGTTTCATAGTCGAGCAACATTTGGCTAATGAAATAGATCGCACATTCTCTCTTGTCATCATCTTCTTGAGCCAGCATACAGGCTAGCAAGACATTGGTAGCTCACAAATATAAAATTAATGGGCGGTATGGCTTAGGTGGCATTAGCATAGGTGGTGATAATAAGAAACGGTTAACTGCATTGAAAGCTTCATTGCAGTCTTCAGTCCAATCAATACTATAATCTTTCTTGAGTAGATTGTTGATTGGATGAACGGTGAAACTTAAATCTGGGATGAATCTCCAGATTGGACCGAGTTTTCCAAGAAATGACCTGATTCCAGATTCATCTGAAGGTGGGATCATTTCAAGAACAGCCCAAATTTTGGTTGGGTCAACATCGATTCCTCGTGACAATATAATGTAACCTAGGAGCTTCCCTCCTGTTACACCAAAGACGCATTTTTCTGGATTCAGCGTGACTCCGTATTCTATTAGACGTGAAAGAATAACGCGGAGTACTTTCGGGTGATCACAACACTTCTTGGCCTTGGCCAACAAGACATCTACGTATGATTCCACAATTTTATGAATAAGGTCATGAAATATATACGTCATGGCCCACTGGTATGTAGCGCTAGCGTTCTTGAGACCGAATGGCATAACAACATAGCAATAGGTTCCCCAAGGAGTTATAAACGTGGTTTTAGCTTGATCTTGTTCGGATATTCTGATTTGATTGTATCCCGAGAATCCATCCATGAGAGACAAAAGCTCAAATCCAGCTGTTGCGTCAACAATGACGTCTATGGATGGTAATGGGAAGTCATCTTTAGGACATGCCTTATTAATGTCTCGGAAGTCTATGCAGATGCGTATCTTCCCATTATTTTTGAGAATGGGAACGATATTAGATACCCACTAAGAATAATCGACTGGTTTGATGAATCCTACTTAGAGGAGTTTCATTACTTCCTCTTTCACCATGAGAGCTACCTTGGGTTTCATTGGTCTCGATTTTTTTTAATTGGCTTTGCATCTGGTTTAGTGACGAGGTTATGTACCGCAATGTGTGGTGCAACCCCTGTCATTTCCTTATAATTAAATGCAAAAGCCTTTTGTTGTTCCTTGAGGATTTGAGTGTGTATTTCTACTTCCGATGGAGTTAACGAGGATCCTAACTTCAATATCCTTGGTTCATCCTCTGTTCCGATGTTAATATCGATTGTTTCTTTGATTAAAGAAGCGTTACCCTGTTAAAACTTAGGCGGGGCTGGAGGTAGTTCCAGATCATCTCCATTCTTGACTGTGTATATGCTGAGTTACTTTTGTGGGGGAAGCTCTATCATGGGATTTCCGAAGTAGGAAGATGAATGTGAGATTAAGGATAGATCTACTGCGTGATGGGTGAGATGTAACGTTGCATATGTGTTTAAGTAATTCAGAGTGGTTGTATCACTATCAATGTGGTCTAGGATAGTAGATTTGTTTTCATTTTTGTTTGTTAAAAGAGGATTTGTCATTGTTTTTACTAGTGGTTCAATACGAAGGGATACCATGAAACGGGTATCTTCCAACTCACTGTTTGGAGTGAAGCATGACGCTGAGGTTGCTATTGAATCAGTGAGAATATTTTGTTCTCGCGGGATTGCTTAAATTGATATGAATTCAAACTCCTTGCTTAAATTTAATACAGCTGTTTTGTAGAGCTGTAAGTGTTCGGCTTTGGTTTCATACACCTCAGTGACTTGGTTTTCTACTAATGGTGAGTCTCCTAACACCCTGATGTTATTAACATTGATCCTCTTAGCTAAGACGAGGCCAAGGAGGAGGGCTTTGTACTCAATGCTGTTTTTTGTACATTTGAAATGTAGTTTAAAGGAAAATGGTAGGACTTTTCCCTCGGGAGAAGTAAAGATTACACCTGCCCCAGCTCCGTAATGACATTTAGCTCCATCGAAATGGAGAGTCCAATACTTAGTTGGGAATATGGGCGTTGGAATATTTGTTGTGTTAATATCTTCTACCTCTACCATGCAGAGATCCACTACTGGAAGAGAACCAACACCTAGGGTGTATCCCATGCCTACGAAATCAAATGGTAGGGACATTGGTAGATCCTGTTCTAGCAATTCAACAATTTTTGCAGTAGTTCCTAATGATACTGTTTCTACAATATTTTCCTCATCCTTGAGGACTGGGATCATCTTGACTAGGCTCATAGTCTCAAGATCTATAGTAGGTACCAAATTTTCTTCCGGTTTTGCGTCGGTGGGTTTATTAAGTTGGTTTGTTGGGAGTTTAAACTCCAAGTGCACCCCTGGTCTTTTCTTTAAGTCAGCCAGGTGTATATCTAATGGTTTTGGATCACCTTTGGCTACGAATATATTTCCTAAGTGTAAAAACCTTACTTCTTGAAATAACGTAGAAGGGATTGCCTTCATACGGTGTATCCATGGTCGGCCGAGGATCATATTATAGTTAGTTTCCTGATCTATAATATAAAACTCAGTCAGGATTGTTTTGGGTCCTAAGGTGACCGGTAGTATTATAGTTCCAATCAACATGGCCTTAAGGCTATCATAGCCTCTTAGTGTGTTTTGAGTCGTGGAACAATTCGTTTCTCCATACCCTAGCTTTTGAAGGAAAGAGAAGGGGACTATGTTAACTGCTGCCCCATCGTCAACCATTGTGCGTTTAACGTAATTGTTATAAACCTAGACTTGAAAATGTAAGGCTGGATCACCTCGGCATGCAATCTCAGCGTCTGTTGGCATTTGGTTTATTTTGAATATGAATTCGGTATCCCTATCCGGCTGCCCCAGAGGGTGGATATCAAAGCCTATATGGTTTACCTGTGTTTCGAGAGGTGGAGTGATGTTAATTAGATGACCTAAACCTAATGCCTCTAAAAAAGCAGCCCTGTGGGAAGGAGAATTCTTTAGTAAGTCCAAAAAAGAAATGTACGAGAAGGTTTTTGTTAGATCACTAATTAAATCATAGGCACCCACGGGTTTACTAATATTTGTTGGATATTGTCTGTTTCTAACGGGTGGCTTGGACTCAGCTGAGAGGAATACTCTCATGTCCTTGTTATAGCCTCTACCGGTAGTTCGGTGTCTAACTCAACTAAGCCAACTATCTTAGGTCGTGGTTGACTTCCTAATTGTGGCGCAACTAATGGATTTAGCGAAGTTGAGGCTTCATGATCGTTGTTTCCTGTCATTACACCCTTGTTTGTCCCATTCGGATTTAGCTTGTTGTTGTTGTGATTTGGGAGCGGATCATTGAAGATCTTGAGGGGTGTTTTTTGAGGTGAAACTGCCCCTGTAAAAGTATTTGGTGCTGGTGACGCAGGATTTGCCAAGAACATATCTATGAAAAGTTGTTTTTGTTCCTCTGGAAAACGTTGCATGAACTTATTATAGTCACGACACGTTCTAGTGTCATGGCCCCGAATTTTGTGGAAACCACAATACGAGTTAGGATTGTAATTCCTAGTTTGTTGGCTTGGTGTATATTGTGGCCCAAAATTCTGATCAAACCGTTGCCTACTAGGACTAAAGTTTTGTATTTGTTGTTTTTGGTTTTGATTTTGGTTTTGACAACCAGTTGAGTTTTGGCTTGGACCGTGTGTAGGGTTTTGCCGTTGTTTTTGTTGTTGTTGTTGTTGTTGTGGATGATTGAAATCCACTGCATTGATTGTTGGGGTAAAGTTGTTGTTTCGTTGGTTGTTTATTAGCGGTGGAGTATTCACAACATTTACCCTTTTAGCCTGATCAGTTACTCCATCTATTGTCACTCCGTGATTCTTATTGAGGATTTTAGGTCCTGGATTGACATTTGTGGTAGTAGGATAAGTCGTAGTATTCTGGTTGGAGGTGATTAACCTCCCGTTTGTTCCATACGTCTTGCGATCGCTATCTATTTCCGCTTGATCTATTCGGAGAGCGCTCTCAAGTACTTCATCATAAGTCCTTAGTGGGAACTTCTAGACTTCTTCCTTTACTTCTCTACTGAGAGAATGAAGGAATAAATCACATAGTTCCGTTTGGTCCATATTTGGAGCACTGGCTGAAGAATAAAGAACTGTATGCCACCTCTAGATGAAATGGGTGACAGATTCATTGTGTTCCTACTTAATGTTCAAGAATTCCCTGATTCCTGTTCTTAATAGTTTGTTCATGTCAAATGTCTTAATGAACCCTGAAACGAGTTGTTTAAACGAGTGGATGGAAGCCTCAGGTATTCTATAATACTAATCGAGAGCGATGCCTTCCAAGGTTTTGGGGAATATTTTAGCAACAACCCCATCCCAAGGGAGTAGTTCTCGAATGGCTATGGCGTAAGCCTTGATATGTGCATTCGGATCTCCCTCACCTTTGTATTTGGGTAAATCAAGAAGAGGTCTTGGAAGCATGATGCTTCGTATGGTGAAATCTAAGGGCTCTTTCAAATATTCTGAATGAGTTCCTATCACATAGGTTTCGACCATTGATGGTGCTTGCTGAGGGGGCGGTGGTGGAATGATTTGTTGATATGGTGTAGCGTATGCATTGGTAGGGGCATAAGGAAACCCCGGTGTTTGAGCAACCATTCCGGGAGAGGAGAACATATCCCCTTGTGGTGATTTGGAGTACATGTTTAAGTATGAAGGGGTATTGTCCAAGAATGGATTATGTTGTACTAGACCGGGAGGTATTGGAACGGTGTTAGAAATGGTAGTTCTAGTTGGTGTTTGTTGTGAATATTGAGGAGGTATGCCCAATGTGCCTATTCCTGTGAGTAGGTCTACTTGGCTAGGATAGTGTAGAGGATTGGATTTTACTGCCTGCATAAATTGTGAATTTTGACTTGCTTGGGAAAGTTCTAATCCCCTAACTTTTTCTACTAAAGTTGAAATGACCTCATTTGGTGAAGTCATGATATTTTGCCTTAGTGGCGTTTGTTGCATATCTTGATGTTGTATAGGCCTGTGATACCCTGCTATGAACTGATCGCTGCCCTGCCAAGTTTCTGCGAGGGCATTTCCTATGTGTAGTGGCATGGAGGTATTTTCTTGAAAAGAGACCTCGGGTCGTGTTTGTAAACTCCCTATGGGTGGGTACATACTCTGAGAGTGTTGCTCATTTCTAGCATAATGTACTGAATGTTCATCATCTAAAACCAGGTATGGGTCTGATTGTCTACTAATTTGTGGTCTAGGCAGTACCTGAGGAGACAAACTAGATTCTCCGGTGAATGTCATATTGTTCGAGCCTGAAAGCTCTGTTTGTTGTGTTTGAGCGAGCTGATCCAACTCCTCTGTTTGGAAGGATGAGCTATATCTAGTCCTTGGAGATAGAGTTTGTGTTGAAAACTGGTTAGTTGAGTAGTTATCACCCCATACTGAGAGTGAGGGTGATGATTATCTATTCAGTTGAGTGTAGTATGCCTCAAGAAATAAGAGAGGTCTGCCATATGCATGAATCCCAACATATTCGGGGGGGTATATGAATACCCGCAAAATAATGGGAAGGAGCGAAGGTGGAAGAAATAGGTAATAGCGAAAGTGCTGTGTTTTTCACGTCGGGTTCACCAATTTTGTATGATGGAAAAGTGACAAGCGAGTGTGAGAATCTACAAGTAACTCTTCCTCGCACCCGACCTCCCGAGCTCGTGCTAAGATAGCCGGTGGGGATGGAATACATGTGGGATGAAGACAAACTAGTTAGGCTATCTGATGTCTTCAACGCGCACTAGTGGAAACTGCAAATCTAAGGCAAAGAAGGCCCTCCTAACCTGAACTGGTGTGATAGATCGATCAGCAAGGATGACTGCTCGAAGGCTCTAATCAATATCGAGCTCTGGCGTGATTCGGTCTATGGGTTGTGGGATACGTGGAAAATGACTTGGGATAGTTTTGTATATGTCTCCAGACAGGGTCATAGGGTGGATGATGGGTAGAGTGGACTCTACGGGTGATTATCTGGTCTAGTCCAAAATTCCTCAGCTATATTAGCTGCTATGTCTAACAAGGATAACTGTTCGATGATGATAGGTGGAAGTGGAGTAGATCTGAATACTATTGTGCGTAAGCTAACATCTATATCTGATTCACCCGTGGGTTCGTTGGGCTGTGGTATTTGTGGGTCACAACCGTATATTCGTGGTTGTTGTGGACCTGCTATGGTCATGTGCGGAATCAGTCCCTAACCCCTAGTATCCTATAGTCATATGCTTTTTCAGTCTCTATATTCAGAATCAATAGTTGTGTGATCTTCTTAGAGTATCTCAAAGGCGTTCATGCAACCTAAATTCTTAAGCTAGTATCTATGTCTGTGAGAGTATCTCCTGCGTCTGGCTGTGGGACCAAAGGATCACAACTGAACGTTTGCTCTCTTTCAAGCCCTTCTACAGTCATGTGGATTTTTATCTAGGATAATCTATAGTTTGGCTGATTTGACCAAAATGTATGTGCTTGGTCGTCTTCTATGTTTAACCCACTCAACTGTGAGCTTATCTATTGCAAATCTGCTATTGTTTGGAAGACTTGGATTCTAAGATTCTGATCTATATCAGTTATTGCTGTGACAAGATTGGGTTGAGGCACGATTGGCTCAAATATGTATTCTCTGGGTTCTCTAGGTCCTGTGATTGTCATACAAAAGTAATAATGTAAATCTAATTGCAGTAAAGTAAAATTAACTATGTGAAGTATATCTATAGCATATACAACTTCTCTATTTTTGTATTTTTCTGATGAACTATTCGAAGGAAATTGAAAGAGCAATTTTTTTGATATATCTAGGAATTGATAACTAAACTAATAACAAACTAAAACAAACAAAGCAACCGAGTATAGCTACTTGTCTGTGTAATTTTGATCCTATTGTAAATAATGAAATAACTGATCTAATCTATTTGGAAGACTCTCGATCCTACCTCAGAAGTGAGGAGTGAATCATAGTTTCTCAGAAACTATCAATCCCCACAGCTTCCCTGGCAATATCGACAGTAAAATTAACTGAAATGGAATGATTGGCTACTTTATTTGATATGCTTCTAACTAGAAATTTGAAAACTAGAACCTGGATTCTACAGAACAGTGGTGAATCCGATGGTGTGTGTGGCTTTGTCCCCTCAGTGTGATCTCCTCGTTCCTTCGTGTTCATGTGGATCCAGAAAAGCGTGTAATGCTAGCATCAATAGAAGTAGATATTGGAACAAAGGTAACTTAGGATACAGACTGAATACAATGCGAGTAGGAGAGAGATAGCGCAAGAGTACAGAGCTTGGCTTATGCAATTCCTAGTGGGATTTATTGCGAGTCATGCAACATAAAATATCCAGAACATAAAACTATCCTTTTTGACGAGTAAAACCTAAAACTTTAATGGCTTCCTATTGAAAATTAAACTGTTCTACCTTAATGGACTGCATGAAGTAATGAAAACACTTGCACAAGATGGATATGTGGCTTTCTAATAGCAAAATAACACTAACTAAGCATGCAATGAACAAAATTATGAATCCTAAGTAAAATGAAATAATGAACTACTAAAATGAGAAATTGAGAGGCAAATTTGAGGGGCCATTTGCTTGAGCACAAGCCAACTATTTATAGCATTTCCATTTACCCAAAGGTAAAAACCAAATTGATCTCTTAAACCATAAGCAATGCCAAAACACTATTCCAGGGAACCAGAATCATTAATGCAAGCCAAAGGCAGTGAAAAAAGGTAGTAAACATTGAAAAATTATGTGAGTCTCTTTAAAAGAGCATTCTGAAAAACGCGTGAAGGACCGCCACCCTGAGCAAGGGAGCGGTTACAGGACCGCCGCCCAGTCAGGGTGGTAGTTTTGTAACTGAAAGAAAAAATGCAAAGAACAAAGAGGAGAAGAGAAAAACAAAGTGACAAAGGGGCTAAGAGGGGCATGTGGGATGTTAACGCATACTTGGGGAGCTTTTACGGATCTCGAACACCTTGCGAGGAGACCTGTATCATCATTGGGGCACGTGTTACATTGTTCCGATGGTGCAACACCCTACAATTTTGGGTACGTATAGGAAACCTCCCTTGACATTTAAAGCATCCATTTCCAGGCATTAACAAGATGTGAAAACTTGACAAGTATATCATCAATGTAAAAATATTTAAGAAAAAGTGGACTAGACACCACGTTCCCAAATCTAGATGTTGCAATACAAATGTTTCTTTGCATTCCTGTTAGAAATTGTAGTTTTGAGAGAGAATTTTCCACTCTAGCAAGAGTAAAAATCAATTTAAGGTCAACAATGGGTGAAACTAGATTGAATAGCCTTTCTATTTTGACAATTGAACGCGATATCGCTACAACAATAAATTATGATGATGTCATTGATAGTTTTCCTATGGCAAAGGCAAGAAAAAAAACCTTTATAGCTTTAATATAATGTGTCAAGAGTTATACTAAGTCTATAATTGTTTAAAAAACATTCACATATAGGTGGGTCATTGGTCCCGAGTGGGAGGGGGGGCGCACGCTCCGTGTACTACCTAGGGTGCTCATAAACCTTAATTCGGCCCTGACCTTGAGGTAGTAATGCCTTCTTCTGTTGAAGGAGGCATGCTAGAACTTCCACCACCTATAACAAATTGAGTATCTAAATTAGCGGAACCCTGACCATGTGAATAATCTGGCATAGGACAGTACCCTAGGGAAGCTATTGACAAATTAAAAAAAGACCCCAACCAGTTTATGAGGGGTAAGAGTACGTACAGGTTCTCTAGCTGCTTCAACTTGGATATTGAGAAGGGTATGTCCTCGTTTAATCCATTGAAGGAAACATCCCTACACTCACGTCAATAATGGTAAGTAATGGAAAGTTCATGTTGATGTTCATTAGGAAACCAAAATAAAATTGAATGGGTTTGTGAAAAGTTTATAATACTGTTTGGGACGTGGAGGTCGCCATACCTGACTATTATAAAATTACAAAGCACAAATAGTTTCCAAGTTAACAGATCCAAACCATGAGCTCATATACACCATGCTGAGCCATTGAGGGCCACAACCAGGGCATTAATCTTGCATATCGAGTAATAGAGATCAACCTCCCAACAAAAGTGGCCTGAAAAAACAAAACAAAGCTCCAAAACTTGAAAATTTAATGGCCGTTGAGACATTTTTCATGATTTTAGCCATAAAATACTTTCAAATATTTGAAATAACCATCACATGTAACTTGTGCATATTTACAATATCACCGTCGTTTTTGTATAGATTTATATAAAAATTATATTAATATATAACACACACAAAAAATTAAATAAATATAAATTTGAAGTGTTTAAATAACTACTATTTTGTATTTTTTAAAGGGAAATATCGTAAAACTACCGTCATCTAAAAATTGTTTGACAAGCATAGGTGGCCGTCAAATTTAACCCCTACTTTTAGATATCTTTTAACTTATTTTTTCTTTCTATGCTTTTGCGTACCAATTAATTTATATTATTATATGACATATTTGGGATTACTGTTGTTTATTGTTTCGTTTTAATCATGTACTGGGAATTACCTTGTGGTCGTTCATTAAAATAATTTCCACTGGTGAAAGCTTACAATTTTATAGTTACTGTGTCGTGAATGTCATGCTTAATTTCCATGCGAACATTTAAAAGAGAGTAATATTATTTAATAAAGGTACAAACTAGGTCTTGTTCAGATAGAATCAATAGATTCAGGGAGCCGTCTTTGTAGTTGTGTAAGTCATACAGTTTCCAAGCACATATCATGCTTCAAAATTGACCCATTTTCCATTCTATGGTGAAACATGGATGATTTGCTTAATTTTTCCTCCCTATTCATGATTTTAAGTTTTGTATATTATCTTGTCATCAAACACTTCTAAATATGATAACTTTTCAATGTTGGGGATATATATCCATGTTTTAATTTTCACTTTATCTCTAAGAGTATAAGCAAGGGAAAAAATTGGCCACAAAAGGCTACCACTCATGATATAAAATCTGCAAATGTACATAAGTCTTCATGTATTCATGTTTAGTGCAAATAAAATAGTCCACAAAATGCTACCACTTATGATATAAGATTTGTAAATGTATATGTACGAATTTGTAGCAAATTTGAAATCTAGAGATAAACTTTTTAAATGGAATGCTTCATCTATATTACTACACTTACAAAATCAATCACACCCCTTATCAACATCAACTACACCCCTTATCAACATCAACTACAAAAGTAATAACTAACCTTCTAAATCAAATAACATATACCGTTCGGCGTTCACATTGCATTATACACATGCAATTGCTAGTTTATTTAATTTTATATTAAAAAACATTAACATGACATTATCACTGCTACTGAGGTTATATTATGATTTTTTAAACATTATATTGGAAATCTTTCTAAAAATTGGTCTTGTATTTTATTGAGTTCCACGCCACCATAAATTCTGTAAAATTTATGAGGATCATATAGCTTTTTATATTCTCATATTTGATCTATTATACAATTACACAACAAAAAAAAAGAAATATAAAGGAATATCCATCATTTTATTTTATAAATGTGTTATTAAATATTTATGTTGTTGGCTTTGTCTATGCGGATATAGTGGTGATTCAATCCATGATTCGTGTAGGGTACTCCAATAGGGTTGTAGATATACATGAATTTGTTTAAATTTGGGGAAAGTTCTACAACACAACATTCTTTATTTTTATTTTTTAAAAGTTAATTGTAGAGTTTAAAAGAATAATCTCATGGATGAATCATGAGATAAATATATTGATTTGTTTTATTTTTTATGTATACATTGTAACATTTGCATTATGTATTTGTTATAAAATTAATTTAAGTTTGACCACTAAATATAATGACATTTGGTATTGAATTATCAATATATATTTATTAATTAGCAATTTCATTTAAGTTGTGAGATACGCTTGAAGGGTTGATATACATGCAACATTTTTGTGGGTGTGGCATGTTATGTAGCATTAATATAAACCTTCTAAAGTAAAAATGTTATCTATTTGTGCACACAAAGGGGTTTCATGAATATCGATACTAATAAAGTGAGTGTATTAATTATGAAATGCCAAAATGAATTAAAGTTCAATATATTGACATAGTTACATGCTACGCCCTTAACCTATTGCTTGTATTAGGATATGAGTAGCCGACTTGTGGCTTACCATATCATTTATACTTTCTCATGCTTAATAGGTCGGCCTTGGTGATGGCCATAGCATATGAATAGTATATATAGGGGATTATAGGTAGTATTTCATTATCATTTGAGCATTTGAGTCTTGTTATATGGTTTGGAGGTTGCCCCCTCGAAGTGGCGAAGATATTCTAATTGCATATTGAGATCATTATTCTGAAATATTATGTTATTTGGTGCTCTACGGTTTCTCTTAATCTGAATTATACAAGTAATTTCATTACAAGTGGTATCAGAGCTGCGATTTGGGCCGAAATTAGGGTAAAAACCCTAATTTTTTGTTTCCACCACATATTGCTAACCAAAGATAATTGGTGGGAGATAGTTTTACCAGAGTTGTGACGCATTTCAAGTAAGGTTCCTTGAAAATTTCAGACGTTTTTGATTTATTTTGCAAAAGTTATTACAAATTTAGGGTGTTTCATAAAATCACTCCCTAGGGTGCAAATTGTGGAAAATTTTCAAGTTCTTTACATTTTCAGAAAGCTCTAAAAAAAATAGTGTTAGTATTTTCTCTGTGTTTTTTCTTGTTCGGCCGAAATTGTATCGAAACCCTAAAACCTAAAATTTGACATCATGGCGGGGCCTTCCACAAGAGCAAAAAAGAATCCGGTTACTCCGGGTAAAACCCCAGATAAAGATGGGGTAGTGATTGAAGAGATGGAGTCAGAAGGGGTAAATACAGATTCCTCAGCACTAGGGTTTACCTTAGTTGATCATAAGGTTAGCTAGCTTGAGTATGAGTTGCGAATTGTACAATCTGAGATGGCCTCTAAAGGAGACATAGCCCAAATCAATCATCGGTTGGATGATATCATGCAACATATAAAGGGTAACCAGTATGGCCCAAATCCAACCCATATCAACCAAGGAGGACCTTCAGTTCAAAATCATGGACAAACTTTGGATCACTTTTCCAGTCCCATCAGAATCAAACTTATCTGCAACCACGGAACATGATGCCGAAAGTTCATATGCATAAATTTGATGGTAAGGATCCCCTGAATTGGATAAATCAAATGGAGAACTTCTTTGAGTTAAATCAAACACCATCAGGACAAAAGGTGACATTGGCATCCCTATATCTTACACCCAACCAATTTGTTTGGTATTGTTGGTTATGTGCTTAGAGGCAGAAGAATGGTCTAGGTGTCACTTGGACAGTTTTTACTTAGGAGTTACAATTGCACTATAGTTCCAGTGTTTCAAAGAACTACTTTGGTCAATTAGCAAAGTTACGGCAAACATGATCAGTTAAAAATTATGTGCATCAATTCCAAAACCTATCCTTAAGGGTGGAGAATATTTCAGAAGAGAATCTGAATGACTTGTTTCTTGGGGGTCTTAAGGACCACATCGAGCATGAGGTATGGATGTTTAATCCAATCAAGCTTTCTAATTCTATTATCATGGCAGGTCGTGCAGAGGAAAAAATTATTTATAGTAGGAGGACACCTTTCATTAACACCAGAGACCGTAGTATCTCTTCCCCTTCATTTGCTAGGCTAATTAGACTGACTCCTCAACAAATGGAGGAAAAGAGAGCAAAAGGATTATGTTTTAACTGTGATAGAAAATATGGACCGGGACATAAATGTGCTAAGAAGAAGTTGTTCTATATTGACGGAGGTAATGAGGATGATGAGGAAGCTGAAATTACAGGAGAGGTTGAGGAACACATTCAACATCAACAACAAGTTTTGGCTAGTTTGAAGGAGAATTTAGCATTAGCACAAAACAAGATGAAACAACAAGCAGATCAACACCGTAGTGAAAGAAATTTTGAAATTGGTGATTGGGTTTTTGTACGTCTCCAGCCTTACAAACAGATGTCTCTAAAGCAATAGAAGAAGGAAAAAAAACTTGCTCCTGAATATTATGGCCCTTATCAGGTTCTACAGAAAATTGGTAGTGTTGCTTATAAACTAGAGTTGCCTCCATCTTCACACATACACCCAGTATTCCATGTTTCATGCCTGAAGAAGGTTATTGGACAGAAATTTGAAGCCCAGACAGAGTTACCAGAACTTGACGAGGAAGGAAGAATCATTTTGGAGCCAGAGAAGATTCTGCAAACACGTACTAAGAGGCTGAGAACTAGAGACATTAAGGAATATCTGATCAAGTGGAAGAATCTGAGCATAGAAGACGCCACCTGGGAGGATGAAGGTTTTCTGCAGCAACATCCAGGATTATTCAACGTTAAGGACAACATTGGTTTGAAGGGGAAGGGCATGCTACGCCCTTAACCTATTGCTTGTATTAGGATATGAGTAGCCGACTTGTGGCTTACCATATCATTTTATTATATCATTTATACTTTCTCATGCTTAATAGGTCAGCCTTGGTGATGGCCATAACATATGAATAGTATATATAGGGGATTATAGGTAGTATTTCATTATCATTTGAGCATTTGAGTCTTGTTATATGGTTTAGAGGTTGCCCCCTCAAAGTGGCGAAGCTATTCCTAATTGCATATTGAGATCATTATTCTGAAATATTGTGTTATTTGGTGCTCTATTGTTGCTCTTAATCTGAATTATACAAGTAATTTCATTACATTACATGTGTTGGAGATGTGGAGATAGGAATTTTTAGACACTTATATTTATCACTCAAATGTAAATAAAAGAGAGATGTACAAATCTATTAATGAATGGCTTGAATGATTACATAATTATTATACCCCCCATAGAGATCTTACTTATTAGACTTGTGGATATCAAATTCTATTTTTCTATTAATTTTGTTTATTTAATTAGAGTCCTCCATCGTAATCTCCCCATCACAAAGGACTTGGTAGCTTTTCCTCTATTCATGCATCTACATCATAATACAAAGAAGAAGAATAGTAAGTAATATCTAAATCTACTTGAAAACCAAATGAAACCAACATAGGACATGAAAAGTTGGTGTCCAAAATCTCAAGAGTGTGAACTCAAATTTAGTAATCTTTGAAGGAAAAAAGTGTGATATTTTTTTAAATACCATATTTCTTATGAACATATTTGCGCCATACAAATTGCACAAGGGATAGAGATATCAAGATATATTTGCGGGTCCATGAGGTAACTTGGTAAGTAATCACTTTGCATACTCTTGTACTTCTCATCAAAACTCAACGGACATGGACCCACACATGAAACATTGTCATCTTCATGAAATATAAATTTGTTTAATCTTTTCTTAGTTTAAAGTTAAGCTATGCCATGGTTACATATGCACAATAAGATATGAAACTTCAAGCTTTAAACACAAAATGCTATAAAAAAATGATTATATAGAAATGGCCAAAGTTAGTCTTGCCAATTTTTATTCTATCAAATAAAAATAGAATGAGAAGGAAAGATTTTGGAATAGGGTGTGGATATGAGAAAGAAGGGTTTGTAGAATGGTGTTATTATGTATGCACTGATAGCTTGTTGCCAAACATGTAAGTATATAGAATCCATAATTTTTTTGATAATTGAGATAAACAAAGGCTTGAAGTAGATATGCACAAAGATGGAGCAAATCTAAACAATATTTAAAGCCCAAATTATATTAATAAATAGACCTAATGACATTCTGCAAGCTAACCATCATGATTTAGCTATGAATCATCAGGGTCTATAGAAATATGTTGTAGAATGAAAATATTCCTTCGTGGCTCACCTCAAAATTTATAGAGGATTAATGAATGTATTTACCAAATTTGTAAAGATGGGGATCTCAATAAAGGCTCCTTGGAGATGCAGTTAGATACCATGGATGCAATTAAGAGTAATAATAATTAGTTATATAACATAAACATTAGTATCCTTATCATGGATGATGAAAAAATTGTTTTGAAAAACCATGTCTATCATTGGATTTTTCATACAATCCAGTACATGTGGCTAGAGGGAATCTTGTTGTTGTGGAGGAGGATTAATATTTTCACTCATTAGCACTCATGTTGTCTTATTGCACTTCTATATTTTGATTCCTTGCTAATAAATACAGATCCTATAGTTTTTCTGACCTAGTATGTCGAGTTTGTTATAGTATTTGGATTTCTCATTGTAGAGGTAAATCTAATACTTTTTGTGGTCCTTTTCATAAACATATACTACAGTGCTTGAAACTACATATGAAAATATATGCTTCCATTATGTTTGGATGGTGTTCCATGCAATCATTGCATTCCAAAATGCCACATGAATTTGAGGAATTTTTAAAATAGTTCAAATACTTCCCTATTTTGTATACATATCTACCATGGCATTTGCAACTAAAACATGTGAAAAATGACCCTTCTCTATAATGCTTTTGTGCATATCCACACTCTATCTTGAATTCTCTTTCTGGGAATAGGATCAGAGTATGCTAGAAAAGGTGAAGCGATTATATTAGACATTTGTTGGTTGCATTTGGTGAAACATTGTCTATGTTTCATAACGATTCCTGTGACTTTTGTTAGCTAGTTGAAATCAGAGTGAAATTTGTCCACGAGTTCATATATTATGGAACTGAGTCTTAGTCACTCAACTAGTTATGCATTATATAAAACTCCATGTATTGCTATGGAGATCAATATCCTTGTATATGTAGACACAAAATCATGCACTTGGGTACATTTCTAGGTCCTAATCACATACTACTATTCATGTGATTCCTAAGCGAGAAAACTGGTGATTGACATCTATCGTTGTCCTCTTTTTTGTATTTCTGATTTCCTCTTTGGTTTTACACACCTCACATCCTAGCTTGATCTTCATTTCTTTTTATTTATTGATTATGTACACCAATGCCCAGCCAGTATGCTAGCTCCTAAGCGTTGTCATCTACTCTAGGTGTCCTCGACCTATTTGTATCTTATACACCTCATTATTACACACACAAAAGAACTACATGGATTCTAAGATGTAATGAAACACTCAATCATAAGTTTACTCAATGGGTGATCATGGGGGTCAGTATGACTCCTCATTTGCACCTTTTTCTTTTCAGTAGTTGATGTGTTTTGGGGTTTTGCAAGATATCATGTACTTTGTAGATTATATGTGAGTTCTGCATACATAGTGTGATATATAGGTGACCAACAACGAAGAGTAGTGACCACCTTATAACACAAGAAGAATCAGTTCCTAAGGTTATGCGCAGTCACATGCTCTTACCAGAGGTCTCCAAGGCCTAAGCACCCGTGACCCAGTCCATGTGCCCTAGTCCCAGCTCATCGGATAATTACAAAATTTTCATAGTGTAGTTATAACGATCTACTCATCTTGTTAATCAGTCTTCCAATCCAGAATACTTCTATATGTAGTATGAAATAAACTAAGTCTTATATTCTTTCTCTTGCATGTAGGGTTTCGATTTTCATTTGTTTATTGCTTGTGTTAGGTCTATGATTTATCATTTATTTATCATATGAGACTCTGCAATATCTAGGGTTTTACAATATCCACAGGGCTATTTCTCACATTCATGATAGCCTATGTGGTGGTCACTTCTTAGGAAAAACCATATCACACAAGCTTGTACGTCAGGGCTACTACTGGCAAACTATGGAATAATATTGTTTATAATATGCCAAACATTGTGACAAATGTCAAAAGCATAGAAAAATTCATCATGAACCTATATATGACCTTAAACTGATTGTTCCACCCCGAAACTTCTCTTTATAGGGTTTTGATCTTATTGGCATGATAAATCTTGAATTAGTTGATGGAAACAAGTATATTATCACGGTCACATAGAATATTTCACTAAATGGATCAAAGAAGCACCATTACAAACTATCACTGGTTCATGATATCCATAATTTCATCACTATGCAAGGCTATTGATACTAGAGGTGATGATTGACATAACCAAATCATATATGCTCTTTGGGATTACTGCAATAGTGTGTGTACATCCACCAATACTACACCATTCTTGTTAGTTTATATTACCGAGGGCCATAATTCTACTAGAGCTTGAAATACCATTATTACGAGTTTCACTCAAAGATATAGTAAAAGACAATGAATATAGTGAAAAACACCTACATGAGCTTGAATTGCTTAAATCTCGTCATGTCCAAGCTCTTGAGCATCTTCACATATATCAATCATGTATCACCTAAGAATACAATCACAAAAATCTTCCTCGTGAGTTTAATGTTGGTGATATCATGTTAAAATAAAATAAAAAAACATGACCGCATAAGCTCCCCTAAAGGTAAAATTCAAACCTAACTAGCTCGGTCCTTATGTCATCATAGACAAGCTTGGGGAGCATCTATCACCTTTTCACTCTCCCGGGTAAGCCACTTAAGAACCCACTTAATGTGAAGCATCTTAAATGATATTACACATAAACCACATTCATTAACCTATGACGTACTCTTGTGCTAAGGTTCACACTTGACTATAGAGGGAATAGTACATCCATTAACCTCACATCATGCACACTACACATTTCACACTTTGCGCATTCACGAAACATCTTTCTAGCATCAAATTCTCACACATCATACTACCTTATGATGAAATCTAGATCCATAGTTTGTACTCAACTATTGAGGGTCCAAATCAGAAATAAAACTTAAGGCTCACCACATTCACACTTTTCACTACTTCCTATTCTTTCTAGCACTTCACTTTATATCACTTTATCTTTCTATCATGCTAATGGGTGCTTCATTTGCAACATTTTCCTTGTAGAAACTATTTTCCACCATGGTTGTCTATGACACTTGTTTTCTCTTGTCTTCTATTGCATGCCATTTTTTAGGGCTATGCCTTATGTTTTTATTGTTCATTGCTTATATGCTTTTAGAAACTTCGTTCTTGAATCTCTTGCGACATTATGAGTTATGTCCCATGTTTGCAACCTAATTTTTGTGGACTAAATCATCTTCTTGCTTGTTAGCTTACACTTTTTATTTTATATACATGTTTGTCTTGTTTGTACTAACACATGTTTGTACCAACTTTGTTTACATGTTCCTTGGTTTCTACCATGCACATTCCCTCCACCCTACAACGTATCAATTTCAGATCAATTTATGGTTCTCTCCTATTAGCCGCATCCTCCTAGTGGTGCCGCATGCACCTCAAATGAGGGGGCATACATTAAGTAAATCATTCACCTCATACAATCGCTTAGAACTTCAACACATTACAATTTAGTACAAAAACATAACAAAGTTACGGTTTCAAAAAAACCTAGAATCTGACTTGGGTGCTCAGTTTAGCACAGACGCTAGTGCCCAGATATAGAAACTAGCACTTGGGCACTCCTCTCCTTTCCTAGGCGCCTATGACTAGGGGGAAATTATATTAACTTGGACTCATATCACCACAATTTTCAATAGTCTACAAATTAGTTTTCATAGTACAGGCACAACCCTATAGCAATCATAATGCATTCTATCTTCATTTTCTACTGGGATCAAACTGGATTGAACATGGAATAAAAAAGGATCACAACATCTGTAGTGTGTTAGAACATAATATTAAGTGTGTATAATATTTAGCTTATAGTTAAATACTATAGAATATAGTTTATATATATTTTTATTTAATATAAACTTTATATTAGGCTTATTAGTTAGTTTAAAAACTAATTATTTATTAAATCGGGGTATACCCTGTCACTTAATAGTCATAACCCTTGGGGTTATTTAAATATGGTCATGGGCCATGATCGGGTAAGTGGTATTTACATTGGGTTAAAAAAAATGAGTAGGAAGTGAGGAAAGGAGTTACTGGACCATGTAAAAGTTTCTTGAATATGGAAAATTCTTTTCATGGTTTTTTACCCATCATGGTTTTCCACATTAAATCTAGTGTCTATGTGTTATTTATATTATTTTCTTTATTAAATGTTCAGTTAATAATGTTTGATTTAATAAATCTTTATATAGTTATTTATTATCTCGGTCCTAATTGGTATCAAAGTTAGGTAATATTTATTAATTTAATTAACCAATAGACATTTCAGTTTGGTTTTTGGTTGGTTGGTTAGGAATATTTATTTAATTCCCCCTCCCCTCTTTGGGACATGTTTTTGAAGTGTGTGTGCACATGTGAAAGGGAACTATAAGGATTATAAGTATTTGAAATATTTTCCTAAATTTCTAAATTTTCAATGTGTACATGTTGAATTACTTTAGGAGTAAATTGAAGAGTTAAATGAAGATTAAAAAGCCATGAGACAAATTCCACAAGAATAGGAAATAAAAAGTTGCTATTGGTTTATCATTATCAATGTTCCCCTAGTAAGGTAAAGTTGATAAAACCCTGGTAAAGTTATTTTCACATTTGAAAATCAAAATCAAATTTGTATGTCTCCTCTTGTAATTTTTAAAAAATTAATCATATTTGAAATATCCTTTCGGAAACTTTAGTATAAAGAGGATATAAGTTTCGTAAATATAAGGAATATAATTTTTTCCATTATTAGAGAGAGAACTCTTGTCCCTCCATTAGTAAAACTTCATTCTATAATTTTTAGAATCTATAAACCTATAGTTATTAACCTAATCTCTAAATTCTATAACTATAGTCTATATAGTTTAAAAACAATATTGCTTTTAAATCAAAATAAAATAAAAAGCGTACCTTTTGCACTTATTTGTCTGAACTATATCTAGATTGATATCTACAATTTATTAGCAATATAGTCTAAAAACTTATATAGTACTATACACTATATTCTAAATTATATCCTAACCACCTAGTAGTAATTAGGTCATGTATCTATCTGCTTATGCACTTGAACATACATTATATCTTAGTTGTTTAAGTTTAAAATGGGTTTTTAAAAAAAATTAAAACCTTATCTTTAAGTGATTTCCATGCCTCATATCCATACACTCATAGTTATACAAGAAGAGGATCATATGATATAATAAATATAATAAAATACATATGGTGGTGAGTTAAGTTGTGATGTTGAGTTAAAAAGTAGTTGATGAGGTTACATATTGGAGGTAGGTAGATAAATATGTATAGATGTTTTGTATTAAAAGACATGAATTACAATGAACTAGGGTTCTTCCCTTTACTCCCTATAAGGGCTAACAATTTTTTGTCTTATTAAACAATTTTTAGGTTCTTGATTTTTTTAATAACATGTGCATAGTACATAGTAAACATTTTAATGATGAAATTTAGTTTTTCATTCCATAAAAAAATCAAGTAGCTGGGATCCCATTATTGATGAGGGTCACCCCTCTGTTTTGGGTTTAGACCCCACACATCATGTGGTGTGGACTCAGTTTGATTTTGACGGTCACATTTTTGGTCTTGATAACATATATGCCTCTAAAGATGCGAGGGAAAGGGTTCTTTTTTGGCGTTGGCTTGCAGATTCTCTACCTAATACTTTGTGGGTGGTGCATGATGACTTCAATATGATAGAAAACCTAGCTAACAAACAGGATCAACTTCCAATGTTGTGATGTACGGGAGAGAGAGAATCTTAGTTTCACTTCATACATAAGCTGGGCTATTTTAACCCCAATTTTCCCTACCATCATCCTTATTCAGCTCCTTGGTTTACTTGGTCCAATTTCTGGGATGGGAAAGATCGTGTTGTTAAAAGAGTTGACTAGGCTCTTATGCCCTCTCAGGAGTTTTTTTACTTTTCTCCTGTCTCTGGCTTACCTGTGGTTGTTGCCAACACTTCTCTTATTTTCGATCACTCACCCATCTTCTTTAATATTTCTCGGAATCAACCTGTCAAGAAACAAAAGGATATTTCTCAATTTTATCTCAATAATACTCACCTCAAAAATGCTCGGACTGTGTCCCACATACAACACATTTTGAACTTGGCCCCTTGACCCTCAGATTCCTTTGAATAAATTCAGTGGTGGAATTATGCCATCAAATGCACTAGTATCATTTTGCACACTTATGGTAAACATGATTCCATTTTCAAGAAAAATAATCATGCAGCTACATACCATGAGTTTGAAAGAATTTATTTCGATCTTGAAGCTTCTCCCTTTAACAAGAATTTACAGTCTCAGGCTACTATTGGTGACATAATCTTAAGATTCATGAAGCTTACAATGCATGGGGAGCACAATTGCGTGCCAAACTACATTGGCTCAAGATTGGTGATTGACCTTCATAAAAATTCTTTTCCATGCTAAATTCCAAGAACTCTTTGAATAAGATAAAATTCATTTTGCATGATATTCTAAGGCTAACTGCCTTACCTGATATCCTATAGGAATTTGTCCAACACTATCATGTAGTTTTTGTGGCTTAACCAACTAATCTTGCTAGAGAGGAATATCTTTTAAAGTGTCTACAGGTGGTTCCCTACAAATTTTCACACTCTTAGAGGACTGCATGTGAGTGCCTTCTTTCACTCTCTGATATGAAAAAATCCACTTTTTAAATGGCAACCAACAAGGCTCCTAACATTGATGGTTTTCTAGTGGAATTTTATTTGCCTGCTTCAAATTCCCTGGGGGACCTCATTAACCAAGGTAACATCAAGTTCATACCTAAGGCAATGGATCCTGAAATCATCTCTAACTGGAGACCCATCACTTTGCTAAATGTTTCTTATAAGATTATTGCTAAAGCTTTATCTAGTAGGATTTCTAATCTTCTCCCTTTAATTGTTAGAACCGATCAAAATGGTTTCATTAAAAATATGTTTATTCTTGATAATATCATTACTGTTTGGGAAGGGATGGAATTGGCTAAAAAATCTTCACAACAATATTTATTTGTTAAGATTGATTTTACTAAAGCTTATGACAGGATTGAATGGTCTTTCAGTTTAGCTATGCTCCAAGATCTTGGATTTGGCCCTAGGGTTGTTCAGTCTGTTTAAATGCTCTTTCAGAATGTTGGGGCTTGTATTACTATCAATGGGGCATAGTCCTCTAGGTTTGGTCTTTTCAGGTCTGTTCGATAAGGTTGTCCTCTGGCTCCCTCCCTTTATGTGTTGGCTACAGAAGGTTTGAATTATCTTATTTCCTACATATCTTCTGAAATACTTGTTAAAGGTATTTAGTTACCTTCCACATCTCAGTAGCTTATCAATGGTAATTTTGTTGATGACTCATTTCTCACTCTCTTGGCGAAAGAACATTCTATGTGCCATGCACTGGATTATTTAGACATTATTTTTCTTGCTTCAGGGTCTGTTATTTAATGGGCTAAAACTCAATGTTACAGACAGTTTCAATTACACATGCCTAATTGTCTTGTAGAGATGAAGTGGAGTTGGATTGAGCCTAGTGTGTAGTTTAAATTCCTTAGGATCCCTTTCACCTTCTAGGCAACATCTACTCAGCTTTTGGCATATGTTGTTTAAAGAGTTGAGTGTAAAATTTCTTATTGGATCTCCAAGCCTCTCTCTTTAGCAGGTAAGTTTCAAATCTGCTCCAAAGTGTTAGCTGCTACGCATGTTTATTACTCTTCTTGTTGGGCTCCATCTATTATTGCTTATTTCAAACTTGAGAAGCTACTTTGGGACTTTATATGGGCTAACATTATAAGGCACAAGGGTTTCCATCGGGTGGCTTCAAATATTTTTTGTATGCCTAAGGGAAATGGGGGCTTAGGTCTGATTGATATCAAACTTCAGGGGAAATCTCTATGTTTTAAGTGGATTTTGTGGAGTTTAGAGGGTAATGAAGATTGGAAGCTGCTTATTCGTCATGGAAAGGCCTTAATTTTCAATCTTTTTTGTTGTGTCTAATTTCTATTAAGATTAAAGGTTCATTTATTTTGTAGAGTATCTGGAAAGCTTGGGAGTTGCTCAAATCCAATCTTATTTGGATGGGTGATGGTTTTAGGTCTAGCCTTTCTATTAATTCATTGTATCTTTGGTGGTCCCCAATGTTTTCTTTTCACAAAAAAACCCTTGCTTTAGCCCCCTAGTATAAAGCTCTTAGAGTGTTTAAAAAGGGAATTTAGTTTATTGTGGATTCATTCTGTAAGCATTCTAGAGACTGGCTTTCTTGGGATTATCTCGCTTTAAAATTTCAATTGCTCCCTACTGATGCAGTGCCTATTCGATAATTAATTGAAGGTATTCCTACTAAGTATTTGCACAAAATTGGGCTTACCTCTGGTGGCATGACTAGAATTGGCCTACTGCTACGCCTTTTTCCATTACAAACCCTCCCTCGCTTATTCATTGATGGATCATAAAGTGGTTGATTTCACTACTCCTAATAGATGTTGGGTCCTTTCCTCTTCGACCTCTATTTGGTCTCACCATTTTCAGAGGGTTTAGTCTACTCATGTCAAGCCTAAAAGGCCCACTTTTTATGGCGCATCCTTCATCAAGGCCTCACAGATGGAACTCGACTCGTCCATATGGGGTTTACTCTGGTTTGTCTGTTATGCCAATAGCCAGAAATTATTAAGCACATTTTTTAGTTTTTCCCTTGGGCACATTCGGCTTGGAGATGGATTCATACCCTTTTCTCTAGATTTTTTCTCTTGGAAAATGGCTCTTTTGGGGGACTCGGACATGTTACCTACAATTTACACCAAAATTTGGCACATTTTCAGAGCTAAGATATTATTTACATTATGGAAAGATAGAAATAATTTAGTTTTTAATGATGCTACGCTTGATTATGATTTCTCTATTACTAATAAAGTGGTTGTGATCTCTAATGTCCTACGTAAGATTCAAAATCAGGATGAGAAGGTTTATCTCAAGGTGGAGCATCTCCAACACCTCCTTAATCATTGGGGTTCAGCGCCTTATGTTGTCATTCAGGTTCCCCCAGATGCACCCTTGCGTCATCGTTCATCGCTGCTTCATCGTCGTCTACCACCTCCACCTCGCCGCTCTCCACCTCCTGGCCATGGGTGGGGACAAGCTCATTGCCTCCCATGAACTATTTCTCCATGGCGTATATCTTCTCGTTCCTGACCACCTTCCCCTGTGCTTCCTATGTCGGGTGGCTCTAATTGGCCATTTTCTGATCCGGGCAAGTTTCCTTGATTCTCACTGGCCATGTCTCCCACTCTACCTGCTGATGACTCTGGCGATAAACAAGATAATGGATGGGACGGTTGGGATCCAATTACTAATGAGGCTCACCCCTCTGGTTCGGGTTGGGGTGACAAGCCTGACAGTCCCCCTGCTCCACTGCCACCTACCTCCATATTCGTGGCTGCTACTTAGCTAGTCTCTTTTTTTGGTTGAAGTTCACACTATTTATATATTGTTAATTTGGTGCTATACTTTATCTCTCTCGATGCTTATAATAGCTTGATGTGACTCTTGGAATTTTGAGGTGTGACTTTCCCACCCATTTTTGTACGAATGAAATTGTACATATTTTTCTATTAATATAAAAGTATGCAAGTAAAATTTATTTATGTAATTAATTGCATATGCATGTAGTTCATTGAATTTTGAAGGAATTATTTCGAGCACCCTCAACTAATAACTTCCCAGAAATTAATGTCGTGCACCTTTTTTTTTTTCAAAGGATCATGAATTGATGTCCTTTTTTGGTGAATTGTGGGTGGTGCTAGCTCCATGTGGCAAGCTTCTTATCTTCCATGACTTTTCCACGTGGCCGCATACCCCTACTTATCTATTTTTTTTGGTAAGGGATTTTGTTTATCCCACATCCATAACACGGAAGTTGGGGCAACATTTAAAATTGGGTGGTTAAATAAGTATAAGTATGGCTTTGGCCATGTGAATACCATTTTTATGGTCGCTTACCATTTAAACGTGTCTTTGACCACGTGGATGTGGCATTTTGTTGGAACTTGATTTCCCTTGGAGCTCGTCATTGGTTATGAGATCCATCTATGTATTTTGTCCATGTGGAATTTGTTTAAATCAGTGGCATATATAAATTCGAATCGCTGGCATATATATAATCGAACGATCATGGAAGGTTGGCATTGACATATACTAGCAATCGCACGCGAGAAGTGCGGTGGGAATGCCGAAGGAAATATATAGTTGAGTAAAACACCATTGAAGAAAGAAATCAACATGATTTGATCATACAAAATAGTTGTATTGATTAAATTAAGTACGTGACAGTTAATAATCTTGAATTTAATAACTTTTATGGTAATGTATGTTAGTTTGAGACAGCTCATGTTTGTGAATATATTGTTTTATCTACAAATGTATAATTTGTTATAGAGTACTATTGTGGAAACTATCTATGCTAGACAATAAAATAAATACAAATCATATTTTAAATTTTAATAGCAACATTCCATTATTAAGAAATAGCCCAAACAATTATGTTACAGTCATCACTGTTGCCCATATATTTGACCCTCAAATGTTATTGTCTGACAATTATGCAAAGGATTGTTCACCACATATTTGAGGTCCATATTGTTGCAATAGAAAATAATACACCAAATAAAAATAGTCTAGAAAGTAATAATAAATTATGATCCAAGAAACGATATGGTGTGAGAGGAAACTGAAAATGAGGCTAAAAAATTTTGCAATAAGAATTGACAAGAAGAAGCTAAGAACGACATGGCTTGGAAGTCGATTTAGAGCACGAATTTTGGTATGTGTTTCTGACACAATATCCATGTCAATAACAAGAACAATCTTATAGGGAAGAAAAAGTGCAAAGGGAAAAATATTAGTAATACTAAAGAGGGAGAAAAACACATTATTAATGGAAAAAGGTGAGAGACGTACAATTCATGTTTGAACATTTTGTAGAGGGTTTTTCACAAACAGACAATGGTGCCTTCTTTCAACGTTTTGTCTAAATCTTGACTTGCAGATTTTGAGAGTCGTAATGTTGTTTGAAAGTGCATTACATGTGTAAGGTCCACACGATGTTGGATCTCAGTGTTCGACACAGATCGAAGGAAGTAAAAGTTTAGAAGTTAGACTATTCGTTTGGTATGGGAATAATCCTCAATCAAGCAAGTGATGCCCTCAAATATCAAAGTTGTGTCCATGAAAGGAATAAAATGTGAAAAACCTTGGAGTTTTGCACAGTAACATCAATCACATATTTTTGACGCAATTTCAAACAAGAAGATAAAAATGCATGGCCAAGCGATCTTCACAATTATCTAGGGGGGGGAACTATAACTACAATGTTAAGTTGCATTTTTTATTGTCACAACAAAGTAAATCATGTAAAGAAATCCATCACAAGCACAATTTTGACCAAATAATTTTCTGTAGACGTTTATAAACACAAAGGCATAAACAACCAAAGTGCAAAGGAACTAAAATTTTGTAAGGGAATAAAGTAGCTATAAAAAACACACGTATATGTCCAAGTGAAAAAATTTATAAGCACCTAAATTATTTTTTTATATTATGAGGCACCTAATGTTTTATTTCACGACAATGTAAGTAAAGCATTCAAATTAAGGCTATTCATGTGAAAGAAAAAATTAATTAAGAGGGTCATCTTTGTTTTAGTAATTTCATGTCTAGACAAATACCTGTACATCACGTATACAAAAAGGGAAAGAAAAATAGATTTTTACAGTCTTGGAAACCCCCAAAATAACTTGTTTTGATCTATAACCACAATAATCTGTTAAACAATTAAAACCATTTTTTACAAATAAAGAGGTGTAAAAAATTATCTATAAACGGAAACGTGTTCAAAAGCTTTCAACTTTTTTTTATTATTCTTGTAGTAGTCTTCACTATGCAAACTACGCACTATAAAACATGGCTAGTACAATTCATGCTAAGAAAAACTACCTAATTCGAGCACTTTTTCTTGTTTAAAGTTCTAACTAAAAGTTTCTTGATTTAGTATACTTTGTTACTATTTTATCACAATAGTTTTTTAAAATGTGAACTCATAATTAAATAGTTTTTTGTAAATTTTCCTTCTCTAAATTTAGATGCGCAAAACAATAATAACAAAATATGAACATTGAGTCACTAATTTTTTTTTCAAATTATTTCATATTTCTTGCAACCACATAAAGAGGAATGTACAAAAAAACAAGTTTCATAACTCAATCTAAATACAACATCTAAAAATATAACCAATTACAAACTTGAAGTGAGAAACATTTCACAACTTCATATTTTTCAACATTATATAACTACACATTTGTGTGCACAATAGATAAGTAATAAAAACTAACACATTATTTGAGTCTATTGTAAAAATGCTTAGAATGGTTGATGGTGACATCCCTTACATGGGAGATACTAATGAAACAATGGAGACATCAAAAGAGGCAATCAAACAATCCTTTGGGGGGGATACTTGTAAATTGGAATGGAATTATTTATGAGATATGATAGATGGGAGGTGGTATATGTTGAACTCTCCCTTACGTTCAGCAACATGTTACTTGAATCCCCGCTTATTTGAGATGGAGTATGAAAGTGACAAGGAGACTATGGATGGCGTGTATGAGTATCAATGCATGGGCAAAATGTTCTTACATCTTGATATACGAAGCAAGTTGCATGTTAAAAAAACACATATAGGGATGATATTGGCCTCATCTTCTCTAAAACTAGCAATCGCACGCGGGGTGTGCGATGAAAACGCCAAAAGAGTGGTTGGATGCAAGAAAAATAGAAAGTGCGAGCAAAATAATGTAGACCAACTAAGTTGAATGAGCTAGATATAAGAAACAGAAATATGAGCCATAAGTTGTTATCGAAACAAAAAGCAAGAGATATATACAGGCAAGAGTGATACCAAGACGGAATGGGAATGCGCCCCCATGAGAGGTGGAAGGAGCTAAGAAGAAGGATTTACGGGGAGTGGCAGAGAAGACGGAAGGGAGCGAAGGCGACATTCCTCTTGGAGCCTGGACTGCAAAAGGGGAGTGGAGGACATGCGAGAGTAACGGGAGAAAGAGAAAGCTGGAGAAATACGAAGGGAAGAGAGAGACGGAACCCTTGAGATAGCAGTGAATGTAAGGCCTTGTCTTTCAGTGCCGCCAATGTCCACTGTAGCAAGTTGTAGTGTAAGCCCTTGAGATTTGTGGATAGAAAAAGCCCAAGCCATTTTGAGTGGTAGTTGTCTGCGGCCTCCTCTAGAAATGGGAGGAATAGGAACATGCAAGGGGTTGTTTGAATCCCAGGGAGGTCCTGTGTAATGATCAAATTTGATGATGACAAACAGAGGTAGATTTGGAGGGTTGGAGGATATTCCATAGACTATGTCGATGATAGAACCAGTAGCGTCGTTGACGAGACCCTTCTCAACCCACAAGTTTGCGAGAAAGCATTACTTTTTTATTGATGCAGAGAAGAACCTTGGGCTTCAATTGATCGTCCTCGGTATCGCCTGATGCAAAACGTCTTGTCTTTTCGGCAATAGATCTGGCTATAGGAGAGTTAAGGGACTTCAACATAAAAAGGTTGTGCGAGTCCACAAGGTCATTCTGAGCAAAAAGATGAGGGCCTTCTTTAAACTCAATCCTTTCTTGTTCGGACAGGGAGGAATCGGATCTTGACATAAGAGCTTCCCAGTCTTGGATTAGAGGGATGGCGTTACGAATGTTAAGTAGCAATTCCCGGAATGATGTATGTGCAGGTTCAGAGCCTTGTTGCCTGAAGATTGAATGAAGGGAGACTGATATGTTGAATTCGTGCCAAGAGGGTAGCTCCGTAAGACTTGCTTGCATAAAGTGGAATGTCCATAACCAGAGGAAGTTGACCAAGGTCTCCGAAAAGGATCATAGATCTACCTCCAAATGTTGAGTCTTTGAAGTGTGGGAAAGCCTCCCTAAGACGGTAGTCGATTCTGGAAAGAAGCTTTGGACCGACGAAACTCATTTCATCGATTAAAATGTATTTGATGTGTTTGAGTGAGTCTTGAAGAGACGATAAAGCTTGGCCCTCTAAGGGTTTGAGCTCTTTAATGGGAATCTGAGAGGCTTGAGTGTATCGTAGAAGCAAAAATGTTGAATGCAGCAACTCCTGTTGGGGCGAGCAAAAGGAGAGGGGAAAGGCCTTCGCTGGAGGAAGAGGCAAATGAAGACTTTAAAATGTTGATGAGGAATGATTTACCTGTACCTGCAGTGCCTTGTATAATAAGTCTCAGTGGAGGAAGGCTGGATCTATGCGTGAAGTGTTGATTAACTATGTTGAAAGCTTGTTGTTGTTCTGGAGATAAGCCAGAAGTTGGAGGGTCGAACTTGTCCACGAAGGAAGCTGAAAGATGGTTCACCTTAGTATCTTCGACGAAAGTGGCACCAAGAGACTGCAGAGCAAATGGAATATGATGTGCACTCCAATTGTGAAGGGTGTCAAATTCACGAAGTCCAAGCATTTGCAAGTTATCAAGGAATGAAGTGCTACCGGGGTGGAGTCGAGCCAAATGTTTCCAATCGTACAATTGTTCAACTGGAAGGGGGAGCTCGACCTCGGACTCAGTGTCGCTGCCGGAGGTGTGGGGCGCATTAGATTCACGCTGAGCAATATGCCAGGGCCGATAATTGTGTCTGAACAAGCTCCAATTAGAAATGGTTTGTTGAGGTGTTGAACCAATATCATTAGAAATGTTGCAGAAAGGTTTGTATAGAAGGAGCTCAGACCAACAAAAAAGTTCAAAAGAGGGGGAGTCCTTAGACGGAATGCATTGAAATTTGGGGAACACCCGAACAATAGCTGGTTGGGTACGACTTTTCCACCTATCGTGCTTGCGGTATTTGCTGTAACTCCAATCGCGTGCAACTTCAATGAGTGGAAGGCTTTCCATGTATGAAGGTCAGACCCTGTATGCATCTAAAAGCAGGGATGTTTCTGCATCTTCACACTCTACTTCAGCTAATTTTCTTATGATTTTTCTACCTACATTTAGCGTCACAAAAATGCGACTACACATTACAAGTGGCAATTTGAGGAGCATGTGGCATGTTTCTTGTGCGCTCATGTCATGTTCAACTACACTCTCAGTTAACATTTTTTTTATGGCTAAATGTGCAGGAAGATCAGGATCTAAACCTGTCGACAATCTAGAAAGCATATGGTGGTATGTTTTTGATCTTTGTTCTGCTTTGGAAGCATACTTAGCAATGTATTTAAGGACAACATGGCGAGATAGAACAGGTTGACAATCTATATTGGCTCTCCATATGGATAACATTGTTGGATTGTGTGTGTTCAATCTATCATCATTCCTTGAAGGGAGGTATTTAACTGAAGCACTTTCATCAACAAACAATAAAGAAGTAGCTCTATTCTCCCAAGGTGCGTTGTATCGACACTGGAGCCGGTTACTTTTTTTTCGAAGGCAAGTATTCTCGGAGCACTTCGTGTGGCGCTGAACATGATTTATTAGCTCCTCCAAATCCTGCAACGGTGAAACTGCAAGAATCTGAGACGAATCTAAAAGGCAAGGATCATCTTGAATATTCCTATGAAAAAATTCTGAGTGAACGGAAGCAGGGAACATATTCCATGCAGATATGTAGATATCAAAGTATTGTTGCGCTCTATTGATAGATTCATTATTTGACCAGTCGATGTGATCAACATCTGGAGCATCCTCAAGCCATAGAAAACCATGAACATGAGTTGAACCTCTATGTTGCCATTCATACCTATGGTAAAGGAAGGTAAATCGTTTTGTATTCAAGTAAGTGAAAAGCATAAAGCATTGAAGAATTTTACCTGTACCAGTAGTCTTTGGCACGAAGATGTTTCTGTAACACTTCCTCACGGAATATGGTGAATCTTTGATGTAAGTAAGCAGCGACACGATGAGGGTGGTTAACAATGTTCATGGTCCTCCAGTGTTGTGCTGCACGGGCCTCAGCAGGAGACAAACCTGGCATGATGTTATGTAGGTCTGGCCATTTTGTGTCAGCTACACTTAGAGTGAAGAAGAGTGTAGGTGCACCCAATTGCTCAATCATGTCAGAGACTTCCCCTCTGCTCTTTGACCAAAATGTTCGTGTCCCGCGCAAGCTGGTTCCGAATCTCATTAAACTTTGTGGAAGGTAATCATCAGGGAAATCATGCAGGCGTTTTCGTAGCTGTCCTATAGTAGGGGGGATACCATGTTCAATGTTCAACCTCATGAATACTGCAGCTGTAGATTGGCTCCTATGTCTCATAATAAGGTTAAGCAAGAAGTACCGGAACCTGGGGTGTGACCCAAAACGATCATCATGGTACCACATTAGGTGGAGGGCATATTCATGCATTTGAACATCCTTCATGTGTGGTTGTTTAAACAATGTTGCACTAGTTGGAAACAAACATGGAAAAGCCATTGAGAAAAGGCCCTCTGTGGTGTATTCATTAATTGGAGTGTTTCCGACTTCAGGCCAAGGCAGGTTGCAGGGCGCAGGCTGACCATTTGAAAGCAGGTATCGAATGATCAACTCCTCTTCCGTGCCAGTGTTTGGGTCTGAAGGAACAAATGAGGATGTCTCCTTGGGAAACTCGTCGGGGTTGGAAGGAGGGTTGCCAGTATCGTGCGGTTCAGAGAAGCGAGAGCCTGGAAGGTCAATAGGAACAGAGTTAAGGGAGGAGGATATGTTTGTTGGTTCCTGTGGAAGAGAGGAAAGAGCCTCACTATCAATAAGAACATCTTTATAGTAGGGGTCATGGAGAATTTTATATTGAAGTGCTTCCCAAACACGGGACCTACTTACATAGAAGTCATATTTCGTTTGTTGTTTTCCAGTTTTTTGTACCAACAAGAGATCCAAATCTCCTAGCCGACGAGGAAGGTATTTGGCAATGGAAGAAATGTTTTGCGGGAAACTTATTGTGTGCCTTGAATATTTGTATTGTCCCCCACGCACTTGTGTGACTTGCAAAACAGGATTAACGCGAGCAATCAACATTTCTTCGACTTGGGTTAAAGATTTGAGAATGGAAGGTTGCGGGCCAGGATCCATATTGTTCCAAGATGAGAAGCGGTGTCCACTTCTTTCAGACTTGCACCTAGTGCACATGTGTTTCCCTTCATGGAAGCTAGTATTTATGCCTGGGTAGTTCTCAAGACAAATTGAGCAGGTGTGAATGTTTGATAAAAGATCCAGTCTTCGGTGGAATCTGTGTTGGGCATCCGTCCAAGAAGGGGATGCACAGAAAGTTCTGTGGAGCGGAATGGGTGGGGTGGAATCTTGGGTGGGACTTCTGTGATGAGTTTGGTAGGAAGGCGACGGTAGTGCCGAAGAATATGAAAGAGGTAGTTTGGTAAGAGAAGGAGAAGCGAACGTGTCTAGTTCCAGGCGACGGCCTGAATGAAATGTGAAGGGTGAAATATTGGAAGGAGCAAAGTATTGGGCTGAAGAAGATGGAGGGCTCTCCAGGAATGGAGAGGGTTACAAATCGATGTTGCGGGTATGATGAAGGCAAGGTCTGACACAAGTGGTGTCATTAATGCCAAGAGGGGAAGGAGATTTTTCTGGTGCAGAGGGGAAAGTAGCAGGGGAAGACATGGAAGGGGGGAACGCAACAGTTTGGAGAGCGGAAGAATTTTTCGGCATCTGTCAGAGCTGGCGATAGCGTTCGCGATGGGAAGCATTGATTTCTTTTTTGTGCAAGGCATAAATAGCTCTTCTTCTTTCTTGTTGTTCTGGGGTAGGCATTGTGCATAAAACAATGACCTGCACAGACCACATAAAAAATCGTGGCATAAGAGAAGATTCGAAGAGTAATAAATTATGTATGTGAATAAGGGGAAATGAATGCAAAAACATTTACTAGATGTTTATCTTGCTCTAAATGTTTTATATTTGTGTAGCTAAAGGAAAAAGAGAAAAAGGAAAATAATTTGTTTTGCATATATTTTTAAGGAAGTAAAGGAAGAAATACAAGTGTCTGTACGGAGTTATTGATTAGGAAAAAGCATAGAGATATGTGTTAATTTGTTTTTGTAAATAGTTATCAAGAAGGAAGAAGGCAGAAATAAGTAATAAGTTCGTGTGAAACATAGGTAAACATTCAAGAAATGAATAAAGAGTGGCATAATGTAAGCATAAACTATATATATATATATATACGTATATGGACCATACATTTGTATCAACTAAAAAAAAGGTGTCTATGCGATAAAGACACACATGCAAAGCAATATTTACAAACATTAAATGGAAAACTATTATAGTTATAGTCCATTGAAACATGCGGAGAAAAGCATAGTAGAAATGTATTTGTGGATAAAACCGTATTACACAGGAAATATGAACAAAGAACGAAGAAATAGAAATATAGGAAAGTGTTATGGTGGAAAGGAAGGGCAAAGTCAAGAAACAACTTTGGAATCCTCCAATTTAACGGAATCAAGTACGACACATTTCAGCTGTGTATTTCCACGGAAAGTTTCTTTTTTCACATAGAGAGTGAATTTGTAGTCATGGCCAATTATCTGGTTTGCAATTTCTGTTGTAGCCTCGTCGTCTATGCACAATAGTTGGAGATCTGTTGCTGTGACACCCATGATTGCTTCAGCAGCTGTGTCAAATGTTGTAACCGATTGTAGCTCTCCTGAGCCATCTTGCAAGTCTATACGGAGAGCATACCTATAGTCGCACTGATGCACATGAGAGTTACAACTTACACAAAACCACGAGCCATTGTTTGTCGGTTTCACTTTCTTTCGGCATTGTTTCTCACCAATTGCAAGGGGGCAAGCCATGTAGTAGAAGTTATCCATTACGATGTTTGTAATTGTAGCTGTAAGCGTAGCCCATTCATTGTTGACTGTATTGCCCATGTGAAGTATTTCTGCAATTGTTGCCACTGGTTTTAAGCTTTGCGGAGGACCTAGAAATTTGTTCATTACAGAGGGAGTATAAACAGTGTAATTTTCAGAGGCAACCCAATCTTGCAGCATTTTCGATTCAGGAATCTGAGGATTGACAAACCATTTTGTGCTGGAGACAGTGTCTATGGAAGTACCATTGAAACTCGAAATGCGAGCCACTTTTAAAGCCAACACTGGGAGTTGAGGAATAGAAAGGAGCTCCTCAAGTTCTTGGGCAAGATCCTGTAAATGTTGGCCCCATAAAGTTACAGTAACACTAAATCCTGACATGTCCTTCAGTTGCAAGCTTCTCCGTATAGTTTCACTGGAATCCCGCCTGCGAATAGTGGAGCAAGGAGAGATTGCTAAAACAATGCCAATAACATCAATGAAGGAACCAATAGGTTTTGCAGGTATATCTTTGATTTCTGTGAGGTGAAAGTTATGCAAAGGAATTATGGCGTTATTGACAAGCAGCGGAGAGATAGTGGAAGAAGCTTACAGGAATATCTCAAATTCGTTGTTAAGGTGGTTATAACCTGGTTTTGCATTCCCTATCCTTCCATTTGCGATGGTGTATAACTTTCCAGCCTCAATTTCTTCAAAAAACTTTCGCCGCAATTTCGTTGAAGCATGTAACACGTATTTCCCCACCTTCATCATCCACAAAGTCAAAGGTGAAATATGATCCGGTGCCATTTGCATTTGCATATTCCTTGAGTGATGTTTTCCCAAGGGCACGCCCTTCAATAGACCACATACGCAAGGTTGTATTCAGGGCACTGATTTTTAGAGGCAACCTTGAATTGGCAGGGAGGACAACTTTCTTTTGTGGAGGTGTTTGCGGAACCAAAGTTTTGTCATCTCCATGATTTGTATCAGTAGTTGATTGCTTTCCGCGAATGACATGGGTGGGAACAAGAGTGGGAGCACCAATTTTAGGATGTGTTTCTATCACAACTTCCATCTCAGAGACAAGAACAGTCCTGCAAAGGAAAAAAAAAAGAAAAGGGAAAAAATTTAGTGAATATAAAAGAAATGAAAATGGAGCATCCATGTACAAAGGAAAATGGATGCTTACAATTCATGTTTTAGCATTCTGCAAAGGGTTTTGCGCAGTCGGACAATGCTTCCATCTTTTAGACGACCATCTGCAACCTGGCTTGTAAACTTTGAGGGCAAAAGAGCTTTTTGAAAGTGCACACCATCGGAGAGATGCACGCGATGTTGGAGCTCAGAGTTCAATGCAGATCGAAGGGGACAAATGTTGAGAAGTTGGACTATTGGTTTGGTATCTGTACAACCCTCAATCAAAATAGAGATTCCACCATATGTCAAAGGTGCAGTCATGATCAAGATTGTTCCCAACACACAATGCGATTCTGCACAATGAGCTAAGTCGCATTACAATATTTCTAAACCTTTTGGAAAGCAAAGTTAATAGAAACGTAAACGTTTACATCGAGGACTGGCAAAGAGAACAGACATCGTCAGGTTGTGTAATGACGAAGAACAAGTACATACGAGATCAAAAGGTATACAAAGATAAATATTGATATAAACAATATAACACCCTTTTTGAAAAAAAAAATTGTAATCTGCGGGACATACTGTATTTTTTTTGGCATAATTCTATTTTGTTTTAAGGTTTAGGGTTTAGGGTTTAGGGTTAACAAACACATGAAAAAGTTTTAAGGTATAATCCTATGAAATGGAAAAAAACCCATGTTAGTAACTAAATAACTAAATAACACAATTATTTAAATACAAATATTTATCCCATAAAACAATCAATTAACTAGTTAAGCAACAAATTATGCAAATAATTAACTATAAATATAATACATATAGCAAGGTAGTCGGACATTCCATCATAACATTATGGATTACGAGGAATTTTCCCTGAACGTAGTTGATTATTAAACATTGGTATTACATTTCCAAAATGTATCTTGAATGTCTAACGCATGTATTAGACTGTGAAAGATTATAAATGTCGCACAAATTCTATGATTCCCAAAAAGACACAGGACATTAAGTATGTGGGCTCCATAAATGCAAATACCATGTACGTTGCGGGATATGCACAACCTATGGTGGCTCCCAACCCGAAAATAAAATCAATTACGTGAAAGCAAGCTGATAGAATGACTCGAAGAAAAACAAGTCTCAATAATTTATTTTGCCTGAAAGTCCCTATTTCTGATAGTGTTTACCAATGAGAGCATTTATTTATGAAAAAGCAATACCATCTGTTTGGGGCGTGATAAGTTCAACTTTTTTTTTGGCGACTTCATAAACAATTACTATTGCCTGAACATGCTATAAAATGAGGTGACATTTGTTCCAAATATAGGTTTTATGATAAATTGAAAATGCGATTACATTTCCTTAAGAATAACTCCTTTTTAATATTATTACTCAAAATTATATTTACAAATTTGATATTATAATCAAATAAAGCTTAAAAATTATATTTACACATTTGATATTATTATCAAATAACACCTTAAATTAGGATTATATGCCAATTTTATAATGTATTGACATTTTTATCAATGTGAAACTCTTATATACACATTTAATTTTGGAATTTATTTTAGTTGAATAGACACTATATAAAATGGTTGTAGACTCTATATTAATGTGTAGTATTATATATATAATTCAGTTTATTGTTATTTGATAATATAAATTTTAATTCAAACTACAAGTGGCTTCTGATCTATTAAAGGACTCAGAGACCCAGAATATTTCTCTTCCACTTTTTGATCATGGACAAATGTGGGAGAATTTTGGTTCATTATTACATCGATTTTGGTGATTCATGCATAATTTGCTAAATGCTAATGGTAACACGAAATTTTAAGCTTGATAGAAAAGATAAAACCAAAGGCAAAATTGGCATAATGTTTAGCCCGATAAAAGAAAAATTAAACAATACATGTATTAGGGTAATATTCGACGAAAAATTGGTAATCAGTGTTAGCTATATTTGTATAATTGAGCCACAGCATGTCAAGAAGCATAGGTTACGCATGGCATCCAATATCAATAGCTTTGCATCTAAGATCCTATGTTAACATGTCAAGGAATTTACCTAAAAAGTTTACCAATAGATGAAAAATTAGCAATAACTATGAAAGGATTTTGTCCAATTAACTTTGTAAATAGTTGGCTAATTTAATGATTTCGTGTTTTGAAGCTCTATAGTCAATGGGGGTTCTGCCTACATATGGGTAAAAGTATTCTAATCCGTTTTAGCAGCTAATGATGACTATATTATGTATTTAAACAGACAACCTGATTTAAATGGCATTCCTCTACAATTATGGTCACATCCTACGTCAATTTGTGGGGACTATGGAACCCATATAATCACAAACCCATATTACTGAAAAAATTCATCAAATTTACACACCCTTAAACACAGTCAAATCAAAATTTTTGAAAATTTTCCTAAGAAGATTGTCAACTAGCAAAAAATTAGCCAGAACACAATATGATTGATCGATACCAATCCACCCTCGGGAAGGGTTGTCCTACTGACTTGTATCATTGAAAAATCCTCTTTAAACGGTGCTTACATTTCCATAGAGATTTTGTCAGATTATTTAAAGCAAGGCATAGGTAACGCATCTGTCAAAAGATAATGGTAATACGGTCATTTACCTTGATGGCTTTACATGAATTTTGTGCAGAATGTACTTCAATATAAGTTTAACCATTTTCAATAACCATAAATTATAGACAGACTAGAATTTACCTTCTTCATCTAGATATAGTGCTACACCTTGTAAGTTAAATTACTTTCTACGTGCATTGCATATGGGTGACATTATTTGACCAATGCACCTGGTTTAAATGGAGAAGTGTGAAACTTTCATTGCATTAGTGAATCATATACTTTACTCATTAAAATTCTATCCTTCAAAATATAATCGAAAGGTTGTAAATTGTGGGTTTACATAATGTATAGGATTGCAAGATCGAGTATGTTGTATACCGTAGAAAACTCATGCATAACCTAGAGTAAGGTTTAATTGAGCTTTGTGTATGCATATCAAATCATGTGTAACAAGTGAATGCCTTACCTTTGTATTTGCAGTTATAGTGCACGAGTGCGATTAGGCTAAAATATCCACTTCGCAAATGTGCACTAAAGATTCACCTTTAAGGCAATCTAGTTGTACCGTATCCTTTTTCTTATAGGAGAGTAATGACAACTCCAAAATATACAGATTAACAATAGAAAAAAGCATATGAACCCTACAATAAGTGTTGAAGAAAAAACATTCAAAGCTTTTCATTAGTAAAAATATACAAACATTATATATCTTTAATCTTTTGAATTACTTATGGTTCCATAGAATACATGTCTTACAAGTTAACTAGTGAAAGCTAAGTAAATTCGCTTACATTAGCCAAGAAACTTCAATAAAATATGAAGAAGCAACGAATGAAAAATATTGACCCTGTGATTGATTAATAAGGAGCTAAAAATGTAGACTTACTTAAAGGTCAATCGAATGGCACTTAAAATTAAAACCCATGAGAAATGTCAATTAACAAGCAGTCCAATCATTAAATGTTTAAGGAGCTACAAAGTTAATAAAAGAAAGGAATTCAGTAGCTATATAAACATCAGCATCAAAGTTTTATGAAACCCCAATTTCACAGGAATCATTACCAGCCAAACTATAGCACATTTCATTGACAGATTATACATAACAATAATTTATAAACATGAAACTTGTACATAAGATCACATTTCGTAAAAATGCTTGATCATCTTGGTTAAGATAATGCCTGTAAAAACTTATGAAACCCAAACGAGAACATAGAGTTCTTCATGGAATACAAAATATAAAACCAAAATGTATAAAACATGGTTATTGTAATCAAAATCATCACATATGAACTCTGCTACAATGCAATATGAACCAGTTCATATCAATGATCTCCACGAGAAAAAGAGACACAATTAACTAGTATAAATGTACATACAGAAAAACAAGCTGAATGTCTGAACCCTAGAAACTGTACAATTAAGAGAATCTTGAAATCTTTGCTAAGTATATGTAATGTGCAAGATAAAAATTGTGAATTGCTAGACTGCAAATTCACCCCTTCTGAACATTTAAACATGTGATAGATTCGGACCTTAAAATTATAATCTTTTTTTTTTTGAATCAATAAAAGGCACCAAGTGCTCCATTTATGAAAAACATAACTATTGAAAGTCTAAAACTATTGTTCAACTAAACTTACGCTAATAACTGAGAACAGAGTTCAGTATTTAAAATTTAGATCAATGTAGGAAACCTTCTCAAAATTTGTAGAAAGGAAGAGCACTTGCCCGTCAAACATTTTGATCATAAAACTTTCAATATCTCCTACTGATGATAGTTTAAGCAATCACTTTATTTACAGCGCCCAAAAAATTGGCAGTTATAGCACATAGCATCCTGGCTACAATATATAAGAGAAGCATATGAAGTTATTAAGATATAGCCACAAGATGGATAATATTGATAGGAAAGCTAGTTAAATGCAAAACAAAAGAAACTATGAAATTTATCTATCAAAAGGTTTTTTCACATTAAAAAGATTGAGTGTTAAAGTGGGCAATTGTATAATGAAGTAAGTCTCAAACTTAAGGAAGTAAGAGCTATCAAAAACATAAGACAATGTTTTTTCGATCGAACAACTCTAAAGAGCACATAGTAGATGTTTGCAGCATATAACTACCTAAATTACTTTTATGTACAAAAGTTTAATGGAGCATGCCAGTACTAGTTTTCATTTTTTCTTGGCATTTCCCTTTTTTCCCTTCTTGACATTAGCAAGTTTTTTTGCCCGATGTGGTTTTTTCCCTCTAGCATGTATTGCCTCTGCAGTTATTCCCATCTTTTTCAGTTTGTGATCAGGTTCGTATTGTACAGCATCTTCAACTGATGATCATATGCAAGGCCAAATCCCCTCGAGTTGGGGCCCGCCGTACGGAACTTGGAAAGGTAAAGAGGGCAGGAAGGATGCAGCCGGAGACGTTCTCTAACCAATTCAGCGATCACAGGTTTTGCCGGCTTTCGGTTGCCTACAATGGAGCACATTGACCACAAACTTTGTTCAGTTGAAAGCATCTTCCCATTCCAAGTGCAAGAGTGAGTAATTGTCACACCGTGTGGAGGAAGAACAATTGTATTCCTTGAGTCTTCATTGCTGTAATTTCACAAGCAACCCAAAGCAATAGAAATGTAAAAAATCAATTCTATAGAAGTTATGCAAGCCTCGATAAGTTCCATGCCAGAAATGGAAGCCAAACACATTGTTTTTTTGTTGCGGAGCACCAACAAGGAATCAAAGACAAACAATTGGTGTGTCATTTGTTTTGGCAGGCAGCTTTAAAAGCCTTGCCAATGGATAGTCTAACACCCAATAATGGGCATTCCGATGCGGCATCCCAGGGGCAATAACCCCTCAGCACACACCGAATCCTGCCATTGTCGAAGGCACTTGCCCCTTCATGCCGTGGTTGAAGATCGAAAGCAAAAAAATAGTGTTTTCATGCAACACATACAACAGTAAGATGTTTTAAGATAGACAAATTAACCCACATAATTAAGTATTTATGAAAATGTAGAAGGGAAAAAATGCAAAAAAACAACACATAATCAATAACCAATTTTATAAACAATATGGTAGGGAATTTTCCATGAGATAAAGAAAAAAAAAGGTTATTTTGAGAAAAACCTTAAAGTTCATGAACACAACAACTACATAAAGGCAAGTGAGACACTTCATTCACAAAGAAGAATATCATATTCTATGAGCAATCTTAAAGTTCATGAACATCACAATTATATCTTTGCATTAAAATCAACAATGTGCATTGAATGGAATTGTGGAGTTCTGTAAACTGAAAGGAAATAACTTTACATGAGAGTACATAAAGAAAGTAATGCAAAACAACAAGATCAGATCTGCACAAGACAATGTTTATTTCTTAGATGGTTTATTCTGCTAACACTTAAAGATATAATTTGGATAAATCAGTACTAATAGATGAGCATGTACTAATAAATGTCATAGTACTTATAATTGTGATTGAAAGTCATAGTAATAAAATAAAATAAAATAGGACCAATAAATGTGTGACTTGTACCTAATACTAGTGTGCAAGGGCCAATCACATAATGACACATGGTATGCACGACTATTAGTCACCCATGGCCTATCGGCGCACCTGATTTTTATAGTAATTTAATTCATAATGTTTTTCCCTACAATTAAGTGCACCTAAAAAAAAGGTAGCATAAATAAATAATATGCTACATAATGGTGTAAAAATGAGTATTATGCATTTATTTTGGAAAATCAGTGTTTCCATATTTCAGACCTAGTTTTTGTTTCCATTTCCATTTCCAAGCAACTTTAGAAATAGAAAACAGTCAATTTGACAAATGACACAAACAATTGCCAATAGACATTTTGAAAACCATGTACGCTATATAAAATGGGGCAGTATGAAGCCACTGATTTACTACCTGAAATGTGAAATGAATAAGCAAACAAAGCCTTGTGACAACTAACTATCCCATAACATGGCGGCAACAACAATAAAACCAATTTTGAATCACTATCATCCCATAGAAATCTGGATATAAAAAGACACCAATCATTATAACAAGGACTGAATAAAATATGCACCATGTTGGGTATCTCTAATCTTTATCTATCTGCAACGAAACAACAATGAAGCAAGAGCCATTGAGGCAACTCTAGCAATAGGACAAGTAGTTTGAAATTCATGGAAATATGCCTATAAATGCAAACAGCTGAATCCAGCATTTATAGCATACAAGCCAAAAAAAGAGCTAGTTTGTAGGAAGCCCATCCTCTGAAATTGCTTATGTTGACAACTATTGGACGAAACAAATCAATACAACTTTTGGTCCCATAGACCTGTTGGTCTCATGGACTTAATTAAAATCTTTCAATTCAATTCAATTAAAACCCTTATGACAGGCTACATATTCAATAAAATGGCAGCAACAAGAATAAAACCAATTTTAAGAACTATCCTCTAGCAAAGAAATAATAATCAAGCAAGTAACACTAAACAATAATGAAGCAAGAACCAGTAAGACACCTCTAGCTATAGAACACCAAGTTTGAAATTCACGGACATGTGCCTATAAATGCAAACAGAAAACCAATTTGTCGGTAAACTCATCCTGTGAAATTTCTTACGTGAACAAGTAATGGCCAAGAGAAATTGGTACACTCATATTTATGCAAAGAGTTGAAGGGAAAGAGAAGCAGACGGGAATTAAGTGTGCATTCATGGATTTTATTGCCTACAGTAGTTATACAATGTAGTATTACAAAGTCCCTGAATGGAATGAGCTCGAGTGACAAATGATCAGAGCCTTTTATAATGGAAACCCGAGTTCAAATCCCCACAGAGATGTTATAATATGTTAAATTTTTTGAAGTTTTACAGGTTATTAAATCGAGTAGACTACCACATCCAATTCTAGGTAAGGCCTACCCAATGAACAAAACCAAATGGAAATAGGGGGCAAATTTGTAAGGATAGATACCCCTCAGTAACAAAACAAAAATACATAGGCGCTGCTTTATGACATTTACTGGTAAGTGATATCACGCAATGACGTCCATACATGCTTTGAAAGGTCGAAAGCATGAAATCAGAAAGTTGTGCTGATTTATACGAATGTAATCTATACAAATGGAAGGATGCTGACAAAGAATGCCTTCATGAAATGTAGATTCTAATGTACATCATAAAAGACAAAAAGGGTGTTAAAAAAATATAGACAATAAAACCTAAATTCAAACAGAAAGATCATGAAGAGAGGAAAAAAATTGTACGATGGCAGATGCAAGAAACGATACCATACTTCAGATTTCCGTAGTTCAAAATTATTAGTTAAACTGAAGAGAGAATTTGGGTGAGAGATTTTTCATCATAGGACCAAGATGAACAAAAACCTTTGCCAAAATTTCAATCAAAACATTTTAAAATTTTGGTTTTTTTTTATGCCCTATTTTTTCTTTTTCCCCTGAAGTGGGCGAGGAAGGAGTCTATGGTATTTCAATCCTGAAAGGAAAAAAATCAATGCTAAGGCAAGAGTTTGGAATTCAGTACTAATCAGCTGGTAAGAATTGATTTTTGACTGTTAACTCCTAGCCAACTTCATGTTATAATTCCTTCTTCCTCTTAATCCCACAAATTTTCAAGCTTGGTTTACTTGATAACTCACCTAGTGTTACTGGTCTGAAGCAATCCCGTACATTTTCAAGCTCAAATTTTACATCAAAGACTCACATAGCCTTACTGATCTGAAGCTACAAGGTGATTGGGATATGAAGACAACTTTTGTTTTTGAATAGATGAATGCAACATCGGCTTAGAGGAACAAGTTTTATGAGATTGTTTATGAACACATTTACGAGGCTGCAAGAAGTGGGGATGTCAGCTGAAGGAGGGTTGTTATGGAATTTTATAGCATAAGGGTTGTAATCACTTGCATATGGTGGTGAGATTGACTTGTCTCAAACTTCCTCTAAGGAAGCTCTAATTTCTTCTCAATGTTGGGAATTTCAGGTTATTCTTTACATAAATAGTCTTTTTAACTAAACAAAATCACGTTAAACAAGATATATAACAAATGAAGATAATCATGTCAAACCGAAATCCAGCCCAAATCATTACTGTCTAAACTAATGTGAACATCGAATCATTATCCAACATGGTAAACAAAACTCACTGTACAATTTAAAGAGGAAGAAGATTAATTATTTTTTTTACCTTTTTCTTTAAATCTCAGCTCCGCTGCTTGATGGCTTCCTCCACTCCCTTAGTCTCCAACCTCTACCACACTCAACAGGAAAAGTGAAAGAAAATTTTTAGCATACATCGATCAATGCCCACTATAAAATGTAAAACCCTTCCCGGAGCCCTAAGCAAGGCATTTTTTATTTTTTCTTGGTCTGAACCGTACTGTCTTCCAGGGAGGTAGCCATTCTTCCCCTTTCTTGTCTGACGCCAGAGACATGTCCGCCTCCCCTCATGACTCCCACAACTGTACTCCATTTCTGGCTCCGAGTATGCCCCCCCTCCTTCGAGCATGACGCATGGTTCTCTGTTTTCCATGCATTCCATCACTTCTCTGTCCGGAAGATTTACCAATTTCTATCCACAAAATCGACGGCTCCCATGCATCCGTCCATCGTCGACCGCTCCATCCTGGCCCTCGCAGTCTCCTTCGGTGTCAGCAGGTCAGAGGCTTCCCCACATAGTTCACGCCTTTCGGTGTAATTAGATTCGAGAAATTACAAATAATTTGGATATCACTTCGGTGTAATGGATATATGTGTTGAGTCGACCATTCGACCATGCCAATAATTTATGAGGTGTCATATCTTTTTCTCATTTTTTTTGTCGATTTGACGTGCATAACGTCTCGTCTTCGAAACCATCAAAAACTCTGTGAAATACGTTCTACCGATTCTCTAACCAAGCAATGCGGAAAATAAACTCATGGATAAACATTAGTTATGTGATATGTCAATGTGACGGTTGATTCCAAATAAATCCAAATTCCAATTAATTCCTAGTGACTCGAACTAAATCATCATCTTATGAGTGTAACAACCGTTCAACTTCTTATTCATGTTGTCAGTTGTCACTGGCACTTCCAATTAAATTCAACAGTAGGAAGTAGTCAATTACTTCTCTCGAATTGTAAGATCTAAATTAATATTCTTAAAAATCTAACAATAAGATCTTCATCTACCTAACTTTTCATTTACTCTTCTTCTTTATGAAAGTTATATTTCACATTTGTGACTATTTTTCGATAATACCGAGCATTTCTCAATTCATCTACAATCAAATTTGATTAAAAACTGCATTTTATTTCTTCCATGGATTCAGATCATGTAAATATTTCAATACCTATTTTCAGTGTAAATTAAAAATAATGATCAATGAACAAAACCATCACTAACAAAAAAACTTGGTGTAAAATTCTTTCATAGAATTAAGCTTCACTCCTTTAGATTCAAATCTGCACATAATTTCTTCAAATAAAATAATAGTAGATTCATATATGCGCATTATTTCTTAAAATAGACTACTAGATGAATTCCAATCATTTAAGTATTTCAATGCCGTATGTAAATTAACAATGGTGGTGAATGTACAAAACCATCATCACTAATAGTAATTGATGGTGCAGCATTGATCTCAATAATTACTGAGAGAATCCATACATATATACAAGTTAAATAATAGAAAGGTAGCCATAATTAATGTAGTCTTATAGTAAGGTCAAAAAATAGCATCAGAAAACACATTTAAAACCAAATTTATGAACATAAAGATATAACTCTATCAGATTCTCTTACCAACATGAATCTATAAAAGGTAAAGCTTAACAATATTTACTGAAGTGGACGATCTACAAAAACCCATACGACTAAAATTTCAATGCCCAAACCAAGCACTGGCATAAGCCTAACTAAGAGTATGATATACCTGTACATGAATAACGATTCACCATCAATGCTATACTAAGGTCTAAAACATAACAAATTACTAAATTTGACAACCCTGAGGAAGTAAAAGTGAATATAAGCCCTAAAACATGTACATGAAGAAGCATCTAAACTTTGAGCAATTTAGCCATGCCAATAACACCATTTTCCCGGTGCATATAATAATAAAATAGTAAAGAGAAATGGCTTTAAAATTGGTTCAACTATATCAAGGTCGATATAAAAATAGATTTCAAAACAAACAAAAGATGAATCCCTACTCTACAAAAATGAGGAGAAATTCTGACGCTGACATTTAGATTTGAACTCACCTGCTCTGCTCTTACCAGCGATTTCCTTCGGGCTCTTAGAATGACTTAATTCCACAATTTAAGAGGGGAAAAAAATTCGAACCAAAACAATAAAAACATGAAACAGAGTAACAGTATATATATATAACAGAGGCATGGCCATGCTCCATAGAAATCAAACCACCACAACTCAGATATGAAATGAACACAAAGAAATAGTCAAAACACAAATAGGAGTGACTACCACAAGCTGTACAGACAACATTGGAAAAGCATAGTAAACAAATATCTAAACCATATAGGGCAACAATCACCCATGTGTCAGAACATTAAACCTGCTCGGTCATTTAGTACTTTCAAAACAAGATGTTACATATATAACTCTGTGTTACATATAAACAAATATTTAAACACTAAATGAAGTTTACAAACCTTCATCTACAAAGATGGTCTCTAACTTGGCTACAAATCACTCTTTACTATGTGCATTTGTTTCAAGGTCTATATAAAAGAAAATAACAGAAAAACAACATATTTGCACATTATTTCTTCAAATTAAATAACCGGTGTATACAGATCTGCACATCATTTCTTCAAATAAACTAATAGATGGATTGAGACCATCAAGTATTTCAATACCCTGTTTTCAATGTAAATTAACTATAGTAATCAATGACAAAATACTTGCCGCAAATTCTTTTATACAACAACTTCACTTTTACTGAAAGTAATTCTTGTATAGCGTTAACGTCACTAGTTAATAGAAGAATAAATACTTGTATATTAAGGTCTACAGACAACATCAGATAACACATTCAAACCCAATATCTCAAACAAAAAATATATGTTTACAGTGCCACCCATTTTCACCTGCCCCGACTGCAAACATTCCTGCTAGAACACAAACCATTAACTTAAACCTAAATATGAGATCTTAAACATGGTGGGCATCACACAAGCACATTTAAAAATATGCATAACTTTTAAAAATTTACCCAAGGAAGATCTATACTGCTCTGCTCTGCTCCTTGGCTGATCTGATCTGATATGCTCCTCTCCTTCTGTTTTTTTCCGTTAGGTAGAAAATTAAAAAGTAAATACAAAGCTCAAAAGCAGAAAGAGAACCAATCAAAAGCACATACATACAAACCCAAAATACCAAGGACTATCAGACGTGTCAATCTGTTTATCCATTCTGTGGCCTGCCCACCATTTCTGTCCAACACAAACTTATTTAATGCCTTTATTTTTTTTGTATGGCAGAAAACTCCTCCCTAATACTGTTCATAACAAAATGTGCCCCGTGTGGCCGTGAGGTAGAAGAGCACTTAACTCAGGTAGAAGAGCTCTTCCACACCTGTGTATTGTAACCCCGTATTTCAGCAGCACACAATGTGACCTTTCACTTCCACCTACCATGGAGGAGGACACCTTTGAGAGCACGAGGTTTATCACTGCTTTCAACACCTAGTCACTTGAATGGGTTCCTCTCTTCACCACTACGTCTACCAGTTTTTGCAGTTATTTGGCCGAGCTGGAGAGGGTTTTCCTTGAAGAACCACTCTCTTATCTAGAATTTGTTAAAGGCGATCAGACTGCAGAGCTTATTTTCAAATAGTCATGGACGCGACATCCATTTTGGGGCTGAACAGGGATATTTCGGATCATGCAATACATCTATTTGGAGACTACGTGCATGACGTATCTGTAGAAATCAAGATCTGTCAGTGTCAGTACCTTCTATTTTATTTGAACCGTTTAGATGGTCAATGATATAGAGTATGTGCGCCGTTGGATCTTATAAAAAAGGTAGGAGCTTCCTACCAGAGAACATGCCTTTCGGTGTAATAAACTCAGCTTGGTCGAGTTAATTTATATATATGCATTTTTATTCTATTTTAGCTCTGTAGTTTTTGAATTTAATTTAATTTATAGTTTGTTACTTCTAAATAATAAAATTACCTTATTAGATGAAGTATTTCAATCGAAATAATGTATTTTGTTTTAAAAATGAGAGAATCATTTTAATTAAGAGGAATTATTCTTTTCTAAATGATGTAGTGTTTTTATGACATGACAACTAAGGCGTCATCGTTTTTTTAAGAAAAACATAAAAAATTCACTCATATTTCCATTAAATACTATTATTGTCAAAATAATATATCGTTGTGTAGATTATTTATTTGGCTGGTCAAAATTTTGATGTGAATAAGAAAAATTCATCAAAATACGACTGACATATGCATTCAAAACGACAGGGGATTGTTTCTAAACTCTTTTTGTAATGATTTTTCCTCCATAAAACCCAAATTTTTATCAAAATTTTGTTCATACAAGTTGTTGTAACAATTATATTTTTTATCACAAAGATTTGATTTTTGTCAATTTTAAAAGGGGAATAAATTAAAATTTATGCTTGGCATTGAGGGGTGTTGCCCCTTGACCCCGCCCTGTATCGCAATAGGGAGCGCACCTGGGGCACTGCCCTTGGACCCCGCGAGGGGCGTTGCCTCTTAACCCCATTGGGGGATACCAGACCCAAGACCTTCACTCCCTATTCATGTATTCAGTACCTTTTGTGAACTAAACCCCACCTTCGTGTATGCAATGATTATACTTACATGATTTGATTATATTTTCAAGATATGCTATCTATCAGTCTTATCACATTTTTAAAGACTTAAAATAGATAATGAAGATATATATGTAGTTGATAATTTTTTTCTAAATTCTAATTTAGTGATTAGTAAAAAATATTATTATATGCATATTGAATGACACCTGGGGACACCTTTGTGTTTGTATTGAAGACACCCAATATTGATTACGTGTAATATATATTTTACAAGAGTAATATGCTGAAATTACTCAATATATTAGTAATATAACATGGTTATTTAGTAATCATATTGATATTTAAGTTGTTATACAACTTGTGTTTAACCTATCAATGTAAGATTTATAGATGGTTGAAATCAAAATCAGTAAATGATTTAAATTATGCTTACTATGATGTCTATATGGATATTATGACTCTAACCATGTTGATTTTGTGTTAAATATAAAATATGCATATGGATTTTTGTTCAAGTTTTTTTATGCATATGCCATTACTTGGAACAGAAAAAAGAAACAAATAGTCCTTTCATTTCTTCTACTATGGCAGAATATAGAAGTGCAATTGAAGCAACGAAGAAGCCATGTAGATGAAGTGGCTGTTGGAAGAGATACACATGTTAAAGGAAGTATTCCTCTTCTATGTGATGGCCAGAGTTTTATTGCTCTTACTAAATAATCCAGTCCAACATCAGAAAACAAAACATATTGAAGTTCATATGCATGTTATCCGAGAAAAGGTTCTTTGCAGTGATAGAGATCTCCAGTATTGCTAGACTAAAGATTATATTGTAGATATGTATACGAGCCATTGTGTGCAGTAAAATAATGAAATTTTTGTGAAATGCTTAGCCTTTCAAAGTTTCCATTGAGGGGGAGTGTGCATGGAAATTTCACCTCCTAATGGTTGGCCAGTTGATGACTCCTCTTATATACTTATGCTTTGGTATAAAGCATTGTAAAAATATATTTTATGATCTATGTAAATTGATAGAGTTTACGGTATACACTCTAGTGTGTTGAATCTATTTGTAAAGAAGGTATTTGTGTTATAAAAGGTTCCTAGAGATATGGTTTTAATATTTTTTCCATGAAAAATGGTAGGATGTAGTCTCATAAATCATGTTTAGCCTAAATTATACTTCTGATTTATGGATTTCAAATCCTTTTGTACCAAAAGGTATGTTGAGCATGATGAAGGTGTTATAATTCCTTCGAAATTAATATGCTAGCCAAAACCTTCACTAATGGTTTATGGATTTGTAAATTGTGTTGTTAAACAAGTAATATTTTTTTTAATATTGGTAAATAGTTTTTTGAAAGGGACTATACCCTTGTGTACAACAATATTACTTGTGTTAAACAAGACCAATGAATCTCCACTTAATATTAAGGGGGAGTGTTAGAACATAACATTAAGTGCATATAATATTTAGTTTATAATTAAATAATATAGAATATAGTTTATATCCTTTATTATTTAATATAAACATTATATTATGTTTATTAGTTATTTAATAACTAATTTTTTATTAAATCAGGGTGTACTCCATCACTTAATAGTCATAACCCCTTGAGGTTATTGAAATATGGTCACGGGCCATAATCAAGTGAGTGGTATTAACACCGAGTTAAAAACATGGAGCATGAAGTGAGGAAAGGAGTTAATGGACTATGTAAAAGTTTCTTGAATATGGAAAATTCTTTCAGTGGTTTTATACCCATTGGGGTTTTCCACGTTAAATCTAGTGTCACTCTGTTATTTATTTTATTTTCTTTATTAAATTTTTGGTTAATGATGTTTGAGTTGATAAATTTGTTATATAGTTAGTCATTATCTCGGTCCTAATACAATGGTGTATAAATTCGGGAAGTAGTCAAGGATGGAGAATAACACTATAGCTTTCTTCTAAACACTCTTTAACCGTGGCATGATATCACATAAAAAACTCGCTCTTGGCATGAAATTTCCTAAAAAAATTGCTCTTGGTGTCAGATCACCCAAAACAATTGTTCCCCTAGAATAATTTTCAGGACACTTTCTATCCTTTTCACTCGTTACGGATTAAGTGCACATGTTCTTTTTACTAGTTTTTCACTTTTTACATACTTTTACACACTTTCACGAATTTTTCATAACACATGACTTTGACTACTATCTCGCTCTTCTTTTTCAGGTCTAGCCATAATAAAAAATAAGAAGGAGCCCCACATCAATAAGAAAAAGCAATAACAAAAATAGGTACATCACAGAATAATTCCTATGATTCACCCCAGGGTCACATCCTCCTTCTTAACTTCCACACTTCATTTTTATCACTCCACACTGTTTCTTGTCTCTTCAACATGCTTGCGTCATTGATATACATGGTTATCATGTATGCATCTCTTATCTAATTTACGTTATCTATTATTGACTCAACTAAAAAAAGTGGAGGAAAATATAGACACAAAATCATGCACTTGGGGGTACATTTCTAATTCATAAGCAAGAAAGATAGTAATTGAAATTTATCTTTGGCCTCTTTTCTTTCTTTATTCTTTCCTCTTTGGTCTTGCACACATCACAACCCACTATGTTCCTCATTGCTTTATATTTCTCAACTTTGGACACCATGGACATCAACTCCCAACTAGGATGCCAACCCACAGGGGCCTTCATCCCCTTTGGGAACCTCGACCTCTTTGTATCTTACTCGTCTCTTTTGGGCATCTTTTATCTTTTGGAAATATTGTTTTCTTATGGTTAGGCCTTTCATTTTCAATTACAAAATTCAACCAAGGGAACCATATAAATACAAAGCTATGTGATCATAATAAAGTACCAAGCTCTAAGCCTATACTTTTACCACCTAAGGTTGCATCCAAAGGCATTCTAAGAGTATCAAGGCATTCCATATAGTTTTAATTCAAGGGAAAAGGGAATACATTTATGCATACACTTCATAGGAGGGGAAGTTCATTTTGGAATCCACACATCTATCTACATTGCTACATCTAGCTATTACTCGCTATCAAGTGAATATTGCACAAAGTTTCCTAGGGTATCATTCTTACACACACACACACACAAGAACTAAATTTATTCTGAGATGTATTTCAATGATCAGTCGTAATTTTACTCAGTGGGTGACCACCGAGGTCAATTCAGAATCCCATATGCATCTTTTTCTTTTGAGTATTTGATGTGTTTTAGTGTTTTGTAGTATATCATTTGCTTTGCACATTACACGTGAATTATGAAGACATAGTGTGATATATAGGAGACCAAAAAAGAAGGTTAGAAACCACCTTGCAAGGTAATAAGAATCAATTCCTGAGATTGAGTGCAGTCATGAAAACCTACTAGAGTTCTCCAGCTCATAGGCATTCCTGACACAGTCCAAGCACCCTAGTCCTGGCTCATCCAGAAGTTACAATTTTTTTGAGTGGATTTATGATAGTGTTCTCCTCTTGTTAATTAGTTTTCCAATCCAAAACACTTTAGGATCTATTACGAAATCAGATAATTCTTCTATTCCCTCTCTTGCACCTAGGGTTTCAATTTTCATTTACTTATTGCTTATGTTAGGTCTGTGCTTTATCATTTATTTATCATATGTGACCCTGCAACATCTAGGGTTTTAGAAATACAGATAATTTTTAATTAGTATAACCTACAATATTTCAAGAATAGGACAAAATCATAAATACCCAATACATCAATAGCCCCAACTTTACATTATGAGAGAAGATTGATGAGTTACAAAACTACGAATATTAAATCCATGTCAAACTATCAGAATGAACATAATGCAATACCTTGTAGATGATATGAATCGTAACAAAATAACATGGATATGTTTGTATTTCATAACAAATTTTTGGTAAATAAAATAAATAGCCCTTAAAATACATAGGAAAATATAGTTCTTGGAAAACTTCCTCTAACATGGTTGTGAACCTCTAATCATGAGAAAGACCGATGTCAAAGAACATCAAATTGACCAATGCACTTGTCTCTCTGATTGGTTGATAGTAAATTCCTCTACACCCTCCATGCTCTGTATGGTATCTCATTCTAGTGCATAAATGTAAACTTGTAGAGATTGCACAGCTATTTTAAAACATCTGAAAAAATTAAAATCTCCATAATGCCTTGGTAGATGTATGCACCATGTCTTGAATCTCAAGGCGAACTTCTTATATTTGACACTTGTTGGTTGGACTCGATGAAACATTGTGACATAATAATAAATATCTGATCTTGAAAAGCTCTTTGGAAAAAAATTGACCCTTTCCAGCAAATATTCTCATAAGAGGGAATGCCTTCGGTGTAATTATTTAACTTATTTTCAAATTTTAATTTACTTTAATCCTAATAAATTGTTAATTTTATTATCTCACTATATTTTTAATATTTTGTATTTTTTAGATACCCATATATATATCTCATCAGTAAAGAATGTTCATAGTTAAGCCCTTCATTTTTATAAATGCTTTTTAAAAGTAGAAACTATAGAAATTATTTTATAAAAACCCCATGTCTATTGGGTACACATCTATTTTTCTCCAATCATTCATCATTCATTTACTTAATTTTATAATTTGATTTGATTGCAATTCCACCCTTAAATTTTTATTTTAGTGATTTTAATATATTATTTGTAACTTCCAAAACAATAATGTATTATACACAAAAAATCAAATAAAATGTGGATATTTGGAGTCATAGTTGTCTATTTAATAACAATCACACTTGAAATGTGAGATGGAAAGGTTGACGGGGATGCATTGTATACCTTAAATTAGAGGGATAAAAACATTGAGGGAGGAAGATGGGTGATGAAGAAGGGGTTTGATGAAGGAGAATTCAAGGGGTAGGGAAAATGTTGTGGGAAATAAGTGCACAAATCTTCTTTATTACAACCATTCATATATGAGACACATTTCATTTGTGTCAATTATTTTAAGGAGAAAGACGGTGTGGTATGTAGGTCACCAATGCAACATACTTTGTAGATATCTTAGAAAGCAAGGCATGGCCGATGAATAATTTCAAGGGAAAATTGTATATGTTTGAATCTCAAAATCTACATATTTAAGATACAAAAACTCTATGTTTAATATTTCTTATGTCATCTGATTTCTTGCACATTCCAATTCTCAATATAGGTGATTATTAGTCACAATGAATAATTAGGAAATCCTTTTCCAGAATGGTACATTATAATGAAGCTTGTTTACTTCACATGAAATACTTAGTTGATTAAGCTTAGGACATCATAAATCATCATTTTATTAATTGAAGAACAATACCCAAAGCAAGGAAATTTTATTGTTATTTTCTGGAAAGGCTTTTGGGTGTGTAGCTCAACGTCAACAATAATATACTATACACTATACATTATAATTCATTGCATTTTTTTGATAGATAATTTTTAAACTTACACAACACAATGTTGGTGTTATTTAAGACTTTAGTAAATAATGAATTGGTTTATAAGATATCCACGTAACACCAAATAGGGAAAAAATCCACACTTTAGAAATATGATATGACAAATATAAAAATGCTAAATGTGGGAATTTTATTAATGTATTGGTTACCCAATTTAGTGTCCCTCACATTCGTTTACCTTCTCGGGTAACCTGGGGCACGTTCATATCACCATTGCCCCCTTGGGGTATTATTCAATTTGTGATTTAAACACCTATCCTAGGTTTAATTCACCCCATTATGTTTTACCCATGAGTAATTAAATATTAACTATTCAATTACACCTTTTTACATATATCCTAACCACTTATCTACCCCATATCTATTCTATCCATATATCCCCCCTATTTCTCCTCCTCCCAAACCGAGCAGCAATGGGATATTTCCCATATTTGAGGTGAAAGGATCACTCTCATCTTTCCAGAAATCGCTCCTTTTGGCCATTTCGGGAGTCTGTTCCCTGATCGGCGCCGACCGGTACTCGGTCGACGCCGATTTTTCAGAACGGCACCGATTTCATCTCGGTCGGCGCCGATTACAAATAGAGGCCCAGAACTCAGTTCTGGTTAGACAGTTAGACGACGAGATAGACAGTGAGTTAGACAAAGAGAATGAGAGAGTTTTCGAGCATCAAGTCTGAGCATTATCTATCAAGTGAGAGTGAATCCTATCCAAACCAATCCCTGAGAGGAGTACCGTTACTCTGCTCCTGCCACATCGACATCGTGAGTCTTCATCGATCTCTTGGTGACTCTGTTCCTGCATCCAGCATAGGTGGAGCCTTGTCAGTATCCCTACGACACTTACAGATCCAGCGGAGATCGATGATCTAGCCTCCACTGTCTGTTTCTCAATCTTCCTACAAATTTTCCCAAGTCGACGCCAATTTATATCAGTCGACGCTGACTTGCATCAGTCGACGCCGATTTGAATCAGTCGACGCCGATTTTCCTAACCGACGCCGATCAGCCTGCAGATAGGTAAAAGGACTCAGGTAACATTAATCCAAGCATTATTTTCAGAATTTCCTGTTTCCTACTACTTTCTGTCCACTGTTTAGATTCAGTTCGTTATTTTTTATCAGAAAATCTAGTCATTTACGTACATCTTTTATCATGTATGCTTCTTTCCTTAATTAAAAATGTGGACTGACATCCGCCGAGGGAGCTTATCGCTTCCCGGACCCACTTTTTGGGTAGTCCACCCAAATATCTTTTAACGTTGTCTTTTTCTGTCAAGCATCTGTGTCTCACAGGTTTCCTGGATCTACTTTGCAGGATCACTCGTGTGCGCCCGTCTTGTCTACATCGGTTTTCTTTTCCATCTACATCTTCGGATCTTGTTCGTATCAATCAGGTATCGATTTCATTTGAGTTTTTCAGGGTTTTTGTGTTTAGTTTGGTACATTAACTTGGACAGGTAACAAGCGAAATTCTTGATCTACATTCTGGCACGCCGGTGGGACCCAACCAAAGTCCCTTATTGGTAAGTTCATTTCTTTTCCAGTTTTGAGCTTTGTTCTTTTTCTTCACTGATTTTTATCAGTTGTTCTTAAGCATTTCCTTCCATCGTTTCAGTCTTTGCTTTCATTTCTGAATTTCAAAGTTAGATTTCATTTTTTGCAAATCTCAATTCAATTTCTATTTCTAAAATTAGTAAATCTTTCATTTGATTTCAAGATTGCATGGATCCATCTCTTTATGCAAAATTTTTAGTTCCTTGAAATTTTTCTAGTTCCCTAAATAGAAATTTTCATTTTGCTATTATCTGGATATATCTTTCTGGATTGGTTTGTGTGTTTTCTTAACCTTTTCTTGTGGAGCACTTTGCTTGTTCGTGGGATTGTTCGAGGGGAAGAGCTCAACAACGCACTTTTTGAAGTCCACATACCTTGGAGAGCTAAATATACAGGTATTTCTCTTTTACGGTGTTTTCTCCTTTTTAGGAACTAAAAAAAAAAGAAAAAAAAAAAAGACTTTGTTTGTTTGTTTTCTATCACATTCAAACATTTTGATTTTGGTGCTTAAAAAGAATTTAATCGCATTTGGGAAAGAATTTGTTTGACTTGTCTTCATCGAAATCAAACACTTCATTTTTAGTGCTTAAAAGGAACTCTTTCTTCATCATTTCTGTTGTGTGTTTTTCATCTAGTTTTAATTAGGTTGGAAAATTTATCAAAATCGGTAGTGACACTATTTGATTTTTATTTTTCACCCTTGCACACAAAGCCAAAATCACTAGGTATAAAGCATTTAAACAAGAATTCCTCCCCTGGCCTCGCCTACTTGGAAGTGACATCCAAGAGGAAGAGCCTACGCGGTACTCGGGCCGCGCTATAAATTCACGGAAGTTCTGGTATATATTGGCAAAGCACCCGACTCCCTTATCGCAGCGGTGTGTGAAGTGCGGGGGTAGGCCCCTATATCAAGCCACGTACCGGTCTTTTACTGAAGTGCCTTCGGGACTCCTCACCAAACATTCCCCAAACCATCCTTAGTTTGGCTATCTGAGTAGTTCCTGTTCTAAAAAGCCTTCCCTAACATTTTCTTTCTTAAAAGCATAAAAATTTAAAAGAGATAATCACCTACGCTGCTTGATTTATCTGTGCATTAGTTAGGTCAATCTTCTTTTTTCGCTATATTTCTACTTGTTTATGATGGTCATCACTCGATTACAATCTAGAAGAATGGCTCAAATGGCCCCTTCTTCCTCCGAGATCACCACTACTGTGGATGTTTCGGCACCCCCCAGATCTTCCTCGGGACCGCTGTTAGTTGGTTCCCCATCTTGGTCATATAATCCTTTCTATCAGCCTAAAGCAATCCCTTCATGTCCAGCTTCCCCCAGTCCTTCAGAAATATCATCTGCTTCTGACATAGAGTATGTTCCTCGCGGGGACCCTGAATTTCAGGCACTCCTTGATCGCAATCCAGTAGCCCTTATGGACTATCTAGTACATAAGTCCATTCAAATATCTGATCAGGGACCACCAATCCAACAAATTTACGATTATCCTCGTGAACCATCCCAGGCTTTTGTAGAACAGTTGGCCTCCTTTTTCTCGCCTCGAACCATGGAAGAGGGTGGCACACCTGTACCTCCTTTTTCTCTTCCACCAACCATGACGACTAGTTCTCAAATAGTCTTGCCTATTCCTAGTGCCGCAGTTACCTCGGCTATCCCACAGCCTACTTCTGAGAAGTCTTCTGCCTTAGCTATAATGGGCGCATCTGCGCACTCACAGATTGCTGTTAATTCTTCTATGTCATCTATTGTGTCTCAGGGTCAGTATCTCTTGGTGAATCAACCCCCTTTCGCGAGTCAGTTGGTTCCTTCTTCTCATCCTCCACCTCATCTTTCTTCCAATGCTCCAGCGACAGTGACCTTTACCCATCCTCTAGCATCGGCGCCCTTAATAACCAATCTGGAAATCAAAAGCCTCATTCAGACTTTGTTCCCCACCATGTCCAATCAAGTCAACACCCATGTTCCTCAATCCATTCCGATTCAATCAACAAGTGTAGGAGCCCATCAATCACAGGCTCCGTCTTTCATTCAACCACCTTTTTCTCAACCACCTGTCATCTCACAGCCTGTCTATACACAGGCTCCTTCACAACAAATACCTCATCAGGTGTCACCCAGAACACCTGGTTATTCCTCTTACCATCCTGTTAATCAACAGATGAATCCCCCGTTAACACCTCAACAAAATCCACCATTCACTTCTTATGTAGGGCATACCAGCATACCTCCTCCTCAATCTGACGTGGTCCAAATTCTTTTCAAGAAAATCGTAGACCTGGAGGCATCCACCAAAGGGGCTCGTCCCTCATACTCTTTTGAAGAAGTATGCAATGAACCGATTCATCCATCAGTGGCTTTTAAGCCTTATCCTCCCCAATGGGAACTTCCTAAATTTTCAAAATTTCATAGTCGGGAGGACCCTCAACAGCATCTGCGAGCATTCAAACATGCTTGCTACCTTATAGTCTAGGATCAGGAGCTTATGCTCCGTACTTTCCCTATGTCTCTCGCAGGACCTGCTTTAGACTGGTATAATAACATTCCCCAACATTCCTTGTTTTCTTTCTCTCAATTGGCCCAGATGTTTGTTGAAAACTTTTCGATAAATATCACACATAAGATCTCAATTACAGATCTTTATAACATTCGTCAATTTGATGATGAGTCTATTACAGACTTTGTCACTCGTTGGAGAGGGATAATAAACCAATTGTCTTTCTCCCTTCCTCAATCTCAACAGATCGAGTTGTTTACTCGATCCTGTGCTAATCATATTTCTTCCACCTTAAGGATCCAGACCTTTCACACATTTGAAGAAGCCTTTACGATGGCACGCAAACTTGAATCTCGTGCCATTGAACAAGGGAAGTTAAAACTTCGTTCTAAATCTAAACCAGATTTTTCTCGGTTTACAAAATCAAACCCTTCCACTTCTAAAGACAAGAATCAGGGATCCACCAATGCTATCATATTAAAAACACCACGAGCCGATAACATTTCTAATCAAACACCATGGAAAGACTCTTCATCTTCTCGAAAAGGACCCTCGTCATCTCGATCTTTTACTTCGTTGGGGGAATCATATGCCTCTATCTTGGAAAAAATGTTGGAAGTTCACATGATCGAACTTCCCCCTATTAGAAATTTTGATGAAAGCCAAGAACGTCCATTCTGGTATAGGGAAAATGACTTCTGTCATTATCATAGAACCAAAGGTCATGACATTGAACGATGTCAGACCTTCAAGAATCTTGTCCAGAAATTCATTGATAAAGGCGAGCTCATTTTGGATAACCCAAATGCTCCCCCAAATCAGGTGCTTGACGTGTTTAAACAACCTTTTCCCAATCATTCCCCGAACCATGATGCTTCAGGGTCTCAAAAACCAAACACTCATACTATCAGCTTCATTTCTACTGAAGAATCTTCTTCTAAACCTGAGCCATCTGTGAGCACATCGATAGAATCAGAACCTCCTGCCGCTCCGCTAATCGCTGGGATTCTGCCATCTTCAGACAGCCCATCTTTGAGTATTCCCACATTGTTAGAGATAGATTCACCTCCCTCTGCCTCTTTATCTAATCTTCCATCTATGCCTGAGACAGTTTCATCCTCATCTGTCTCATTGTCGGACATCCTTTCGATGCTCGAGACATTTACATCCCTTCGAGTTTCCACTACATCTACATCTACTTCTGTTTCTCCCATTTTCACTGCAACTATGCCATTGGTAAACATACCTATAGTTGTACCAACTTCGACGGAAGCGTCTTCGATTTTAACTCTTCCCGTCTCCTTTCCCACAGTAGTTACACCCACAATTACTGTACCAGAAGTATCTCCCTCACAAGGAACTACTTCTTCATCATCCACTTCTTCCGTCATTGATACTATTTTGCCTATTAAAGGGAAATCTAAAGAAATAGTAACGGCACCTACACTCTCGGTTCCTGAACTTAAACTGAGACAACTAAGATCTAATGATACATCATCTGTATCTCCCCATTTTCTTCCCCCAAAAAGGTTACAGTCCCCTTATGCGGTTGAAGTTGTCACCATCCCTGAAAAAGGAAAACCCATATTTTGAACCATCAAGACTCTTGGTGCTTTCCCTCAAAAATCTCTCTCTACGCCTCATAAAAGATTGGATTTGTCTGCGGAGAAGGCATCTTCTTCTATAACACCATCAAAACCATCATCTTCTTCTACAACACCATCTTCACCAATGCCTCGTAAAGTGGACTTACCTACTAGAAAGGCATCACCTCTCTTATCAGGACCATCGTCTTCGTCCCCAAAAGACAGGGCACCTGTTGTTCCTCCGATCAGACATACTTTGGGAGCTTCCTCTTCATCTAAATCGGCATTATCTAAATCATCATCTATTTCGATCAAGCAGCCTTCTTTATTTCTGAAGACCACAACACTTGTTACATCTCCATCATCTTCCAAATCTATCTTAGGAGCTCCTCCACCACCGAAATCAATCCAGTATCACTCACTTCCATCTCAAGTGCCCAAGGCTACTCCTCCTGATGTCTAGAAAGGTAAGATGATCCCTAAAAAGACTGTTAAACCAGACATGCAGGTTCTTTTACCTCGGCAATATGTTGAGGTAAAAGAGGCACCTTCGTCATCTCTGTCCTCATCTTTGTCTACCGGATTCTATACTGAAATTCTTCACCAACTTATCCAAGCTTCATCCATATCCCTTCCCCCGATCAAACCCTATAATCCTAAAGGAGTAAAACCTTCCTGGTTCAACTCTGATTTGATTTGTGCTTACCATCGCACTCTGGGTCATGACACCGAGGGATGTAAAGCTCTTCAATCTATCGTTAACAACCTCTTGGAAGAAAGTGATCTTCTTTTGGAAGAGGAGGAGGAACAAGTATCTGTTGTTGTCCCAACTTCATCTGAGCCTCAACAGTCCACTCAGACCTCTAGTTCTGTTAATTCCACTATGGATGATCTTCCACCTTCTCAAATCGACACAATTCATATCGCCACTAGAACCCGACAGTATGATAATCCATCATCATCTACAACATCTCGACCACGGGTTGTCATTTCTGCAGCCCCCGAAGGAACTCTTCCTTCCTCATCAGCCTCAAGACCTCGGGTCTCTATTCATGCTTCACCTCGGGCTCAAATTCCCGTGTCAGTTGAGGAGAGTGTTATGAAACAACTCACCCATGCTCCGGTCAAAATGTCTCTTTTTGACCTCATTCAATCTTCTCCGCAGCATCGCCAGGCTCTAATTGATAATCTGCGTCACATCGCTGTGAATTCAGATGAGCCCCAGCCTTTCGAGATGGTTGTTGGATTGAATAGACCATCAACCGCCATTTCTTTTGAGGATTCTGAAATACCTCCCCTTTCTGCCGAGGATTTAGAGGCTCCTCTTTTTATCACGGTTCAAATCAACAACACTACATTAAAATGCACTATGATCGACAGTGGTGCTGCACTCAACGTCATTTCTTCCCACACATTCGAACAACTTAAATTACCTAAGAATGTAGTGTCACCACCACCTTTCTCCCTTCGATCATTTAACGATCAGCTGGCAGTTACTTTAGGAACTGTGGTCCTGCCCATTCGGGTAGGTAAAAAATTACTTCACGAGCTCTTTTACATTGTTGAGGGAAAATTCCACTACAATATGATCCTAGGATGCTCCTGGATTCATACAATGCATTGCGTCCCATCAACCCTCCATCGATGCTTAAAATATCAGTATGAGGGAAAAATCTATACTCATCCAGGAGATCCTTTTCCTTCTGCACAATGCGACATGACAACAGGGTCTGCCCCTCTAAAGAAGGATGCTTGTTCTCCTGGCGAGGCTTCATCCTCTTCCTTACCTGCAACTAAATTACTGAATTTTCAAAATCTGGAAGAGACATTGCAGCGTTTCTCGCTAGGAGAACTTCCTCTTCTTTCTTTTGACGCCCATCTCAAGCCTAATGAGTATGGTAGACCAGACAAACAACCTGAATATCAGCCAGGTCTTGGTCGCATCGTCACCATTGGTCTGCCCAATCAACAGACTAACTTCATTTACGGTGGTCTTGATACACCTCACTATCACCCAGATTCTCCCCCTAGGGCCAAACCTTATTCAGCAGGGTTTGATTGTCTACAGAATCCCACGTTTGCAAAAACGTATTTATATCGATGCGCGTGGAAGGGCTTTGGCCTGGGAAAATATGAACAAGGTGTGCATGACCTCGCATCCATTCCAACTCTTAAACCACATCAAAAATTTGGTTTAGGATTTAAACCCCTCTCAAAGGCCACCATCACCATTCTCGATGAGCCTCTTTCCATTGAGGAACCATCTTCTCCCGTCAGGTCAGAAACATCATTTGATGAGGATGACGCCATTTCCATTCCGTCTAACTTTTTTTTTTTTAGTCAATACCATTTCCTTAGGACCACTGACCTACAAAACTAATGACAAATCCACTTCCATACCGTTAATCTTCCCTGGAATAGTTGGAGATGATTCTCCCACTATCAACACTATCCACTGTGTGGATGATGACTCTGTCCTCACCTATCTGGGGGTAGAGGATTCCTATCTTCCTAAAACCATTCCTTCTGACACGTCTACGCTTCTCAACGAAGCCACTGTCGACCTTAATATAGGGACTTCTAAAGACCCTCGCATCATTAAGGTCGGCCAATCTCTTAATCCACAGGAGTTAGGAGACTTCACCACTTTTCTTTCCAACCATTGTCAAGCCTTTGCTTGGTCATATGAGGATATGCCAGGACTCGATCCCGATATCGTGGTCCACAATATCGTTACTCTTCCCGACATCAAACCGGTTAAACAAAAATTACGTAAAATGCACCCTCGAGTAGCCCTTCTTGTTAAAGAAGAGTTGCAGTGCTTGCTTTCGGCTAACTTCATCCAACCCATCGATTATCCACAATGGGTTTCAAATGTAGTACCAATAACTAAAGCTACTAGAAAAATTTGAATTTGTACCGACTTCTGGGATCTTAATCTTGCTTGTCCAAAAGATGATTTTCCTCTACCTAATATCGACCAACTAGTGGATTTAACTGCGGGTCACGAGATGCTTTCTCTTATGGATGGTTTCTCTGGGTATAATCAAATTCTCATCGCACCAGAGGACCAACATAAGACTTCCTTCATAACTCCTTGGGGGAATTTTTGTTATCGTGTCATGCCTTTCGGTCTTAAGAATGCAGGAGCAACCTATCAGCGAGCAATGACCTACATCTTCCATGATCTCTTACACAAAACTGTGGAAGATTACGTCGACGATCTCCTCGGTAAATCCAAACACCGTCAGGATCATCTTTTCATTCTTGCACCTCTCTTTGAGAGGCTTATTCACTTTTGTCTTCGTCTAAATCCATCTAAGTGCGTGTTTGGCGTTCTCACTGGTAAACTCTTAGGCTTTATCATTTCTATTAGGGGTATTGAAGTAGACCCCGCAAAAATAAAAGCTATCCTTGAGATGCCTCCCCCTTCTAACTTAAAGCAACTCCACAGTCTTCAAGGATGCCTTCAATCAGTGTGTCATTTTATCTCACAACTGTCAGACCATTGTCAACCTTTCCATCATCTCCTCCGTAAGAATGTTCATTTTGAATGGGATGAGCGTTGCCAAAAAGCCTTTGATGATCTCAAAGCTTATCTTCTTTCTCCACCTGTGCTTACACCTCCACGCGAGGGGGAGCCATTCTATCTTTATATCTCTGTGACTGACCATGCTCTGGGAGCCATGATCTCGCATCGGGATGCTTGTGGTAAAGAACAAGCCATCTATTACATCAGCCGTACTCTCCATGAGTATGAAACATGCTATTCTGAAGCTGAAAAGTTGTGTTGTGCTCTCTTCTTTGCAACTTCTAAGCTTCGTCACTACCTCCTCAATCATAAAACTTACATTGTCACAAGTGTCAATCCACTCAAGACAATGCATGCGAAGCCTTATCACAATGATCGTATCACTCGTTGGCTCATGCTTATGACAGAATTTGATCTCGAATTTATCCCGCAAAAATCTATCAAGGGTCAGGTCATTGCAGATCAATTAGCTGATGCTCCTCTTCCGGACACTCAAGACCCTCTCGCTCAATTCCCCGATGAGTATATCCAACAAATTGATTTCGGTCTTTCTCCGTTTAAAGTAAAACTCTTCTTTGATGGATCCAAATGCCAGCAAGGGGGAGGTGCAGGTTTCGTTATGATTCCTCCTTGGGGTGCACCTATCCCAGTTGCACACAAACTTAACTTTGAGTGTACCAATAATATGGCTGAATATGAAGCTCTTGTTTTAGGTCTTCAAAATGCCATTAATCTTGGCACCCACCATATCGACATCTTTGGTGACTCTGAACTCATCGTTAATCAAGTCACTGGTGTCTATCAATGCAAGAATGATATCCTTCAAAAATATCGCGATATCGTTCTCTTTCAACTTCAATCCTTTGATAAATTCACTATCCAAGCTATTCCTCACACTGCGAATCGATTCGCAGATACGATGGCTTCTTTAGCCTCACTTATTCTGCCTTTTACCGAAGACTCGCGACTTTATGTGGTTGTGCAACGATTAGACCAACCATCTCATCTCAGGCAACTGACTTCAATCAATGCCGTTACAACCAATACTCAAGACGAGTGGTATCAACACATTGTTGATTATCTATCCCATTCAGTGCTTCCTCCAGATCTTACTTCCAATGGTAGAAGATCTTTTATCCTACGCGCTAATCGCTATACTATTCTAGGTGGAATCCTCTACAAACGTGGTTTTGATGGTATTTTGCTTCGGTGCCTCAAAACCCCTGAATCATCTAAGGCTATCCAGGAGGTCCATGACGGTATCTGTGGTGGACATTTTAGTGGTTTGGCCGTAGCTAAACGCATCTTACGCTTAGGCTATTATTGGCCTTCTCTTAATCGAGATTGTTGTGAATACACTAAGAAATGTGTCAAATGCCAACAACATTCCAATCTTACGCATATCCCTAGTCAAGCTTTGCAACCTGCGACAGATTTGTGGCCTTTTTCACAATGGGGTCTTGATCTCATCGGTCTTATCAATCCCCGCTCTTCACAGCATCATCATTCTATCATTACTGCCACAGAATACTTTACTAAGTGGGTGGAAGCTATTCCCCTTTCCTCAACAAAAGCTAAACCGATTGTTGATTTTGTCTATCAACACATCATTTGTCACTTTGGTATTCCACACAAACTCATCACAGACAATGGTAAATCTTTCAAAAATGTTGATTTACAGAATCTCTGTGACACTTTCAATATCAAACTCAGCTTTTCTTCTCCATACTATCCCCAAGCTAATGGCCAGGCCGAAGCTTCCAATAAAACTTTGCGTAACATCCTCGCAAAGGTAACTAGTCGAGCTGGTAGGGATTGGCATTTACATATCCCTTTTGCTCTCTGGGCTTATCGGACTAGCATTCGTACTCCTACTGGTGCTACTCCCTTCTCTCTCGTCTATGGGTCTGAGGTTGTTCTTCCTTTGGAAGTCCAGATCCCATCTCTTCATGTTTCTCTCAGAGAATTTGTCTCTGATGAGGACTATCGTCAAGAGCATCTAGCGCAGCTTGAGTTGTTAGATGAGCGGTGTCTCAATGCTCTTGAACATCATCAAGTCTATCTTGAGCATGTCAAACGTGCTTACAACAAGCACTTGCAGCACCATGACTTCAAAGTTGGTGATCTTGTTCTTAAAGAAAACCAAAATGTCACTACACTAGAACGGAGTCAGCGTGGTAAGTTTGCTCCTAACTGGATGGGTCCATATGTGGTTACTCATAAATATGGATCTGGGGCTTACCGTCTATCTTCCATGGATGGTGTACCTGAAATGGAACCTATTAATGCCTTGCATCTAAGGCCCTTCTACTGTTAAAATCTATCTTACATGTTCTTAGTCGCAAAATAGATCTTTCATCCATCTATAACCAGTCATACCTTTTTGTAGTGATTTAGAACTATGTGGTTCTCCATGTTATGTCTTTTTCTACCTTAAAATATGAGTACCGCGGCTCTACTCATGGAATTTTTCTTATGGATATGTTCCTCCTCATGGTAGGAACACCTTAATCACTTCTTCATTTGTCCCAAGTGTCTATCTTAATCAAATCTACTTAGGGTATGAGTACGCGTTTGTATACGTTTTCTTTCCCTCTATCTGATCTATCTGGTCTAAACTCAGCTTCCTCCCCAACGACAAAAACAAAAAAAAAAAAAAAAGAAGATGCTATCCAAAATTCCTAAAAGATAGACTGATCCCTTGAAGGACAGCTATCCATGCATTATTAAGCAAATCAAAAGATATAGACCATACCCTTGAAGGATGGCTATCATTAAATTCAAACTACAGACCATTCCCTTGAAGGACGGTTGTTTCTCTCATGGAATTCCCAAGGCTTCTCGCATTGATCAGCCTTTTCAGTAACAGACTTCCTCTTTGGCCAGTTTTTTCACTTTTTAGCATCACTGAAAGACTTCCCGTATCGATCAGTCTTTCCACATCTAGCAAACTTCCCGCATTGATCAGTTTGCTTTTCTGTCAAAACAAACATCATGAAGCTGAGATATAAGACCTTTTTTTTTATCATATGGAGAACCCTATTTTCCCAATATGAGCGTGTATTCTATCCTTTTGTAAATTTTGACAAGATACATACTTACTTCTCCTTCCATTTACCTTCTAGATCTGGTTTGCGACTAGCTAGTGTCAGGTTTATTTTAACCTCATATATGGCCTTGTATGCATGGTCTTTTGGTTTCCTATCAAAAGTCTCTATTTATGGTCGGTTAGGGGCCTAGCTTATCATTCTTTTTCTTATCTAGGTGTATTTCCTTTATTTCCCATTATCATTTCTTATTCATCCAGTTAAATTGACATTTAACATGTTAATTTAGTCAAAATCTATCATCTATCTAATTTCATCTTATCTACTTTTTCCAAAAGAAAACATATCATAGCATGTATTATCAACACATGTGGATCTATCTATCTATTTTTCATCAAAATTCAATTAAAACATCTTAAATATATCAAAATCTATCAATCACATCTATCCATCTATCATCTAAAAACATGTCCATCCAAGTTACACTACATCTGTCTATATCTATTTCTCATCAAAATTAAATCCACATATCAATCACATCACATCAACATCATGTCTATCTATTCTATGAATATCAGATCACACCTATTTATCATCTATCAGCATATGTCTATATCCATCGCAATTACGTTACATCTATCCATGTCTATTGAAATTAAAAGCATGAGTACAATCATTTGACAAAGAAAATGATGAATCTCTATATATATACATGAGTATCTGTACAACAAAGAATGGGTGGCTTTCAATCAAGCCATCTATATCATACATCAAAAATGCCTTCAAATCGAGGCTACATCAATACATCGATACAAAAAATATATCAATCTCTAAATCGTAAAATCTGATAGGTGGAAGACACTATCTCCTCCACCCTCCTCTGGACCAGGCTGTCTCTCCTAGCCGCTGCCTATCGAACTAGAAGCACCTGCTGCTGGGGGCCTACCTCCACCTCACCCTCTCCCGGTGCTCCCTCCCTCTGATGCACCACTAGCTGTGGTTGTCGCATATCTCCTCCTCGCACCGTAACGAGGCACCTCAGGGGCATGCTGTGCTAGGGCGTCCTCATAGTATCTCACCTCAGCGAGGAGAGACTGATATGTACTCAGGCTCACTATACCAGGTGCTCGTAGTGTCACTGCTGGTGCTGTTGGTGGTGGCCCTCCTATGGTCGTACCCTGTGTCCCAGACTCTGACGTGGTACCTGTATCACCATATTTGGCCCTGAGGGCCTCCCTATGTCAATGATAGCGATCCCTCTGCTGGATCGGTGTATCTCGCTCCTGGCAAGCTATGTCCCTCTCCAATATCAGGGCATCCCTCTCCTCTGTCAGAGCTCTGATCTCCTCTAGGGAAGCCTGATGTGTCTGTGTCAGCGTAAAATGCTCTCCTTCCAACCTCTCCAATGTTGTGGCTATGATTCTCCTCATCGGCATCTATGGATGCTAGCAAGTGTCAGATGGAAGCTCTGTCAAATACCATGTTGCATAGCCGTCATCCACTCCGGCATCATCATCAATGTCTGCAGAAGGTGGGGCCTCACCTCAATGGATCTACCAAAATCAAAATCGACAAATCTGTCTCTCTGTTGTCTCGTCTATATGGCACAATGTAGGTGGTCGGGCACTGTCTGCACCTGGCTGAACTATCTCAATACCCATATAAATGGGAGTTTCGCTCCCACATATTAGGCAGGCGGCCCCTAACCACCCTGGCTCTGTCTCAACCCCACCAAGTGAGCATCCTGAAATGGCCTTAAATGAAAGTGAAATAACTGATAAGGAACTTATTATTCACAAAAATGCATCAAAGTATCAGTAATAAAAACCAGATTACCTCCTCTAGCATTCTCTACATTTGATTGGAGGTGTCCCTGTATGCTCCGACCTTTAGCCATGTTGAAGATCATCCTCCATGCTCTGAAATTGATACATGATCTGGTGGAAAATTTATTTTTGGCATCCAAGCTAGCCAAATATCTTATTGGGCATGATGGCACGTGGGAAATTGTGGACATGATGCCTAGCAATGGATCTTCCCATCTCTTTGAAGCATCAATCCCTGTCCTGATTGCTAGTGGATATACTTGCAGATCTTCATAATATATCTGAGCTATCAGAGCATCAGCAAATGCAAACACCTGATTTGGTAGTTCAAGGTGCTTCTACAAACACAATCTAGCATTAACAATGGGAATCTCCCACCTACTGAATCTGGTCAGAGATGATTTGGAGATCACCATCTGAATCATCACTATCTCGTCTCCTCCTGGCATCCTCAAGTCATGATAGTTTGAGAGCTATCCTCACTGGCCCGGAAACTATCTTTGACTCCTCTGCCCTGTCCCCATATAACCATCCTAGGGCCCTCTGCTGCTGCTCTCGTGGAGTGATCTCAATAGGGTCCCCGGTGATCGACAACCTCAGGATCCTGTATATATCCTCATGGGTGATAGTCATCTCACCCGTCTTGAACCAAAACGTGCAAGTCCGGCTATCCCATCGTCGTACTAGTGCTCGCATCAGCTCTACATCTCGTGGCACTCGTCAATAGTACTGAAAGCCCCCAAGCCTGGCTAACTCTAGGTGGCGCCAATCTGCGTTAGTCACATCAGGGAGAATGGTCTCCAGAAGCTCGGGGATAGCATCCCGCATGTGTAACACCTCTCATTCTTGCATCCATGATGTCAAGAGCAGTGTTAGCTTCCCGTTTATCAAAATCAAAACATCAAAAACATACATTCTATCATCTAATCAGTCAAAATGGTAAAATCGGGGTCGATCGCAAATAGTTGAGGTCGATTTAAGGTAATCGGCGCCAATTTCATATAATCGGCGTCGATTGTTTCAATCGACGCAGACTGGGAGGATGTGTGTTAAAAACATTCCTACTCCTCATTCATTCCTTTTTTCTCTAAAAATTGGGAACCTAATATGCTATTTTACGATGAAATTATAGAAGGAAGTTCGGCTAGGTTCACTTACCCCTGGTCGTGTCCTCTTTCCCTTTTGACTACTCCAAGAAGCTTCTATGGTGCTTGTACGCCGGAAAAGAGATAGGCGAGCATGAGAATCTACAAGTAACTCTTCCGCATACCCGACCTCTCGAGGTCGTGCCGAGACAGCCGGTGGGGGTAGAATATGCGTGGGATGCAGACAAACTAGTTAGGCAGTCTAATGTCTTCGACACGCACTAGTGGAATTTGTGAATCTAAGGCAAAGAAGGCCCTTCTAACTTGGACTGGTGTGATAGATCGATCAGCAAGGATGACTGCTCGAAGGCTCCAATCAATATCGAGCTCTGGCGTGATTCGATCTATGGGTTGCGGAATACGTGGAAAATGACCTGGGATAGTTTCGTGTATGTCTCCTGATAAGGTCATATAGTGGATGGTGAATATAATTGACTCTACAGAAGATTCTCTGGCCTACTCCAGAATTCTCTAGCTTCGTTAGCCGCTATATCTAGTAAGGACAATTGTTCGATGATGATGGGTGGAAGTGGAGTGGATCTGAATACCAAGGTGCGTAGGCTAGTGTCTATATCTGATTGATTTGTGGACTCGTTGGGCTGTGGGATCTGTGGATCACAACCATAGACTCTTGTTTGTTGCGGTCCTGTTATGGTCATACGCGAGATCAAGTTCTAATCCCTAGTATCCAGTAATCGTATGCTTTCTCAGCTTCTATGTTTAGGACCAATAACTGTGTGATTTTCTCAGAATATCTCACAGGCGTTCGTGCAACTTGGATCCTTAAACTGGTGTCTATGTCTGTGAGAGTGTCTCCTGCACCTGGCTGTGGGACCAAAGGATCACAACCAAAGGACTGTTCTCTTTCGAACCCTTCTACAGTCATGTGAGTGCTTTGCCTAGGGCAATCTGTAGTTTGGTTGGTTCGACCAAAATGTGTGTGCTTGGTCGTCTTCTATGTTTAACCCTCTTAATTGAGAACTGATCAGTTGTAAATCTGTGGTTGTTCGGAATACTTGTATTATGAGATTTTGGTCTATGTCAACTATTGCTGTGACGAGGTTTGGTTGAGGCATGATTGGCTCAAATATATATTCCCTGGGCTCCTGAGGTCCCGTGATTGTCATACGAAACAAAATGCAAATCTAACTGTAACGAAACAAATTCTAACTACGTGAAATAAATCTAACATATATAACTTTTATTCTTCTAAGAAATCTTTTAACAATTTTAAGGAAAGCAAACTATTTTAAGCGTATCTAGAAATAATAATTAAATAACAATTTAAAACAGACAAGATAACCGAGTGTAGTTATTTGCCTGTGCGATTTGTAGAATTATTCTAAATAAATAAAATAGCTCGTCTAATCTATCTGCAAGATTCTCGATCCTACCTCAGAAGTGAGGAGTGAATCATAGTTTCTCAGAAACTATCAATCCTCACAGCTTCCCTGGCAATATCGAGAATAGAATTCACTGAAATGAAGAAATTTATCTACTCTATTTGATATGATTCTAACTAGAACTTTGAAAGTTAAAACCTGGATTCCGCAGAACAGTGGCGAATCTGATGGTGTGTGTGATCTTGTCCCCTCAGTATGATCTCCTCGTTCTTTCGTGTTCACGTGGATCCAGAAAAGCGTGTAATGCTAGCACCGATAGGAGTAGATTTTTGGACAAGGACAACTTAGAATGCAGACCGAAAAATGTGAGTAGGAGAGGGACAGCGCAAGAGTACAGAGCTTGGCTTATGCAATTCCTAGCGGGATTTTACTGCGAGTCATGCAACATGAAGTGACCAGAACCTGGAACTATCCTATTCGAAGAGCAAAACCTGCAACTTTAATGGCTTCCTAAGCTATTCTGTTCCAATGGATTGGATAAAATAACGACACTATTTGCACAAGCTGGATATGTGGCTTACCAACAGCTGAATAAAGCTAACCAGGCATATAATGAGCTGAACTAAGAACTCTAAGCAACAATGACAATTAAATCTACAGCAAAGAGAAATTTAGAGGCAAGCTTCAGACTGGATTGGATGAAATGATAGCACTGCCTGCACAAGATGGGTATGTGGCTTACCAACAGCTGAGCAATTTAACTAAAGATGCAAGTGAATTCAAGCTATGGATTCTAAACAAGATAACAAGCTAAAATACTAAAAATGAGGAGAGCAAAGATCAGTCTTCAAAATCCAGCCAAACTTCAGACCATTTGCTTGTGCACAAACCATGCATTTATAGGAATTCAATCACCCAAAAATCAAAACCAAACTGAACTCCTAAACAATAAACAAAGGAAAAACACTATTCCAGGGGACCAAAAACATAAATGCATGCTCAAGTCGGCAAGGAAAAGCTGGTGAATCATGATATTTCATGCGAGTCACGTCAAAAGAATGTTCTGGAAAATGCGCACAGGACCGCCGCTCTGAGCAGGGCGGCGGTTACAGGACCGCCGCCCTGATCAGGGCGGCGGTTTCGTCACTGAAGATCAAGAGGCCAAGGAAAGAGGGAAAAAGGGGAAAACAAAGGGCACGGGGGCTAAGCGGGGGCATGTGGGATGTTAACGCATACTCCGAGGGCTTTTCCGGATCCCGAACACCTTGCGAGGAGACCTGTATCATCATTGGGGCACTTGTTACACTGTTCCGGCAGTACAGTACCTTACAATTTTGGGTACGTACATATTGCCCCCTCGGAGAAGCATTTTAGCCATGAAGAGGCATAAAACGGTGGGTCCGAGTATGGCAGTCCCGAAATGGGGAGTTAGAAGTTATACCTTACTCGTCCGTGTGTTGAAACGACGCCATCCAAAATTCCCGCTACCTGCAAAATGAAAAGAGAACTCAAGTGCAGATAGATACAATAACTTGGAAAATAAACGCTAAAATAATAGGGAATGAGAACGTACCATTCATGCGGGGATAGGAACTTACCTCCATCAGCGCTCCAAACCTGCGAAAAAGTCTTTTAAAACGAAACAGGGTGCTATATATATGAAAGTGGGCCCATTTTCCTATTCATTTGCGCAAGTTGATTTGATTGATTTTGAGCTCTGGGACCCACGGTGACGGTTTCTTGCGTGAGTAGAGTCAAAACGTCCGCAGCGAGATCGTGATCATGCCTCCACGTGCGGAACACCGCCCTGCTAGATCACAGGTTGGTTTTCTTTAATTTTGCGTTTTTCCCCTTTAAATTTGAAATGTTAAATTTGTCGTAATGGGGGGGTTATTTTTGAAAATGTTAGGTTCAAAAGGTCCACCTAGGGGGGGCGCCTACTGGGTAGGCTCCATTTTTAAGTTCAAATGGTCATTTTTTGCTAGTTTTAGGCTTTTTAGGATTAAAAACCCGCGTGGGTTTTCGGACCACGACCGCCGCCCTGGCCAGGGCGGCGGTTACACAACCGCCGCCCTTGTTCAGGGCGGTGGTTACACGACCGCCGCCCTTAAGGCGGCGGTTACAAAACCGCCTCCCTGCTCAGGGCGGCGGTTCTGAATAGAATGCAAAAGAACTTAAATTTTGAGATTGCACTTGTATTTTCTTGCACTTCTATACGTTTTTATGACCTTCTTGGTATTGTTCAGGATATTAACTTGCTCTGTTTTGTGTGTTTTTGGGTGTATGCAGGCGAGAGCGGAGTATATTAGATGGAGCAGGGAGAGAGAGTGTGATTGGCTCTCAGGGGTACTGGATGCCCTTTCACAGGACGAGGAGGACACACTACAGAGGGCCGGCATACTGCGTATATCGCGCGTGCCCCATGTTGCACCATCGAGTCACATCCTTTGTGACTTATTTTCTTATTGGGATGCAGATCGGAACACCTTCCGACTGCCAGGGGTCCGTGGTGAGTGGACCATTACACTCGAGGATGTCTACCGCATTCTGGGAGTCCCGATCATTGGGCGGAGACTTACATTAGAGACAGCAGGCTCACGGGCACAGATTGCACAGTGGGCAGCATATATGGGAGATGCAGTTATCTCCACGGGGTCGAAGAAGGGAGTGAGAGTTCGATCCATTCCTTCTTTGCCTATCCCCGTACTTCGACAGGCCGTCATGGGGATCCTTGCCTCGAGACTGATCGGGGACAAGGGAGGGGATACATTGTTATATTGTTGGGCCCCCATCATTGTGCAGATAGAGGGGCACAGACGGATATACGCCTGGGGTGCAGATATTCTGGGGACCACCTACCATGATTTATACAGGGTGGTCCGTTTACAGGGACAGTCATTGAGCCACCCGACTTTAGTCATGAGTTGGGTGTATGAGCGCTTTATCCCTTATGGCAGAGGCGTGGAGGTAGCAGATCCTGGGGCTGTGAGGGCAGCCAGATGGACAGATATGTCGGTGCTCAGAGCACCTCATCAGCCAGTTGCCTCCCTCACTACTGCAGACATGGAGGTGACACCGTACCGGCTTATGGCCGGCATATGGGGCGAGGAGACTCTTACCCTGATCTCCTGCTCCACCACAGGGCAGCTCATTGATCGAGTGGGGCGAGTAGAGGTACATCCTTTCGGCCGGGTTCCTCAGCATTTCGGTCTACCGTATTTGGGCATGCTTCCCCCAGTGGCGCCAGTTTACAGATCAGTCTGCAAGGCCAGAGGGGGGCCTAGAGGCCGTGGTTGGACAACGATCACTCCTGGCATTCCTATTGCAGCCAGGAGGATAGTTCGCGCTAGAGGGAGAGCCGGTGTGCCTCGGGCACCTTTGCTTCAGATTGCTGCGGGTCCTGCTCATAGCAGCGATGACCCTATAGATATTGATTCTGACTCTGAGGAGCTCACAGAGGGAGGGACAGAGGAGGAGACCGAGGACAGCGATCCTGAGTGGCATGACACTCAGGATATTATGCAGGCAGAGAGGGTTGAGCAGAGCGTAGAGAAGGACACTCTAGTTTCAGAGGAGCCACTCTCTCAGGGCCATGGTGGAGAGGATGAGTCAGTTGCAGGGCGACATGTTGCCCCTGCCACGGGAGCAGCCCCTCAGTCGGCAGCGGCATCCGCGGCAGGTGCTGGCCCCAGCGACCCATCTTGGATGCCTAGGGATCCGAGTGAGTTACCCTTCTCCCTTTTAATGTTTATTTAATTTAGGATTTGTCTTAATTGCCATCTCTCCTTGTGTTTTTATCTTGTATCTTTCAGCCTCTTGCTTGGTTTCTAATTCATTTTTCTCCTTTGTTTGCAGAGACTGTTGACGAGTGGCGGGATTTGATCCGCAGGGTATGTACCGATTCCCTGATGATCCCTATGGATAGGACCCGCGCGGAGCTATCCGTAGATGCCGGGGAGCCCTCAGCAGCCGGTAGGCATACCGATGTCTTCGCTCCCGTTTGGCACGTGGCCAGGATGGTGTCGACCCTCCGTACAGAGTTAGCGGGCTACAGGACGGCTGAGCGCCTCATGAGGAGCCATTCTCGTGGTGAGACCGCGGCTGCCCCTCGGGACCCCGAGCCTTCCGTACATTCAGAGCGCCGGCGCAGCCGGAGTCCTAGGCGTGGGCGTGCACCTTCAGAGGGGTCGCGTAGGGATTGAGAGGCCTCTTGGCCCTCGTGTACTTTGTATTATATATTCTTTGTATATCACGGGCTCTTTGAGCATTTTGACCATGCTTAGAGCATGATGGCATTGTATATAAACATTGATTATTTATATATATGCATTCGTTTTTGGATCAAAAGCTTAGTCACTCATGTTTTCCCTTTCTATTTCTAGTTTCCTTGTGTATACTACGATGTATGTTTGTATGCTTTTTATATGTATGCAATGGAGAACAGATGATGCAAATGCTTGCTTTCTTTTTGTGTTTCATGATGCTGATACATGATATCATAGATATATTGTGATTTTGAATTTTAGCTTCTGTGAGCAATTTGGATACCTCATGTTTGTTTTGGCAAAGTGATGAAAATAACCAGTATGATGAACAGATTAACTTGCCCCACTCCTAACTCCACGCAACTAGTAAGATGCGAGGGCTCATCACCGAGAGTTAAGAAGGGCACAAGTTATGAAATGTGGTGAAATGATAGTGATGAAAGACAGACAAAGCTTTGGCGGAACCAAATTGGAAGCTACAAGCCAACTCCACTCGAGTGACTTCATAGTTTTGGATGCGACTTGCTTTGTGGTTTATCTAGACTTAGACCCGTAGATGGCCACATAGTAGACAAAATCTGGGTTTTTAGGATTTTAACTCTCTTGGAATTTTGAACATCTGATTCATTCGTTTTTGACTCAAAGTTTGAATTGTTTGTTTATGACCTTTTAACGTTTGCTTTGTCAAGAGGACCCCCTACACTTTGCCCCATGCTACTAGTAAGAAGCGTGGGTTTATCACCGTGGGCAAGGCATAGGCGAGTAAGGGCATTTCCATCCTTTCCCAACCCTACGTCACTAGTAAGAGATGCAAGCTCATCACCGAAGGTTGGTGGGGCAAGGAAATGTGTAAAAATAAAATTTTCTGTTTAATCACTTTTTGACTTGCTTATTTGAGTAAAATGTCAGTATATGCTTATTTCCAAAGAGATGTATATATGGGATAGATGTGACACCATGAAGCTTCTAGAACAGACCATAGGCAAGACACCTATCCTAAGAAGAAATCAAAGTGAGAACAAACTTGCAGATCTTGGTATGGTTACCGTTAGGACTTTGTCATGTCTGATTTTATTTGATAAAAGATTCCGAGATGATTTGATGATACATGAAGATGGAGAGGTATGATTAAAGAGCTTTATGCCAACAACATCATGAGTTTGTAATGAATTGCTTTGAGAATAGATTCCTTGATCACAATTTATGTAAGAAACAAGTGGACAAAATGATCTAAATCTATATGAAGATGCAATGTAGATAATTATACAAGCAGTGCTAGTTGCTTATGCGTAGAATCGCTTGAGGTGCAGGGAATTGACTGTTTCACCAAATTCCTCACCTTCTAGCGTACATAAGAGGTAAGCACCATTTCTGTAGTCCTTCATGACTCGGTATGGGCCCAACCATTTGGGCCGGAATTTCCTTCCTTCGCCGGTCTTCTTGTCGATCCGGCTGTCTAGCCTTAGAACTAGATCACCTTCGTATATGTCGCGTTCATAGAATTTCTTGTTATACTGCCGGCACATTCGGTCAGCATAAGCTCTATGCCACTGTTCAGCATCTAACCTAGTTTCATCTAGGCTTTCTAGTTGGGAAAGACGTGCTTCTCTGTAAGCGTCTTCATCCAGAATCCCTTGTAGTGAAATGCGGAGACTAGGTATTTCGACCTCAAGCGGGAGAACTGCTTCTGCCCCAAATACTAGCGAGAAAGGAGTTGCTCCCGTTGGTGTTCTTATTGAGGTTCGGTGGGCCCACAAGGCCGGATATAACTTCAAATGCCAATCTCGCTTGTTTTCTTTCACCGTTTTAAGGAGAATGGCTTTCAGTGTTTTGTTTGTTGCTTCAGCCTGTCCGTTGGCTTGGGGATAATACAAGGAAGCCGTATGATGGCTTATCTTAAATTTACTGCATAGTTCGCGAACTTCTTCATTTTTAAAAGAAGTTCCATTATCGGAGATAATGATTTGCGGGATACCGTACCTGCAAATGATTTGGTTCAAAATGAACTTGGCGATCACAGAACCAGGTACAGTAGTAAGAGGCATGGCCTCCACCCATTTGGTAAAATATTCAGTGGCCGTGATTATAAAATTATGGCCGTCTGTGGATGAGGGAGAGAATTTCCCTATTAAGTCTAGACCCCATGTAGAAAAGGGCCATGGAGTTGCGATTGGTTGTAGAGCTTGTGCTGGCATGTGGATCTCGTGGGAGAATTCTTGGCACTTATGACACCTGCGTGCAAACTCTATCGCGTCATGTTCTAGAGTGGGCCAGAAATAGCCCATTCGATGTATTTTTCGAGCGGTGGCATGGCCACCGAAGTGGCCTCCACATATACCACTGTGGGATTCATGGAGAATCCTCTTGGACTCTTCTGTGTCGACACACCTTAGGAGCATTCCATCGAATGCTTTTCGATAGAGCACCTGCTCTATAATGACGTATTTAGCTACGATTATGCGTAACCGCCTTCTTTGTTGTGGTGTAACTGCCTCCGGGTACGTATGGTCCATGATATAATTAATGATATCAGTGTACCAAGGACACTCAGAGATAGCGGGTCGGGTTTCGATGTAGTATACGCATTCATCTGAAAAGTCTAAATCTACTAAATCACCTCCGTCTAATGGGTTGTCAGCTAACCAATCCGCGATGATTTGTCCTTTAACCGACTTCTGATTTATAAATGTTAATTCGAACTCTCCCATTAAGGTTATAAAACGTCCAGCCTTTTTAGATAATGACCCTTGTGTGAGAAAAGTCCGTAAATGGTCCGTTTTTACCATGACCTTCGTTTCTTGATTCAGCATATAATGTCTTAGGCGTTTAGTAGCAAAGACTATGGCAAGGCATTCTCGTTCTGCCTGTGTATAGTGTGTTTCATAGTCGAGCAGCGTTCGGCTAATGAAATAAATTACACGTTCTCTCTTGTTATCGTCTTCTTGGGCCAACATACAGGCCAGCGAGACATTGGTAGCTCGTGAATATAGAATTAACGGGCGATCTAGCTTAGGTGGCATTAGCGTAGGTGGTGATAAAAGGAAACGCTTAACTGCATCAAAAGCTTCATTGCAATCTTCAGTCCAATCAATGCTATAGTCTTTCTTGAGTAAATTGTTGATTGGATGAACGGCGAAGCTTAAGTCCGGGATAAATCTCTGGATTGCACCCAGCTTTCCGAGAAATGATCTGATTCCAGATTCACTCGAAGGTGGGACCATTTTGAGGACAGCCCGAATTTTGGTTGGATCAACATCAATCCCTCGTGACGATATGATGTAACCTAGGAGCTTTCCTCCTGTTACACCAAAGACGCATTTTTCTGGATTTAGCGTGACTCCGTATTCTATTAGACGTGAAAGAATGACTGCGGAGTACTTCGGGATGGTCACAACGCTTCTTGGCTTTAGCCAATAAGTCATCTACGTAAGATTCCATGATTTTATGAATTAGATCGTGAAATATGTATGTCATGGCCCGCTGGTACGTAGCACCGGCGTTCTTGAGACCGAATGGCATAACAGTGTAGCAATAGGTTCCCCAAGGAGTTATAAATGTGGTTTTAGCTTGATCTTGCTCAGATATTCTGATTTGATTGTATCCCGAGAATCCATCCATGAGAGACAAGAGTTCAAAACCAGCCGTTGCATCAACAATAACATCTATGGATGGTAATGGGAAGTCGTCCTTAGGACACGCTTTGTTGATATCTCGAAAATCTATGCAGATGCGTATCTTTCCATTCTTCTTGAGAACGGGAACGATGTTAGATACCCATTGGGAGTAGTCAACTGGCTTGATGAATCCTACCTGAAGGAGTTTTATTACCTCCTCTTTTACCATGAGAGCTACTTTGGGCTTCATGGGTCTTGATTTTTGTTTAATTGGCTTTGCATCTGATCTAGTGACGAGGTTGTGCACCGCAATGTGGGGTGTGACTCCTGTCATCTCCTTATAATTAAATGCAAATGCCTTCTGATGTTCTTTGAGAATCTGAGTATGTATTTCCACTTCTTCTGGGGTTAACGAAGAACCTAGTTTCAATATTCTTGGTTCATCTTCTGTCCCGATGTTGACATCGATTGTTTCTTCGATCAAAGAGGTGTTACCCTCTTCGAACTCAGGTGGTGCTGGAGGTAAATCTAAATCATCCCCATTTTCTACTGCGTATATGTTAGGTTCCATTTGTGAGGGAAGATCCGTTACGGGATTTCCGAAGTAGGAAGACGAATGTGGAATCAAGGATAAATCTAGCATGTGATAGGAGAGATGTAGTGCTGCATAGGCATTTAAGTAATCCAAAGTAGCCACATCACTATCAACATGGTCTAGGACGGTAGATTCACTTCTGCTTGAAAGAGGATTTGTCATTATTTTTATCAATGGTTCATCACGAATGGACACCGTGAACTGGGTATCTTCTAACTCATTGCTTGGAGTAAAACGTGATGCTGAGGTTGCTATTGAATCGGCGAGAAGATTTTTCTCTTGCGGGATTGCTTCAATGGATATGAAGTTGAACACCTTTCTTAAATCTAACATAGCGCTTCTTTGTAGAGTTGCAAGTCATTCGGATTTGGTTTCATATACTTCAGAAACTTGGTTTGTCACTAATTGCGAGTCTCCCAAGACTCTAATGTTATCAATACCAATTCTTTTGGCTAAGGTGAGGCCAAGGAGGAGGGCTTCGTACTCAGTGCCGTTGTTTGTGCATTCGAAGTTTAACTTAAAAGCGAATGGGAGGACTTTCTCCTCGGGCGAAGTAAGAATTATACCTGCCCCCGCTCCATAACGGCATTTAGCTCCATCGAAATGGAGAGTCCAATACTTAGCCGGGAGTATAGATGTTGGGGCATCTACTGCGTTTGCGCACTCTACTTCTACCATATAGAGGTCCTCTGCTGGAAGGGAACCAACACCTAGGGAAAATCCTATGCCTACTGAATCAAATGGTAAGAACATTGGTGAATCTTGTTCTATCAACTCAACTATTTTCGCAGTAGTCCCTAATGATACTGTTTCTTTAGTTTTATCTTTAGGGGTTGGAATTGTTTTGGCTATACTGGTAGTTTTAAGATCCGTTGTAGGTACCAACTTTTCCTCTGGTTTTGGGTCAGTGGGTTTATTAAGTTGGTTTGTTGGAAGTTCAAATTCTGAGTGCACCCCTGGTCTTTTCTTTAAATCAGCTAGGTGTAAATCGAAATGGTTTTGGATCGCCTTTGGCTACATGAATACCTTTCCTAGATGCAAGAAACCTTACTTCTTGAAATAAAGTAGAAGGGATTGCCTTCATTCGGTGTATCCATGGTCGTCCGAGTATCATATTATAATTAGTTTCCCTATCTATAATATAAAACTCAGTCAAGATTGTTTTGGGCCCTAAGGTGACTGGCAGTATTATAGTTCCTATCGAAGTGGCTTTAAGGCTATCATAGCCTCTCAATGTATTTCGAGTAGTGGAACAGTTTGTTTCCCCATATCCAAGTTTTTGGAGGAAAGAGAAAGGGAACTATGTTAACCACCGGCCCCATCGTCAACCATTGCATGCTTTACATAGTTATTATAAACCCATACTTGTAGATGTAAGGCTGGATCACCTCGGCGTGCGATCTCAGCATCTGTGGGCATTTTACTTATTTCGAATATGAATTCGACATCTCTTGTCTTCCTGCCCCGGAGGGTGGATATCAAAATCTATATGATTTACTTGTGTTTCAGGTGGTGGAGTGATGTTAATTAGATGACCTAAACCTAATGCTTCTAAAAGAGCAGCTCTGTGAGGCAGGAGAGTTCTTTAGTAAGTCGAAAAATGAAATGTGTGAGAAGGTTTTTGTTAGGTCATTAATTAAATCATAGGCACCCACAGGTTTTTCTACGATTTGCTGGACTCTTATCTGTTTCTGGCAGATGACTTGGGCTCGGTTGAGAGAAATACTCTCGTGTTCTTGTTATAGCTTCGATAGGTAGTTCTGAGTCTAATTCTACCAAACCAACTATCTTGGGTCGTGGTTGAGCTTCCTAACTGTGGCGCAACTGATGGATTTAATGAAGTCGAGGCTTCATGATCATTGTTTCCCGTCATTGCACCTTTGTTTGTTCCAGTTGGATTCAGCCTATTGCTATCATGATTTGGGAGCGGATCGTTAAAGATCTTGAGGGGAGCATTCTGAGGGGAAACTGCCCCTGCGAGCGTATTTGGTGATGATGAGACGGGATCTGCCAAAAACAAATCTGTGAAGAACTGTCTTTGTTCTTCTGGCAAGCGTTGCATAAATTTATTGTAGTCACGACACGTTCTAGTATCGTGACCCTGAATTTTGTGGAAACCACAATAAGAATTGGGATTGTAATTCCTATTTTGTTGGTTAGGTGTGTATTGTGGCCTAAAATTATGATCAAACTGTTGCCTATTAGGATTAAAGTTTTGGAATTGTTGTTTCTGGTTTTGACTTTGGTTTTGATAACCAAATGAGTTTTGGCTTGGCCCTTGTATGGGATTTCGTTGTTGTTGTTGTTGCTGTGGATGGTTAAAATCCACTGTATTGATTGTCGGGGTAAAGTTGTTGTTTCGTTGGTTGTTTGTTTGTGACGGAGTATTAACAACATTTACCCTCTTGGGCTGGTCGGTTACCCCATCCATTGTTACCCCATGATTTTTGTTAAGGATTTTGGGTCCTTGATTGACATTTGTGATAGTTGTAGTGTTTTGAGTGGAGGTGATTAACCTCCCGTTTGTTCCATATGTCTTACGACCACTATCTATCGCTGCTTGGTCTATTCGAAGAGCGCTCTCAAGTACTTCATCGTAAGTTCTTAGTGGGAACTTCTGGACTTCTTCCTTCACCTCTCTGCTGAGAGAATGAAGGAATAAATCACATAGTTCCATCTGATCCATGTTTGGAGCACTTGCTGAAGAATAAAGAACTGTACGCCACCTCTGGATGAAATGGGTGACAGATTCGTTGTGTTCTTGTTTGATGTGCAAGAATTCCCTGATTCCTGTTCTCAATAGTTTGTTCATGTCGAAGGATTTGATGAACTCTGACATGAGTTGTTTAAATGAATGGATGGAGGCTTCAGGTATCCTGTAATACCAGTCGAGAGCAATACCTTCCAAGGTTTTGGGGAATATTTTAGCAACAACCCCATCCCAAGGGAGTAATTCTCGTATGGCTGTAGCGTAAGCTTTGATATGTGCATTTGGATCTCCCTCACCCTTGAACTTGGGTAAATCAGGAAGAGGTCTTGGAAGCATGACGCTTCATATGGTGAAGTCTAAGGGTTCCTTTAGATATTCTGAATAAGTCCCTATCGCATAGCTTTCGACCATTGATGGTGGTTGCTGAGGGAGTGGTGGTGGGATAGGTTGTTGATACGGTGCAGCGTATGCATTGGCAGGGGCATAAGGAGGTCCCTGCATTTGAGAAAACATGCCGGGAGAGGAGAAAATATCTCCTTGTGGTGATTTGGAGTACATGTTTAAGTATGACGGGGTATTGTCTAGGAATGGATTGTTTGATACTAGACCGGGAGGAATGGTGTTAGAGATGATGGGCCTTGTTGGCGTTTGTTGTGGATAGTGAGGAGGCATGCCTAACGTGCCTACTACCTGTGAGGAGATCTACTTGGCCAGGGTGGTATGGAGGATTGGAACTTCCTGCTTGTATGAACGGAGAATTTTGACTTGCTTGAGCTAGTTCTAATCCTCTCACTTTTTCTACTAACGTTGAAATGACTTCATTTGGTGAAGTCACGGTACTTTTCCTGAGCGGCGTTTGTTGTATACCCTGGTGTTGTATAGGTACGTGATATCCTGTCATAAACTGATCGCTATCTTGCCAAGTTTCTCCGAGAGTATTTCCTATATGCAGTGGCATAGAGGTATTTTCTTGAAAAGAGATCTCGGGTTGTATTTGTAAACCTCCTATAGGTGGGTACATACCCCGGGAGCGTTGTTCACTCCTAGGATAACGTATTGACTGTCCATCATCTAAGACCAGGTATGGGTCTGATTGCCTACTAATTTGTGGTCTGAGTAGCATTTGAGGAGACGAACCAGATTCTCCGGTAAACGTCATATTGTTTGAACCTGAAGGCTCTGTTTGTTGCGTTCGAGGGGGTTGATCTAACTCCTCAGTTTGAAAAGATGAACTATATCTGATTCTTGGGGTTTATGTTGACAACTGATTAGTTGAATAGTTGTCACCCCATACTGAGAGCGAGGGTGATGATTGCCTATTCTGTTGGGCGTAGTATGCCTCAAGACCCAAGAGGGGTCTGCCATATGCATCGAATCCCGACATATTCGGGGGGTATATGAATACCCGCAGAATAATGGGAAGGAGTGAAGGTGATTTGTGAAAGGAAACGTGATATTATGACTCCGAACGAGAAAGTAGGAAGTTTTACGTCAGCTTCACTAATTTCGTTTGTTTCACGTCGGGTTCACCAATTTTGTACGCCGGAAAAGTGACAGGCGAGCGTGAGAATCTACAAGTAACTCTTCCGCGTACCCGACCTCTCTGAGGTCGTGCCGAGACAGCCAGTGGGGGTAGAATATGCGTGGGATGCAGACAAACTAGTTAGGCAGTCTAATGTCTTCGACACGCACTAGTGGAATTTGTGAATCTAAGGCAAAGAAGGCCCTTCTAACTTGGACTGGTGTGATAGATCGATCAGCAAGGATGACTGCTCGAAGGCTCCAATCAATATCGAGCTCTGGCGTGATTCAATCTATGGGTTGCGGAATACGTGGAAAATGACCTGGGATAGTTTCGTGTATGTCTCCTGATAAGGTCATATAGTGGATGGTGAATATAATTGACTCTACGGACGATTCTCTGGCCTAGTCCAGAATTCTCTAGCTTCGTTAGCCGCTATATCTAGTAAGGACAATTGTTCGATGATGATGGGTGGAAGTGGAGTGGATCTGAATACCAAGGTGCGTAGGCTAGTGTCTATATCTGATTGACTTGTGGACTCGTTGGGCTGTGGGATCTGTGGATCACAACCATAGACTCTTGGTTGTTGCGGTCCTGTTATGGTCATACGCGAGATCAAGTTCTAATCCCTAGTATCCAGTAATCGTATGCTTTCTCAGCTTCTATGTTTAGGACCAATAACTGTGTGATTTTCTCAGAATATCTCACAGGCGTTCGCGCAACTTGGATCCTTAAACCGGTGTCTATGTCTGTGAGAGTGTCTCCTGCACCCGGCTGTGGGACCAAAGGATCACAACCAAAGGTTTGTTCTCTTTCAAACCCTTCTACAGTCATGTGAGTGCTTTGCCTAGGGCAATCTGTAGTTTGGTTGGTTCGACCAAAACGTGTGTGCTTGGTCGTCTTCTATGTTTAACCCTCTTAATTGAGAACTGATTAGTTGTAAATCTATGGTTGTTCGGAATACTTGTATTCTGAGATTTTGGTCTATGTCAACTATTGCTGTGACGAGGTTTGGTTGAGGCACGATTGGCTCAAATATATATTCCCTGGGCTCCTGAGGTCCCATGATTGTCATACGAAAACGAAATGTAAATCTAACTGTAACAAAGCAAATTCTAACTATGTGGAATAAATCTAACATATATAACTTTTATTCTTCTAAGAAATATTTTAACAATTTTAAGGAAAGCAAACTATTTTAAGCGTATCTAGAAATAATAATTAAATAACAATTTAAAACAGACAAGATAACCGAGTGTAGTTATTTGCCTGTGCGATTTGTAGAATTATTCTAAATAAATAAAATAGCTCGTCTAATCTATCTGCAAGATTCTCGATCCTACCTCAGAAGTGAGGAGTGAATCATAGTTTCTCAGAAACTATCAATCCTCACAGCTTCCCTGGCAATATCGAGAATAGAATTTACTGAAATGAAGCAATTTATCTACTCTATTTGATATGATTCTAACTAGAACTTTGAAAGTTAAAACCTGGATTCCGCAGAACAGTGGCGAATCCGATGGTGTGTGTGATCTCGTCCCCTCAGTATGATCTCCTCGTTCTTTCATGTTCACGTGGATCCAGAAAAGCGTGTAATGCTAGCACCGATAGGAGTAGATTTTGGGACAAGGACAACTCAGAATGCAGACCGAAAATGCGAGTAGGAGAGGGACAACGCAAGAGTACAGAGCTTGGCTTATGCGATTCCTAGTGGGATTTTACTGCGAGTCATGCAACATGAAGCGACCAGAACCTGTAACTATCCTATTCGAAGAGCAAAACCTGCAACTTTAATGGCTTCCTAAGCTATTCTGTTCCAATGGAATTGGATAAAATAACGACACTGTTTGCACAAGCTGGATATGTGGCTTACCAACAGCTGAATAAAGCTAACCAGGCATATAATGAACTGAACTAAGAACTCTAAGCAACAATGAGAATTAAATCTATAGCAAAGAGAAATTCAGAGGCAAGCTTCAGACTGGATTGGATGAAATGACAGCACTGCCTGCACAAGATGGGTATGTGGCTTACCAACAGCTGAGAAATCTAACTAAAGATGCAAGTGAATTCAAGCTATGGCTTCTAAATAAGATAACAAGATAAAATACTAAAAATGAGGAGATGAGAGCAAAGATCAGTCTTCAAAATCCAGCCAAACTTCAGACCATTTTCTTGTGCACAAACCATGCATTTATAGGAATTCAATCACCCAAAAATCAAAACCAAACTGAACTCCTAAACAATAAACAAAGGAAAAACACTATTCCAGGGGACCAAAAACATAAATGCATGCTCAAGTCGGCAAGGAAAAGCTGGTGAATCGTGATATTTCACGCGAGTCGCGTCAAAAGAACGTTCTGGAAAACGCGCGCAGGACCGCCGCTCTGAGCAGGGCGGCGGTTACAGGACCAGCCGCCCTGATCAGGGCGGTGGTCACGAGACCGCCGCCCTACAGGGCGGCGGTTTCGTCACTGAAGATCAAGAGGCCAAGGAAAGAGGGAAAAAGGGGAAAACAAAGGGCGCGGGGGCTAAGCGGGGCATGCGGGATGTTAACGCATACTCCGAGGGCTTTTCCGGATCCCGAACACCTTGCGAGGAGACCTGTATCATCATTGGGGCACTTGTTACACTGTTCCGGCAGTACAGTACCTTACAATTTTGGGTACGTACAGTGCTCAAATCCAATTTTTGACTCTCTCTAAATCAATCGTCACGGTCTAAATAAATCGTTCATGTTTTCTTTTCACATATTTATATGCGCTTGGTATAGTCGGGTGCCAATGTTTTTGGTCGACGCCGATTGTTATGGTCGGCGCCAATTATTCTGGATCGCCGCCGATTTACACCTATTGCTGCCGATTGGTTGCACTGTAGCTTCTTGCCATCTCCTAAATCTTCTTGCCATAGTGTTGATGCTTGGCTTATTTATCTAGTCATTATTGTGCCCTGCATGTTGCCTTTTGGCACATACTTTCATTCTTATCGTCCATTTCAATCTTATCCCCTATTCATGGGGCACTCACATTTTTGGCAGCTTAGAGTTAACGGGTCTATAGGCACTCACGTCATCTGCTTCGCAGACCGTTCGGTTGTCCCTACCAATGTATCTCTCTTTAGGTGCTAACTATTTTGCAGCCCTCCTTACACTCACAGGTCTGTAAGTACTAATGTCGTCTCCTGTGGAGACTATCTAGATTGCTCCTACCAATGTGGGTTCCTTAGGTAGCTTCCTTAATGTTATTTTTGTGCATCATTAATGATCAGATCTACTCCAGACATCTAGCTGGGGCATCCTACGTTTTCATCTACCTTTTTTTCAAACTTGGGATCATTTGTTCTATCACCCATCCCATCCCTAGTTTGAGGGGGATCACATCATCACTTTTTCCTCCTTTCTTCCACCTCCTTGTTTTTGTCTTGCAACTTTGCTTATCGCAAGTTACTCGACAAAAAGGGGCAAAATGTAGACACCTAAAATTGGTTACCCAATTTAGTGTCCCTCACATTCATTTACCTTCTCGGGTAACCTGGGGCACGTTCATATCACCATTTCCCCCTTGGGGTATTATTCAATTTGTGATTTAAACACCTATCCTAAGTTTAATTCACCCCATTATGCTTTACCCATGAGTAATTAAATATTAACTATTTAATTACACCTTTTTACATATATCCTAACCACTTATCTACCCCATATCTATTCTATCCATATATCCCCCCTATTTCTCCTCCTCCCAAACTTAGCAGTGGGATATTTCCTGTATTTGAGGTGAAAGGATCATTCTCATTTTTTCAGAAATCGCTCCTTTTGGCCATTTCGGGAGTTTGTTCCATGATCGGCGCCGACCGGTACTCAGTCGACGCCGATTTTTTTGGAACGGCACCGATTTCATCTCGGTCGGCGCCGATTACAAATAGAGGCCCAGAACTCAGTTTTGGTTAGACAGTTAGATGGTGAGATAGATAGTGAGTTAGACAAAGAGAACGAGAGAATTTCGAGCATCAAGTCTGAGCATTATCTATCAAGTGAGAGCAAATCCTGTCCAAACCAATCCCTGAGAGGAGTACCGTTACTCTGCTCCTGCCACATTGACATCGTGAGCCTTCATCGATCTCTTGGTGAATCTGTTCCTACATCTAGCACAGGTGAATCCTAGTCAGTATCCCTATGACGCTTGCAGATCCAGCAGAGATCGACGATCCATCCTCCACTATTTGTTTCTCAATCTTCCTGTAAATTTTCCCAAGTCGATGCCGATTTATATCAGTCGACGCCGACCTGCATCAGTCGATGCCGATTTTCCTAACCGATGCCAATCATCCTACAGATAGGTAAAAGAACTCAGGTAACATTAATCCAGCATTATTTTTAGAATTTCCTGTTTCCTGCTACTTTTTGGTCGTTGTTTAGATTCATTTCGTTATTTTTTATCAGAAAATCTAGTCATTTACGTACATCTTTTATCATGTATGCTTTCTTCCTTAATTAAAAACGTGGACTGACATCCGCCAAGGAAGCTTATCGCTTCCCGGACCCGCTCTTCGGGTAGTGCACCCAAATATCTTTTAACGTTGTCTTTTTCTGTCAAGCATCTGTGTCTCGCAGGTTTCCTAGATCTACTTTGCAAGATCACTCGTGTGCGCCCATCTTGTCTACATCGGCTTTCTTTTCCATCTACATCTTTGGGTCTGGTCGTATCAATCAGGTATTGATTTCATTTGAGTTTTTCAGGTTTTTGTGTTTAGTTTGGTACATTAACTTAGACAGGTAACAAGCGTGAAATTCTCAATCTACATATATCTTGACATATATATAGAAGGTCTTATTAAAATATATTGCATATCGAGGAGAAAACAAGGAAAATATTTCTGGGGAGGTGCGTAGATATGATGAAATAAGTAGTACAAGTAACATGAATTAAATTAATCAAAAATAGTATTGAGCTTAAGAATAACACTCTATAGTGTTTATTTTAAGATATATGGAGGGTTCATTCATTTAATTTCATCAAATCATCCATCAATATTAGGGAATTGAAAATTATCCCTTACACAATTGAATAATATAAAAATGTTTAGAAAATACGAGGAAAATGGGCTTTGCCATTTTTTATTTTTATTTTTTTTATGGTGTGAAGGTTTTCAATTGGATGTCATTTAATTTTTTTGATAAGACAAACACATGACTTTCTTGTTACCATTGCTACATCCTATTAATATTCTTATGATAAATTAATTATTATTGTATTTTAATAACCACTTAACCATATGACTGAACTTTAGTAGTCAAAAACATCAAATATTGACAAAAATTTATATAAATGAGTTCAATTAAAAGATCATATCTCAATCGTTATAGACTCTAGAAATCTCATGTCTTTACTTTCGTTTTCATATTTCCATGCCTATGAATTTCCATGTCAACTATCCGTTCTCGACCCCATGTTAATAGAGCAAAATAAATATGTAAATGCAATACAAATAAAAAATTCTTTAGAGAAAACACATGGTATATTAAACATAAATTTTGACACACATTGTAAGGGTTGCAATAAATTTCATAACTTTGAATATTATTAATAATATATATGTCAAAAACATCACTACAAAGAGGATAAATACTCCCAACACATGACCAATCGAGTTTTTTTTTTGAATTGAAATATTTATAGTATTGAATCTTCAACGTACCCAAATATTTTGAAGAAAAAACATGTATATATATTCACTACCTGAAGATTTTACATAAATATTGTTTTAGATAGATATGTATATTCTTACCCACTACAAACAAAAATGCAACACAATACAACACCATCACACTGAGTGAAACCCTTATGAGGGGAATAATATGTTGTAGATTTCCATCTCACCAAAAGAGTTGTAGGGCCTTAACCAAATCCATGAGATTTTTTGAAAGGCGAAGCCAGTGTAAACAAGGGAAAAGATGACCTTCAATTAAAAATTGATACATATTTGTGGGGCCCTCTAATTCCAGTTTGAAAGAATTATTCACAATATAAAAAAACACAAAATAAAATCTTAAATGAGACTCTAAAAAATATCATGGCCATCACTTAAAGATTAAAAATTTTAGTAGCTCTACAGGTAACCATCAAATCATAATGGAAGGAGTATATTTTTTAAGTTGACACCTAACCCTTTACCATTACTTTTTTGGTAACATCTATTAGAGGTTCGAATTCCATTTGTATACGACACCAAACTTGAGATTCTTCTGTCTCCATGCTTCACCTTTCACTTAAATATGATGGCATATTATCTCCAAGCCCCTTACAAATATGGTGGTTGAAAATATAAATAAAGATTAAGATAAAAGAGTTATCTTTTAGGATTGAATAAAAAAATACAATATTTTTCCTTGACATACAACCACTCCCAAAAACGTCAAATGATTACATGCAAATGAATTATGTTAGCAAAAAATATAGAAAAATATCTATTAGTTAGCGTACGAGGAATGTACGATGGAAACGCCGAAGGGTATGTATCGAAGAAGTGAAAATGGAGGGAGTAGATTAATGGAAGAGGAAGGGAGTATATAAAGAAGGGGTGGAGGGATGAGAAGCCCAAGGATGGGGAAATTGTTGAGGGGGGCCGACTCCTAAACATTCTTACAAATATATTAAAAAAAATTAAACAAGGTCGTGATTTCATTTTACATATCTTCTAATGTCTGGTTTTGGCTTATAATATTTTAAAATACTTCATGGTTTTTTTAATCAATGGAAGTAGTGTTCTTAATATTTAAAATAAAATAGGGGAAAGATTGGAAAATATTTGGAATTTGTAAGTTTGAATGAATGTTAAAAATATTTACATTGAGAAGACGGTATCAAAAGAGAACGTAAAAAGAATACTAGAAAATATGTCAAGCTTTTAAAGTTGAAAACCATACTGGTGCACCGATCATGCATACATGTATTAGATCAAAATAAAGAAGTGTATGACATCCAAAGTTTAAATTCCATGTGTACATCTAGTGTATCGATACTTGACAAGTGTTTCATATCAATGAAGAGGATGTGTGACCAAGATAATTTCAAAGTTTTTAAAACAATTTTGTGCCCACTGAATCCATCTTGGGAATTTCAAATTTCGACCTGATCATGTTTTTGGGAAATAGTTTTAGCTTTAAAGCCTCTGCGTAAAGTGTTTTTTTTTCACTGGAATATATTTGTTTTTTCTGGCATAGAAATATGTCATGCTTTCATGATTTTGTGTAAATTGGAGGGAAAATTTGATGGAATTTGAACAAAACTCTGAAATTTCAGATAAGGGTTTTCAAAATTTGTGTGGATATGGATTACATCCAAAAATATTGGAAATTTTTTTCATTCTCTACAATTTCCTTCCGGTAATGTTGTAAAAACTAAGTGTTATCATACATAGGTTTTTTACTATGTATTCAACTGAGATATTATGCAGTCAATTTTTTTAATTTGATTAGTATAAAATTAGGTATTGATGCAAAAGAATTGCAAACGTGAAGTAAAAATATTAATAATCATGTTTGAATGCCATTTTAACTGTAAGTGTGTTAGTTCTAGAAGAATTTTATAGGGAGGGCATGGTAAATTTCACAAATAAGGAAAAATAATGTGAAATATTGGATTACACACCAGAGTGCTTCTATGCATACGATATTACTTCCTTTCCTAGTAAATTTCTATGTGATGTGTACAAAGGCATGGAACTCTCATTAATAGGAATCCTAAAATTAACACCAATATGGGTCAAATCAGACGTGCACACAGAGATAAATCTGTAACCCTAATATCTACTCATTTTACTATTCACAAATTGATTGTTCTGGATCTGTAGTGGGTTCAATGGTCTCTGAGAGGAAACTAATGCCTGTTGTTGTTTTCATTTTTGTATGCAAAATAAGAAGATCAAGGAATAGGAGGAACTTCATTGGGGTGTAATATCTAGCTATATTGATTTTTATTCTGCTGCTTCTGAGCACCTTTGCCACATGCAATGTAACATTTGTAACACCATTCTCAAGGTGCATAAAAATTTGCAGCGATGTTCATAAGCATTGGATTTCAACGTGTGTCCTTCATCCTTCCTATACCATTGATTTTTTGTAATCTGTATGAATCAGTCAGGAGTCATTCTAATAGAATAACGCCTTCAACATAAATATAACCTTTGGACCTCTTTTGGTTAAGTGTTAATATAATGATACATTGAAATAAAAGTTAAAATGAATGATAAACATATCATATCAAACCAAGAACTTATATGTTAATCAAACACCATGATCAATAAGATGAAAGTAATTCGCCAGAATAACTTTACATAAACCTTTGCAAACAAATGAGAAGCAATATCATATATTATTATGAAACTCAATGAAATACAATGAAAATGGGTCTTGCTTATATATACAAGGAATACAAATCTAAGAACAAGTCAAGGTTGTAGATCAATCCATAAATCAAGGAAATAACTAGTAATCAAAGAACTAGTCGAGTCCATAGATTTAGGAAAGAACTAGTCATTAAGGATCTAGTCAATACCATAGATCAAGGAAAGAACTATACCTAACAACTAGATAATATCTCCTAATATCTAAATAAGATAAAATAAATATCCACACACATAAGTGGGTGATGATAAATATAATAAATGTAAATAAAGTACCTAGGTGAACATGAGCTGAGGTAAATACCTACTCTAACACCCCCCCTCAAGTGAAGCTAGGACCCAAAACAAAAGTGGCGTGTCCACAGTAGGAGTCCTAACAATTAGGCCTGATGAGGTACTCATGTACAATATATCCATGAAGAAATTGTGAACTGGAAGAAGGAAATAATCCCGATAGAAGGAAAGAGAAAGAAGAAAAAGAAGGAAGATGTTCTCATGAACACCCCCCAGAAAAAATTCCTAAACCTTAAGCATTCCACACAAATTAAGGTAGAAAGGTGATGCAAAATTATTCGTAAAGATGTCTGCAACCTACTGTTAAGTCGGAATATACTCCAACCGAAGAAATCCATCCTGAATGTGCTAAAGAATGAAGTGTACGTGTATCTCAATATGTTTGGTCTGTTGGTGCTCAACATGGTTGCGATAAATGTGAATTGGACTCTAGTTGTCACACCAAAGTATAGTTAGAGAATCCTGTGGGAATCCAAACTCTATCAATAAATTTCAAAGCCAAAGAATATGTTGAATCATTGTAATTGCTGCCATGTATTATGCCTCTGAAGATGAAAGTGCAATAGCCTATTTCTTTTTACACGCCCAAGCAACTAGAGAAGAACCGAGACAAAAAAGATAGCCAAAAGTGGAATGCATGTCATCATTAGAACCCCCCCAATCTAAATCTATATATCTAACCAACTAAGTAGAACCTCTAGTGTAATGTAGGCCAAAGTCAGAAGTGCCCTGTAAATAGCGTAAAATAATTTTAGTAGTCTGCCAATGACTACTATGTGGATAATGTGTAAACCAAGATACAATACCTACTACAAATGAAATATCAGGGTGAGTATGGGTCAAGTACATGAGACTCCCAACTAACTTCCTATACAATGTAGGATCACACATTGGTGTGGTATGTGTGGAAGTAAGACTAACCCCATACTGAAAAGGAGATGGACTTGGCTGGAAATCAACCATATCAAAGCACCGAACAAGATCATGGGTGTACTTTTTTTAAATCAAATGAATCCCTAAATCTGTGTGAGAAATCTGCAATCTAAGGAAATAATGCAATAACCCAAGTTTTGTTATGTCAAACTGTGTAGAAAGATCCCTCTGAATAGTCTGAATGTGGGAAGAAGATTTTCTAGTAAGTAATAGATCATCAATATACAAGAAAAGTATCACGATATCCTCACCAACATGCTAGAGATACATTGTATGATGGGAGTGAAAACTAACAAAAAATAGTAGATAGAAGAAAAGAATCCATCTTCTCATACCAAGCTCGAGGGGAATGTTTGAGACTGTAGAGATACCTTCGGAGTCTAAAAACAAGAGAAGAATCCTAAACAATTCCAGTAGGTTACTACATGTATATTTCCTCTTATAAATCTCCATGTAAGAGGGAACTCTTTACGTCCATCTAGTATACGGGCCACCCATGTGTTGTAGAAATAGCAAGTACAAGGTGTAAAAAATCCATCTCAGCAATGGGTGCAAAAGTTTCAGAGTAATCAATACCTTCAATTTGTGAAAAAACCTTTATAACAAGATGAGCCTTATACTTGTCAATGGACCCATCAGCTGCATATTTGGTTCGATATAACCCCTTACACCTAGCCATATTTCTTCCTTTAGGAAGAGAATAAATCCTAAGTATTATTCTTCATCAAAGAATAATACTCAGCTACCATCACATCATCCCACTCTTGTATCCTATTAGCCTTTGAAAAATATTGTGGACCCACAAAAACTGCCTAACAAAAAATTCCAGAACCTGTAGAATGTGTGTGATGATGCCTAGTGGGTGGAAGATCCTATATGAAAGGTATTGCCTTAGAAACTGTGATACGAGTTGTCTTAGGTATAGTGACAACATCAATGGGAATATAATCCTCAGTGGCATCTATAACCTCGTCATTAACCTCCTCAAAGAAAATATCCTCAAGATGAGATGAAGGAGGCATGGAAGAAGATAAATAATCATGAGAAGTGAAGACTCATCAAATTGAATATGTGTTCGAAAAATAAATTCTTAAGTATTAGGATATAAAAATCGATAAGCTCTCATGTCCTCATAATACCCTACAAAGATCAAGGGTTTGATCATATTATCCAAAGCTTTCATTTTCTTATTTTACAAAAAGGCCCAAGCATGGATCCCAAAGACTTGAAAAAATGAGACATCTTGCTTAGTGTTGGACCAATATTCCTCTAGATTCAAATGCTCAAGTTCTCTGAGTGGTGTGCGAATCTTAATATAGTTAGCACAATTAACTGTTTCTACTCAGTAGATAGGAGGTAAATCTCTAGAATTCATCATACAGTTAGCCATTTTGTTCAAATTTCTATTCTTCCATTCTACTAAGCCATTATGTTGTGGAGTATGAGGAACAAAATGCTGGTGAATAATGCCTTGAGTTACCAAAAATTCAGAAAAATCATTACTGAAGTACTCCCCCCATTATCAGTATGAAGGTTCTTTATGGAACTAGGATATTGTTTCTAGACCAAAGACTTGAAGACTTTGAAGTGTGAAAAAACATCACTTGTGTACTTGAGAAAATAAACCCAAGTACGCCTTGATTAATTATCAATAAATGTAAGTGCATACTTAGCTCCATTAAAAGAGGGGTTAGGAAAAACCATCAAGTCAATATGCACAAGCTCAAGTGGTGAAGAATATATCTTAGAAAACTTCTTAGGAAATAGATATTGGTGTTATTTCCCTAATGCACAACCATGATAAATTCCCTCAAGACAATAAACTCTAGGAAGGCCATCTATCATACCATGAGTGCTTAACTCCTTCAAATATCTATAATTGAGATGTCCAAATATTTCATGCCAAAGTTTACTCTCTGAATTTGGATGAGAAACCAATCCTGTCCCTATAGAGAAAGTATCATCAAAACCCTCAAAGTGATATAGATTAGAACTATGATCAACAATACCTTGAGTAATAAGTGAATGAGGCTCCAAAAAAGTTCACACTTCTACTCCATGTGATGTAAAAGTCACTATTTTTCCTTGACCAAGATGAAAAATTTGATATACAAAAAGTAAATTTTTGGTCATGTTAGGAACATACAATGCTTATTTGATGCTACCATCATCAAGGTGTACATCACCTTTTCCGTCAACTAAAAGAAAGGAAGAATATTTAACCTCAATTTTGGAAGTAGAACTCAAACCTAGAGAAATAAAAGACTCATTGGAAGAATTCATGTGATGAAAAGCACCATAATCTATAACCCAAATTTTTTGCAAGTGGTGACTGAGATCTCGAAACAAGATTAAGTGCTTTTCCATTCTGATTAGAAGGAGGTAGAGTGGAGATAGATATTTTTTGTTTCTTGACTGCATCCTCTAAGGATTGTATTCACTTATAACACCTATGTTCTTCATGACCACTACACCCACAAAAAGAACATGAAATGATAGACTTATTATTAGATTTAGAAGACTCCTTGGGTTTAGAGTTGTTTTCTTTGGGTTTAGGATCACTTTGAGATGGAGAAGGGGTGGATTTGGTTTTAATTTTTAGTTTTCCCTTTCCCTTAGGATTAGATACAACTAATGACGTTTGAGAGGTGGAAGACTCAAGGTTAGACAATTTGGATTCTTCCCTAGTAATTCTTTCACAAAATGCTTCTAAGTTGGGCATTTTGAATATGTCACCTAAGGCATCCATGCTAGAGAAAAAGGTAGAAGCAAAGATTTGGAATGGTCCTCTCAACTTGGATAGAATTAAGTAAACACACTCTTCATATTTATTATCTTTTCCACTCCCTTTCAACTATGTCAACAAATGCTTGAAATCGGTAAGATAGTCTATAATTGATGGAAAATATTCTGAATTAAGAGAGGTGATCTGAATTTCAAGTTGCATGGCTCTCATATGATTCTCTTTACTAAATAAACCCTTTAATTTCTCCCATATTTTGTAAGGAGAGTAACATTTTTCCAAATGAAACAAAATATTGTCACTTACATAAGTTCCTATCAAACCCATACACTCATCAAATTTACCCATAAACTCATAAAATTTACTTATACACTCCTCAAGTTTGCATTGATACTGAAATTTATCATATTCTCTACTGAACACTAGTTGTTTTGAAGAAGTTAAAGCCCATAATCCTTTCCGCTTGATTATTGTTTCCATATGTGGTAATTATGTGTTATTAATGGCTCAACATAATCTAATGCAGAAGTAGATGCCATTCTCAAAAAATCACCAAAATAAATGCAATAACCAAGCAATGCAACAAGACCCCCCAAATAACACAACAAGAGCCCCCAAATTTTGGCACTTTATAATGAGTGCATGTTACAATACAAAAATTTATAATTATAGTGAAATTCTCAAAATAAATATTTCTAATGGGAAGAGAACGAAAAAATAATCACTTTTGTAAAAAATAGAACTTAAATATGAGTTACCAATAAAAAGATACAAACTTTACAAGTTTATGCTCTGTTGTTTATTTTAGTTACCACTTAAACAAAACAAAATGCTCTTGCCTTCATCACATAAATAAAATGAAATGGGGTTGGAGTTAAGCACCTAAGAGTAGCAATCACAATATTAAGCCCTCATATGACTAGGGGATAATGATTTTAATGGGTGAAAATGTTGTACCATATTAGAAAAATAGCTAGTGCGGATCTCGAAAAACCTAGAAAAAAAATTGTTTGCAAAATGAAACTTACAGACAGATGTCAACAACAATATCTTGCTCTAGTACCATAAAATTAATGATAAAGAGATTGTACTAAGTGAAGAACTTATATGTTAATCAAACACCATGATTAATAAGATGAAAGCAATTCACCATAATAACTTTACATAAACCTTTGCAAACAAATGGACAACAATATCATATAGTATTATGGAACTCAATGAAATACAGTGAGAATGGGCCTTGCTTATAGAGGAAAGTAATAAAAATCTAAGAACCAGTTAAGGTCATAGATCAAGCCATAAATCAAGGAAAGAACTAGTCATCAAAGACCTAGTCAAGTCCATAGATTTAGGAAAGAACTAGTCATCACGGATCTAGTCAATACCATAGATCAAGGAAAGAAATATACCTACCAACAAGATAATATCTCCTAATATATAAATAAGATAAAAGAAATATCAACACACATAAGTAGGTGAGGATAAATACAATAAAGGTAAATAAAGTACCTAGGTGAATATGAGCTAAGGTAAATACCTACTCCAACAAAAGGTGTAATAACATCATATTGTGGAGACTTTGGAGACTCTCAAAACTTAGAACAAGTGGTTCCTAATTAGGTTTATACGTTAACGCGAATGAAACCTAATAAAAAATGATAGTGAATAGGAAGGTATATTTAAAAATTAATGTAATAAATTTTGTCATATTCAATATCATTAAAAGCTTGGCAGTAATCCACCATTTCCTCAGGGTACACACCATTATTCAAAAAACCCACATGAAGCCATGCTCTCATCTTCCTTTGTCATTCCATGTAATGAAATTAAAATCACCCACATACACACCCACGATAACAATTCTTAATCATAGATACAACGATATTTACGATGCTGAAATTAGCTTCGAGATGGGGACGAGACATTGGATTATCAGTTCCCCTGTTACTTATGCTTCCATATGCCATTTAATTCTACAAATTTCTCCACTTCATCAATATAAATTTTATCAGAAGCCCAATCCATGTGAAGGGAGATGTGGTTCTCATCACAAGAGTCTCTCCAGGCATAGTCCAGGTTATATATGTTTTTTACACTCAACCAATGAGTTGGACATTAAGAACCTCATGGAGCACCATTTTCATGTGCTCGAGTATTTATGAATTATATATACCCTTTTCTTCATGTTCCAAAAATGCACCAACATAGATTCCTTTGGCCGCCCTTCTAAGATCAGCTGGCTCAACATTCTAGAAGATAGGAATAATTTTGTTGGAAGTTCTGAGATTAAATGAGAGCATAGACAAACACCATAGAGACTACATAATTGTGAGAAAATATGAGAATATGAAGGAATTAAGTATGTATGGCAAGTTATATTTGAGCTGGCATAAAATCACCTAATTGAAGATCTTCTTTATTAAAAAAACTCAGAGTCTAAGGTGATCGATGAAATCGTAGATTTCCATAGCGAGTGCATATTTGATGTCAATAACACGATGGTTTATGAACACATCGTAAGGCACCGATGGAGATGATGTATGTTGAGCACATAGAGTATATCTCAGATATGAAAATTCATAAGGATTCAGAACATGAGAACAAGGTGTATGCAAAGGTGTAAAAATATAGTAAAACAAGGGGCGCGTCAGAACAATTTGAATTCAGGACTTAGTCGTTTTGTGGGTCTAGGATATTTTTGGGCATGGAGTGTGGAGAACACAAAGGTATGGAGACTCGTAGATCAGGCCAAGGATATTTCTAGAGTTTCATTAGTTTGAGCGCTATGCAGAGTCCTTGTCTAATAATAGGATCTATTCTTAGAGTTAACTATAAAAGATCTATTATTAGCACTTGCATGCTTTCATGTACTCTTGTAAAGGCGCATAGCTATTATTAGCATGTAGCCTAATTTTAGAAGGTGTATTAGCGGTGAAGGGAAAGTCCACACCCCTATAGATATGTATTGATTTACATGGATTAGACATCTTGTTTTTTATTATAGAGTTATGTTATTGGTTTTTTCGCACACATGACTCATGGTGATACTATTGTAATGTATGGAACTTTTATGTTTTATAGTACTTAATACAATGGATCATATTGGTTGGATATTCATGTTAGACATGACTGACTATGGTTCTTGCATGGTAAACCAAATTATAGTCATTGTTTAGTCTATATTTCATATGGTTTTGATCTAGATCTTGTTTATACATTGTGGATTGTTTTCTACCTACTATGAATTTGGATATATATGTGCACAATCATGCTAAAATTATGGACAAGCAACTCTAAAGAGGGACTTAGTACTTTGCACACTTTGGGTGAGAACTAAGTTTAGGTTGAGTGATGTGCCAATGCATTTTGGATATTTACAGTGAGTTATATGTTGCATCATTGGTTCCATTGCTGGGACCTCTTTCTCAGATATTTTTAGGATGTTGTGTGATGAAGACGTACTGGTTGACCTTGGCCAGTGTTGAGGAGTGGTTAGCAGATTTAGAAGAATAATATGCTTGTAGATTGAACACTAGACCTGAGTTTGATGCATGTGCATGGGTTGAGTATAATTTATATGATACACTTTATGAGACTTTCTTCGTTATCTTTCCCCTAAAACTGTACAAGTGGTTGGTTGCTTATGCATCTAGAAGGAATTAAATGTTTCACACGCTTGTTTGGATGTAAGAATAATTTCAAGCCCTCTATGATGCTGATCTGATTTGGACACGCGTTGTGGATACTTGGTTCCATGTTGTTCTAAATAGCTATATTTTTTGGTACGTAATTTCTACTTACTCTTTTCTAGAGGTTGCTGAGTTTCACCTTTTATGGGAGCCTAGAGGATCATATTTGTATGGTATTCCTTTGGATATTAAAATCTTGATTGTAACCCTAAATTTGGAAGAGAATCCGATGGCTAACTAAACCCCATCACGCGCGGGGGAAAGATCAGGTGTGGTGAAAGATGGTGGACCTAGCGGTAGAAATGAAAAGAGAAGAAAGGTGGCTTAAATTCAATGAGGTGCATGAGAGGTATATAGAGAAGAAAAGTGAGGTTTCAGAATGGATGGAATTGTGGAGAGAGATGACATTTGAAGGAATTTGAGATCGCACAAAGGAAGTGAAGTTAGAGCATATGAAACTCCCCTATTTGGGAAAGCATGACAGGGAACCCTCTTTAGCCTAAAATGAGAGCACATATCTGAATCTACCCAATGACCTAACACTTACGCTTGGTATTCCAGTTTGTACAAAAGTTAGAAATCAACAAGCTCGTGTGGGTAGTAGAGTAGCAAGAGGAAAATTTATCTTATTAGTAAGTTCAAGATTAAATCAAATAACAAGTACATCTATGGTAGGTCAGACTTATTCCTTTTTATTTTGAGGACCTATTAGAGGTACCTTTTTAGGCACGTCGTCAGTGTAGAACACAGGAACACAGAACTTTAGACTCACATCTGGGAGTAGTGGAATTTCTACGACTGTGGGAGTTCAATTTAGCACCACTGTTGTAGAACAAGGTAGTGCATCCTATGGATCAATTCCTACTACAGGAGGAGGATCAAGTTGCTCAAGATCTGGTGGATCTGGGGGCAGAGCCAACACAAGAGGAAATATCGATTGTGGATATGGTGGGCATGGTTCACACAAGCCCTGGAATATTTACATGGATATGTCACTTCATCTTCTAGAGTATAGAGGAATAGAAGATGATGTTGATCACATGCATATGTGTAAGATAATTTGGCGCATGAAAGGGATTACAGCTTCAGAGAAAAAGGTATGTCAATTTACTACTATGTTGTAGGGACACATGCACAACTAGTACAAAATTTTTGATCCTGATCAAACTTGTGTGGATTACAAAACATTATGAGATGCTTTCATAAAATAATTTTATATCCCTAAGTTCAAGAAAAAAATTATAAGCGCGCTAAAGGATATTAATCAGGGAACTACTGAGATTGTTTGGGAATATGACACTTGGTTCAAGACACTAGTCTCTAAACTATCTTATGATATCTATATAAGTCAACATGCACAATGGTTTTTGAGAGGCATGATCATGCATCTTAGGAGAGTGATTTCACATAAGACTTGCATAGATCCGTGCGAGGCACTTGAAGTACCTCTACGTGCTAAGGTATTCAAAATCATAGACACTAGAGTGAGCCCATTCTTGGAAGCTAAGATTTTAGCAATGGAAAAATAGTTAGAGAAAGTATAAACCAATTCAACACATGAGACATGCAGTGGAATTTGGTGTAGAGATTGTGAAGTAGAGGGGAATACTACAGACAATTTTCCTCGTAGATCAATGTGCTCCTTGCTGCTAGATTCTGATATCTATCACTTAGACAATGATGCTAGCCATTGCCCATTGTTGCAACGTATGATAAAGAAAAATGTGTCCTACTACTACAAGATTTTTAGGTACACAACTCATAATACTGAATATTGTAGGTTGATTGATTAGATCAATGATGCCATTGATATTGGTGTATGACAGAATAGAGTTACAAATAACTCTAAGGATAAAAATGAGCATCATAATCATGCTCATAATGAAGGGATATTTGAGGGAGGTCGTGGTAGAGGTCGAGGATATCATGGTGGATTTCAAGGTCAATGTTGTGGCAGTGGATGAGGTGAGTTCCCTCATGGAACATGCTATACATTAACATCTCATGACCATTATAGGTGTGAGTGTCCTTAAAACATTGTTTGTTCTTTTTGTGGAAAGAATCATAGCTATGAAGAGTGCTCAAACTTACATGAACATTTGAGAACGAAGAAAAAACAAAAAAATAAGGGTGTGGGGATGGTTAGAGTACATTGCACCATAGGAGACCAATGGATGTTGAATTTAGTGCTAGATCGTTAGATGATACCTGTGAAGATTACTACACGTGGTAAGGTTGTGCATGCTAGAGAAATGATATAACAAAATCCTACCATTATGAAAGAGGAAGTTCTACATGTAAATTATCCAGAACCTACACATCAGAAGGAGGTTTATCAACAAACCATGGAGGTAATCAGGAATCTGTAGGGTGAGATACAATGTTTAAAAGAACATTCACAAAAGTTGGAATAGAAGAAGGAAAATGAAACTCATCAGTTGGATGTTGACAATGTAAGAGAAGTTTGTAATATGTTGCATCAAGAAAAAATTAATCCTTTATTGGGGAACTGGTTGAAGGGAAACACTCCATGCGCTGGTATTAAGATTGGAAGGTATATTTTTTCATGCTAATCTCCCTCCTCATAACTTGGATTATGATAAGGAAATTACTTTGAATGCTTTTATGGATGGTTGGCTTCTAAGAAACATTTTAATTGACAGAGGTGCAAAAGTGAATGTGATTACTTTGGATGCATGGGTTTAGATGGGTATACCTCCATTGTAGCCGTCTTCAAATGTGTTGTTTATGGTGAACCAGATGAAGGCCACATAAATTGGGGTATTCAAAGATGCATCAATTACTATACAGGGATCCAAGTTCACTGGGGACATTGTGGTCTTAGCACTTGCAGAGTTTGGATAAATTCCCAACTCTACTTGAGCACTCTTGGTGTTATGTAAATAATTTTGATCAACATTTCAATAATGGGTACATCAATTTTGAGAACAAGGAGGAATGAGTTATTATCCCTTTGACAGATGGGAAATCTACGCATTATGTGGAACCCTTAAGTGAAGAAGATATGAACATAATTTATGTATGCACCATTCGAGATCCGGAAGTGCTTGAGCCATCAAAGTAAGGAGTTCTCCAGTGGGATGATGGACAATCCATCAATGATACTACATTTATTGCCTATGATAATTGGGCACATGATACTTATGATATGGTTGGGTGTGAGGTAAGAAGTGCAGCTGTGTGCGTAAGAAGACCACTCATATTAGGTGTTTAGGTAGAAACCTAGTACCTCAGTACACTCGTGAAGGAAACCCTGAAGTATTCTTGTGAGCTATGGATGTACCGTGGAAAGATCTAGTGGAAAGAAGGAACATGTTAGTCTATACTTTGCATGGGATAACAATGTTTTGGTGGTTAATTCATAGGGATGATCTAATAGAATGGAGAGAAGTGAAAATTGTTGTCTCAGATTTAATGCACGTACTCATATATGTGAATATCATGGTAATGATCCTATTCAACACCACGTTCAGCAATATGAGAGACTCTAGAAAGATGGGTTGGAAGATTTTCCACCTTCACCATGGGTACACAAACTATATTTCACCTTGCGAGGTTACATGCGCGCATGACATGTTTATGCGAAGTTGAATAAAGAGACTAGAAATTGGAAAAACCTAACTGTAGGTATGATCTAAAAATTTGACTATTTATCCACTAAACCTCCTTTGAATGAGGCATTAAAGGTTATGAAGCGCTTGAATATTTGAGATAGTGCAAAAGCTGAGGAACTTATTCAGGATTTATTTGGTGATTCATACCTATAAGCACATTTTGAAGAAGTAGAACAAACAAATGAAGAATAACTTTAATGCACTTTCCTAGAGAAAGAAAAGGAAAATATGGTCTACATGATGGATGATGAGGAAGTGTAAAATTTAGATGTAGAGCATTCAGAGGGTATGCGCGAGGTCTTAGACAGTGAAAATGAAAAGGCACACACCTACCATGAGCTTAAGAAGACAAAAAAGTGAACATTAGGACTGAGGTTGAGCCTAAGGAGGCCATCATTGAAGATTATTGGTCTGACTTTGATGTTTTTAAGATAATTGAGTTACTACAAAAAATTTAGGATCTGTTTCCTAGAGGATATCATGAATTAAAAGGAGTGCATGAATCTTTAGGAGAAATGAAAATTAATTTAAGGTAAGCTACGCGCCTAGTTAATAAGAGGCCTTATAGGATGAACCCTAACATGTGCTTCAAAGTTAAAGAAAAAATTTACAATATGTTGAAATCTAGAACCATTGATCCCATAGAGGAATCAGAGTGGGTTATCCCTATGGTAATTAGTATAAAGATAGATGGGGGAATAAGAAACTATGTGGACTACAGGGAGATGCATGATGCATGTGTGATTGATCCCTTTCCTAAATTGTATACTGAAGAAATATTGGAAGGTGTTGTAGGACACAAAGTTTACTCCGTTACTAATGGGTATTCTGGGTATCATCAAGTGAGGATAGATACAAAGGATAAAGAGAAGACAACGTTAACTACTAAATGAGGAATTTTTACATACATAGTGATGCCCTTTTGATTAAAGAATGTGCATGCAATCTTTTTACGTATTGTTGTTCAAGGCTTCCTGGATTTTATTCACAAGTTTCTAGAGGTTTACTTGGATGATTGGATAGTGTATGGGCTAGTCAAGGATCATTGTGAAAATTTGAGGTTAATGTTTGAAAGATGTAGACAGTTGAGTATCTCTTGACATATTAATAAGTGTGTGTTCACTACACCCTTTGGGAATCTGTTAGGATGTATTATCTGTAAGGAGGGTTTGTTAGTAGATCTAGCTAAGGTTGCAGTCATCTTAGGCTTAGAGGAGCTTACTAGTCGGAGTGAGGTGTGTAGGTTCTTGGGACACATAGGTTATTAAAAGAAATTTATTAAAGGATATGCTAATATTTGCACACCCCTGGAAGAGATATTGAAAGGTAAAGGAAAGTTCTATTAGGGACAAGCGCAACAATACGTGTTTGAAACATTCAAGGAAAGACTCACTACAATGCCTATTCTATTTTTTCTTCATTGAATCTACCTTTTCATGTACATGTGGATGCCTATAGCATGGCCATTAGCACAATATTAGCTTAGCCTAGAGAATTATTGCGGATAATCCTATTTGTTTTGCTAGTAGGAAATTGACTCTAGTAGAATTGAATTATACAACTACGGAGCGCGAGGATTTATCCATGATCTACGCACTGCATAAGTATAGACAATACTTACTAGAGATACCTTTTATTTTCTATACAGATTATATGGCATTGAAATATTTGGTGAACAAGCCCATTTTATAGGGGTGCATAAACTGGTGGGTCCTATTATTCTAGGAGTTTGACTTTATAATTTGTGTGAAGCAAGGTAAAAGAAATTCTTGTCTAGACCATTTATCAATAATCCAATCAGGAGAGGACACACATAATATTGAAGATATAATGTCGGATGCATAGTTGTTCAGGTTAAACCATGCACCCTTGGACTTAGAGGATATTGTTGTCTTTTTACGCATCAGTGTGACACCAGAAGGAATGAAGGCCTTAGAAAAGAAACAACTTTCCATTCGCGTTGCGCCTTACATGTTGATCAGTGGGGAATTATGCAAGGTAGACCATGATGAATTTTTGCATTGGTGTATACTTGAGCATGAGGAAATAAAAATTATGGAGGAGGTTCATGGTGGTATTGCAGATGGACACTATACTAGAGATGTCACAGTGTACAAGATTCTACTAGTTGGATTATGGTGGGAAACCTTGTACAAGGATTGTATAGAATATTGTAAGGTGTGTGATCACTATTAGCACCTTGGAAAACCTCGTTAAAGAGATGAAATGTTGTTGAGGACTATTTCTAGTGTAGAACCTTTTGAGAAGTGGGTAATTGAATTTGTGGGCCTTATTTCCCTATCCGCGTGAAGAAATGGATTTCACTACATAATTACTTGTATAGATTATCTTACAAGGTTGGTAGAAGTGACACCTATAAAGGATTGCATAGAAGTTACAATAGTAAGGTTCTTGTGGGAAAATATTATTACCAGGTATGGATGTCCTTTTAGTTTGGAAAGTGATAGGGATATTCACTTTCTCAATCAAACCACCAGGATACTATTGGAAAATTTTATGGTTTCTCATCACAAAATAACCCCTTATCACCCTCAGTAAAATGGAACTGCTGAGGCCTTCAACAATATATTGAGCCAAACTTTGAAAAAAAATTGTAATGTTGGAAAGAAATATTGGGATGATAAATTCTCTGTTATAATTTGGGCATACAGAAAAACCTAAAAGAGGTTAAATAAAGCAACACCCTTTCAATTTATGTTTGACATAGAGGTTATTCTACCCATGTAATTCATGTTACCATCTTTGCATATTGCATGCGCAGGAGGTCTAGCTGATGAGAAAGAATTGGAAGAACATATTGATAAATTAATGTAGCTGGATGAGAGGTGCACCATATCACGGTGGATTCAGAAGCAAGAAAAATCCAGGAAGTAGGCATGGTATGACGCTACATTAAGGATAAGAAGCTCGAGGTTGGCCAAATGGTACTTCTATATGATTCAATGTTTTTGCGCCACCATGGAAAACATAAGGGGCATTGGTTGAGACCATATGTTATCACTTATATACTTGACTCAGGCATTTTCCAGTTAGAAGCGCTAGATGGAATATGGTTTCCCAGTTACTTCAACAGGAGTAGGATGAAGCCCTACTATAAATAGGTCTTCTTGGTGTTTATAACAAGGAAATATTGCCACTAAGATTAGGTTCCCCTTAATGCATTTTCTTTATTTGTGTTTCCATCATTTTTTGCTATGCTTTTTCAATTTAGTTCAGTGTTTTATATAATAAGCGCACTTTCATGCCAGAAGATTATTACAATTTAAGTATTTTTATGCACAGAGGACCACACATACCCTTAGTGTGGGGTGATTTACATATAGAATTCATTACCAAGTTAAATATAGTTGATTTTTCATATGATTATGGGTTTGCATAAGGAAATTTTTGTGTTGGTGGTTTTGGAAAGGTGTAGATAGAAAAAATTACTCCTAAATGAAGACCAGAGATGAAAAAATGGACGCATAGTATAACACAAGGTAGGTTGTAGTAGTGGGAACTAGTTAGAAGAAGGCGCAGTGACAAAGTACTTCGGTGCATATGGGCACGTGGAAGGAGGTCTATAGTTGAGAAGTAGAAGGCACACCAGAAAGTTATGGCTATGGCATAGAAGTGAACAATGTAGAAATGTTTATGAATGATGTATTAATGCTAAGATCAAATGGTAGGTGGAGGACCAATAAATGTGATAAATTTTGAAAAATTATATAAGGAAGGGTTATGAGGACATTTTTACCTTTTTGACTACATATTATCAAGAGAGTTGTTTGTAAACGAGCTAGTTGAAACGATTGTGATGAGTGGAGAGCTACAAAATGGTTGGGTTGGTCTGATTTGTGCACGAGGAATTATTATGCTCCATTTTTTGAAGTGTTTGAGCAAGGCGAAGGCATGCAGGAAAGGAAGATTGATGGCTAGGGTTTGAGTCCAAGATAGGGCACATAGAATCTAGTTGTAGAGTCTGAGGGAGGTAAAAGAACACATATTTTTTATTGAAATGGCATCCAAGAGAGCACCAAGAGTATCCATGAAGGAAAAGAAGTAAAAAGAGGTTGAATATGAGGTATTGGAGACTCTTATGAGAGTTGTTTCTCATAAATGCAATACTCAGAGGAATTGATCATGGGACGTGATTGAGATTCCCACATCCATTGAAGAAAATTATGTGATTATAACCACAGGAAAAAAGATAACAAACAGGAGTTGGATGCACTATTGAATAAAAAGACAAACAAATGGACAATGGATGACATGCCCAGTATACGAAAATCTTGGGTAGAAGCTCTTAAGAAAGGTAGGGGTTTTACAGTTGTACGAACTTCCTTATTTCATAAAGCTAGAGAAGTTATATCAGTGGCTAATGAGTAGAGTCCATGAAGAATTTTTCTATTTTGTTGGGTGACAAATGAGGATCACCATGCCCTTGATTGGAACTTTGATGGGTTTGAAGAGCACATGCACATAGATGAGTAGCGACCTAACTGATAAAGGAGCAATTGTAGTAACTAGTAATGAGTTGGGTTATACAAAAGGTGGGTGCGGCATGAATATTTTAAGCTAAGGAAGTATCCAGTTATATAGGCAGCCTCACACTTATTGAAAAAATTGAATGACCAGAAGAGATGGTCACATGTTAACACCTTGTGGCTACATGTTGCAAAGAAAATGTCACAAGGGGAGACCTACAACTTGGCTGATACATTATTGAAATGATCATTCAAGAGGCACGTAAAGGTGAGAAAATTAGTTTTGATACTATTCTATTGTCCCTTATGTTTTTGGAGATTGGAGTGCCCGATGGGCTGAAGAACAAAATTTAGGGATACCCTCTAGTAAAAAAATATGTCACAGAGAGATTTGAAAAGTATCTATGTGAAGGAACCATGAGTGGCCCGTTTAAAATAAGGGTAGATATGTGGTATACACGACTCCATGCTGCAATCAAGAAAGAGTGGAGGATACCTAAGGAGTTGCATGTGGTGGTAGGTAAGTTGGTTTAGTTTATAGTTTATAAACATTTTTGCATCACACGTTTTACGATGAAGGATGAGACATGGAGTCCATGATGAAAAATTCCCTATGCTTTCACCATGTAAGGTTATTTCCGGAAGTTGTTCATAGACTTTCAGATGCACACAGATTGATCTACAATGCTGATAAGGTAGACTGTGACTACCAAACTATGTAAAATACTTACGTTTATCCAGGTAAGTATGCTTACATTGAGAGATACATTTCAGATGACATAACTATGAAGCCTATGAGTTCTGGAAATAGGAGATAATGTGGAAGCATTGATATACCTTCAGTTTAATCCCTAGGTTGGAGAATGGAAAATATGTAAAGAATAAATTCAAACTTGCCAGGCCCACCTAAAGGGAAACACACACTAGAAAATGTTGGCAGATGAAAGGCCTACTTCATCAATTCAGGAAGAAGAATAAGAAGAAACTCATGAAGATAGTGGTGGGCTAGACCATAGGGGAAAAAGAAAACCTATGAATAAAGAAAGGAAGGAGAGCATGAGATAACCCCCCCATCATAGGAGCAGGAGGATCAAGTATTTGAGACAAACACAATGGAAATCAATGTGGAGTAGATAGTTGAAGAGCCAAAGTTCAAAAGAGTGTTTAGGAGGAATAAGGCTCAGGGTGCAAGGTCATCACAACCCTTAAGAGAGGTCACCAAGGATTTCTCATAAGAAGGAAGAGCCTGAGAAGAAGAGAAGGCAGAAAAGTAAAGCTTAAGGACAGAGAGGATGATGAGTCCAAAGAAAGTGTGCTAGGTACTCCTTTACAACCTGAAGATACAAAGGAGCCCTGAGATGAAGAAATGAGAAATGACGAGGAGGGGTTGAAGGAAACAAAAGAGGAGAATGGTCGAGCCATCTAGTGCACCCCATACAACATAGGAAGGTGAGGGACCAACTTCAAGATTCAGGTGCCTGGAATCCTAGGGGAAAAAGAACAAGGAAGGAAAGAAAGTGAGGACTATGTGACTCCTGCAATTGGGTATGTTGATGATACCAACAAGATCATATGCGCATGGTTTCAGAGTACTATGGAAACCAAGGACTTATATGGCTGGGAGTTGATGGATGTGGAGATGGTAAATTTGCATACATAGAAATAATTGTTATGGTCAATGCAGACTCATATGGATGAGCCTGATTTTGATGTGTGTGAGGAATCATGCGTCTCACATAGGATGAAAAAAGCACCACACGTCTGACACATGAATGTTAAGCCAACTATTATGTCAGATGAACAAGTGATCAATGCCTTGGTCAAGGTATCTGTAGAGGTTTCATGTAGGAACATAGACAAAGTGGAAAACATTAGGACGTTGTTGGAAGACAACAAGGATAAAGATACAGGAATAAAGAACCTCATAATGAATAAGGAAAAGGCTAAGGAAAAGACATAAGAATTGATTGGTATGTTCGAGAAGATTGATGATTATATCCTTAAGGTAAGGACACATATGGAATCTCAATCTCTATAAAAATTTCCTTCTTTAATGCACTATATACACAGTCTTGTAAAATTGGTCATAGATGAAGGGCCGGTGTGTATGTCCGCACTAAAAGACTTTGCAGAGGAATCAAAAAAGGAAAAATCCAACATTTCTAGAAAAAATTCTAGTTATGAGTCATTTTTGCAATCCTTGAGAGATGAATTGAAGAAGGTATATCAGGCCTTAAACATGTGTACAACACTAGATGCAATTGTTAGGACGAGGATAATTTTAGAAGATAATGAAGTCCTCAAGGAAATGAAGGATGAGACACTTGGGTGTGTGGAGGGACTTTCTTTGGTAGAAGAAAAGTGCAAAGCACTTACAAGTTCCCAAGAACCACATGAGAACAGGCTCAAGGAGATAGGCAAATAGATTGTTGGGAAGATGGACTATATGGAAGGCATGATTTCTGGTATGGAAAATATTTGTAGAGTCTTATAGAATGAAAAAGAGAAAAAAACTCTTGATGAACTGGACTCCTTAGTGATAGACATCCTAGCTAAGAAAAGTGAGGCACTAAGTGATTGGAATAAATTAGAGGAAAAACTTAAAAATGAGTATCCAAAATTGATCCTGCATGTAGAGGACTCGAGCGCAAAGTAATTCATCCTTTTTTATCAAGTAATTTTTTATTATTTTATTTATTACTCATTAATTATTGGTGAGATAAGATCCAGTTTCCCATTTTCAGGGACAATAATGCAGTTATTGTGGGGTATTTTGAGTGCATGGAGTATATCTCATATATGAAAATGCATATGGATTGGGCGTGTGGGAACATAGTGCATGTGAAGGCATGGAAATATGGTAAAACAGGGCATGCGCCATAACAATTTGAATTCAGGACTTAGTCATTATTTGGGTCCATGCTATTTTTGGACATGGAGTGCAGAGCACACATAGGTATGGAGACTTCAGATCATGCCAAGGCTATTTCTAGAGCTGCAACAGTTCGAGAAACATGTAGAGTCTTAGTCTAATAATAGGATCTATTCTTAGAGTTAACTGTAGAAGATCTATTATTAACACTTGCATGCTTTTGTATACTCTTGTAAAGGCACATGGATATTATTATCATGTAGCCAAATTTTGGAAGGTGCATGGGAAGTGAAGGGAAAGTCACCACCCCTATATATATATATATATATATATATATATATATATATATATATTGACACAGCTTAGACATCTTTTTTTTGATTCTAGAGTTATGTTGTTAGTTTTGTTCACACGCATGACTCATGGTGATACTATTGTAATGTATGGAAATTTTGTGTTTTACAGTACTTAATACAATGGATCATATTGGTTGGATATTGGTGTTAGACATGACTAAATATGGTTCTTGCATGGTAAACCACATTATAGTCATTGTTTAATCTATATTTCATATGGTTTAGATCTAGATCTTGTTTATGCATTGTGAAGTTTTTACTGCCTGTTATGAATCTGGATATATATATATATGCATAATCATACTAAAATTATGAAAAATCAACTCTAAAGAAGGACCTAGTACCTTTGCACACTTTGAGAGAGTACTTAGTTTAGGTTGAGTGATGTGCCAACACATTTTGGGTATTTAAAGTGAATTCTAGGTTGCATTAATGCAGTGGATGCTTCCAATTTATTCTAAAGAATTTGTGGTTTGAATCCATGTTGCCATAAATTTATATTAAAGAGAAACAAGAAACAATAATGGAGATGGGTGTGGTGTTAGGATTTGAAATTGTAAGAGCAGGGTACCTGAGGCTTAAAAGGGAGACAAAGAGATTCACAGAGAAAATAGTGAGTGAAAGCGGTTTACTTCTAATCACCTATGCTACGTGCACTGAAATTTTAAAAACACCCTTCTTGAGGTATACCATAGTCACCACTGAAACATGTCTCCATATTGAATGCATACGTGGACATGTTTTGCACCCTCTGATTTTCAACGCATATATGAGAAGCTACTCTAGTCAGTTGATCTCCTCTGATTGTCAATTTCAACAAGCCTCACTTCAACTATATATATGCCTTTGGCATAATAAAGGGAAAAAGGAATGCATGTTAGCTCCACTACCATACACTGCCACTTAGAAACACCACTGCTAACATGAAAAAGTACACATACCGTGCATTCCTAGAATTAGGACTATGATATTTTTTTGCAAGGATTAGTACAAAACCTTGTGCACATCAAGGAAGTTACTCTCCAATGGTTACGTGAATGCTTCAAGTAATCAAACAAAAAGGAAAATCAATCATGAAATAATATGTCTACTCATTCTCATATGTCAAATAGAAAGGTTCCATATATAGGGGCATTGTGTAACTCATGTGCATGACACATAGAACCCAAATGACCTATGATTTCGCTAAGTGAGATGACTCACCATGTGAGGTAGAAAAGACATTGAGTACCAATGAGGAAAGTCACATACACCAAGACCCCGTTCTTAGAAGTTGAGGTAGAGGTCATGGAAAGTTAGAATAGAAAGATAACTCCCCTAGAAAAATAAGAAAGATGTGCCATATGGGTTTTAAAAACTAAAGTCCTGATAAGGTACCCATGTACAAACAATATATTTCTAGAAAAGAATAAGAGGAGAAGAGGATTAGAAATCCAAGAAGATGGGAGGCTATAACAAACATCACCCCAAGAAGAGACTGCAAGTGAAAAAACTTCACCTCAGTGAAGGTCTTGGTGAAAATATCTATAGCCTGATAAGAAGTATAACAATACTACAAGTCGATGATGTTGTTATGAATTAGATCTAGAATGAAGTGCATATAGATCTTGATGTGCTTCGTCCATTAATGCTGAACCAAATTTTAGAAAATTGATATAGTGCTGATGTTGTCACAATAGATGATATTAGGCTACCGAAAGTGAATACCCAACTCTGTTAAGATACCCTACAACCAAACATCCTTCGTGGTAGCATTAACTGCTCATCTGTGCTCTACCTCTCAAGATGATATCACAATTACATTCTGCTTCTTGCTATACCAACTAAGAGGACCTAAATCAAGAGATACAATATAGTACGAGGTAGATTTCTAATGATCTAGATCATCGGCCCAATAAAAATAAGTAAAACCAACTAAATTAATATTTTTCCATTTTAGATAGTGAATTCCATCAGTATAAGTGCCCAAAACATAGTGAAGGATCCTCTTCGATGCTCTCCAATACAACCCATGAGGCTCCTGCATAAATTTCAATAGGATCCCAATAGTATATGATAGATCTGAACAAGTGTGAGTCAGGTAAATATATCTCCCCACCAAATTTTGATAAATGGTACCATCAACCATAGGAGTAGAGAAATGAAAAACCAACTTATCCTTGAAAAGGAAAGGAGTAGGAGAAGGCTTACAATCATACACTAAAACCAAGAAATAAAATCAAGGTAGTACTTCGGATGTGAAATCACAATTCTCAATTCATATTACAAAATATGAATCCTAAGAAAGTAATAAATAAATCTTAAGTCAGACATGGAGAACTTGTTTGTTAAAGCAATCTTCACATAATCAATTATTGAAGAAGAGTTTTCCCATGATCAAAAATTCATCAAAATACATAACAAGGGTTGTCATTGTAGACACACAATCACACACTTTGGGAAATTATTTAGTCTTGGTCACATACTACTATTCATATGATTCCTAAGTAAGAAAAGTATTAATTAACCCATGTATTTGGCCACCTTTCTTTACTTTTTGTTTCTACCTTCAGTTTTACACCCTTACTTGCCCAGCCTACCTTTTTAATCCTCGACATTTTTCATCCTAGAAACTAGTGCCTCGCTAGGATGCTAGCACAAAGGTTCCCTTTCCCACTTGGGGTGATCCTCTCCCCTTTGTACTTTACTCACACTTTTTGGGTACTTTATATCCGTTTGAGCATCTTATCTTTTTGGTAATTGGCCTTTTTGGGGTTAAATACAAAATTTGAGAAAAGGAACCATATAAATATAAAGTTATGTGATCATAATAATGGGACCAAGCACTAAGCACTATCTATCACCACCTAAGGTTGCATCCATAAAGGCATATAAGATCCCTATTGCATCTATCTAGATTCATCACAAAGGTCACAAGGACTAGTTTTCTGCACCACACTTCATAGGAGGGAAGGTCATTCTATTCCATACACACATTTACTACATTCTAAATATAGTTACTTGTTTTCAATTATAAGTGTGACACACATAAAAACAACCTAGGGCACAATTCTGCACACACACACACACACACACAACTACGTTGGGTCTCAGATTTAGTGCAACACTCAATTGTAAGTCAATCATTATAGCAGTTGAGGACAGTTTCATCCCTCATTCTGCATATTTATTTTTTGGGATTTGATGTCTATTAGAGGGTTTTGTAGGACTATATTTCATTGTAGGTTTTAAGTGACCTCGAGGATCTTAGTGCGACCTTAGAAAAACAAAAGGTGGATATAGGAAAACACCTTACGACATCTCATAGGAGGTTTTCTAAGAATTTTCGTAGACCCAAGTGCTCATAAATATGTCTAGGGCACCCATGGGTTCCCCTGTCTCTCTCTAGGCACCCCAGTCCAACCTATCTCCTCGAATCTACATTTTTCTATGCTCCAGTTCCACGCTCAGTTCTTCTCATTTCCTAGTTTTATAACTTTTTCCATTCTCTAGAACTCTATGAATCATCTAAGGCTTCTTACCCTCTCTTTACAATTAGGATTTTATTGTTTATTCCTTAGTTGTGTGGGTATATTTTTTGTATTCCATTACTATTCATTTACTATAATTATAGCATTCATTAGGAATTATATTTTCATATTTAGCTTAACATTTTTGGTGAACCAGAACTCTATATTTGCACTATTATGATCATCATTATTTTATTTTCTCATTTTTCCAAAGTCTTATCATCATTAGTATCTCCATTAATTACTTTTTCTTATCAATCCTAAATTAAGAGAGAGTCATAAATATCTTAGCTATCACTCGTATTCCTACCAATATGCGCCTTGATTCAATATATCAGACATTTTTTGATGCGTTCTCTAAGCATATTGCTTTCATGTCTAATCCTGATGCTGATATTACTATTTTTGATAATGATATACCTTTGCATATCATGATTCTCATTTATAACATGGGTACCAAGCATACTTTAATAAATAATGGATTTGAAATAAATATTTGTCCTATGTCATTCCTGTAAAAGATTGTTCTTTTAGTTACTAATGTTAGCCCATCATCTCTTTCTCTCCGTGCATATGATGGTTCTTTTCTTCCATGCTTAGATCACATTACTTTACCTATCACTATTGGTCCAAAAACTCTTAACATTGTCTTCTTTGTCATTAAAATCCCCATTTCATATAATTGTTTACTTGGTAGGCCCTAGCTTCATGCCATGCAAGTAGTTCCCTCTACCGTTCATTATTGATTTAAATTCCTACACGAGGACATCGAGTATACTATTTTTCATGATTGTCATCCATACAAATATTGTGACCATGATCCTCATACTACCTATTCCAATGGCTGATTTTACTAATAAACCTCAACCTATGCATACACCGCCACATTTTCCACCACTTGAAGGTGTTATTTAAATGATAGATATTGTCTCATCTATTCCATCCCCTCCACTTGATACTACTACTGTTATGATTCTTTATCGGGGGCATGTTCAGGCTATGGACGTTTATCCATCCCCTACACCTTCACATGGTTCATCTCTATTATCATGCCCACCATTTACATGTACACTCTTCATGAATGATTCTTATTGGGAACATATTACATTCAATCCTAACTTATCTGAATTTGTATGCACACATGATGCGTTGACTTAGCTAGGATTTATAGTTGACAACATATTTCCTCTACCTTATGATCATCATCTCTACCATGGGTTTGTTTGTATCACTATTTCTTATGGTCTTTGAGTATTTTATCTCACAATATTTCTTTCACGTACTTCCCGTACTTCTCCACTCACTTTGTGACAATCTTGGCTTGAGTACATTGGGCGCATGTTAGATCCTTATCACACTGATATCTCATTTCATATGCCATTTCGTCATGTGTTAATTTGCAATAATTATTTTCTTGGCTATGCATAGAATATCACTCAATGATATGCACGCGGATGCCCATTACCTCCTTTTACTGCTGGGGAATATGTTATGGGCATTGATAACTTACGCCTCAATGGATCCTTACTTGATCCACCCAACACTATCGCTTATCAGGTTTTAGATGTTTCACCATTTTGTTTTGATCATGAGACAGATGATCACCTCGATGACATTACCTGAATACACGCATCACCACATACTTGGGGGGAATTACACTTGTTACTTCCCCCTAGCATAAACATGTGTCTTATACTCACATCATTTCACACCTACACTTTAGCATATACATCTTCATCCACTCTCTAGCATCATCACTAATCTTGTGCTTTGTTTCACACTTGACTGTTGAGGGAATCATATGTACATGAACCTCACACAATGACACCATAGATAATACACATTATACATCTTCATGCTTCATAAAATTTTCTACCTATACAATATTTCATCTATTTTGCATCATACACACTTTTTGTAGTAAAAAAATCACGCACTTACTATTACATTTATACTGCTATGTATGTTATTTTATATATGGATCTTGCATAGTAAAATTATTCACTAATGACCTATCCCCCAGTCTTATCATTAGTTAATCAGTCGTCATCGTCATTTGTCTGGTACAATTGTCAATTGTCTATATAATTTTTTTCATCTCTCAGGGAGTCTTAAGTGTCATAATTTGCTTGTTTGTTCATCTTCAGTCCTTGACTGCGGTACCTAGGGTAGTGATGGGGCACTCATGGGTGCCCTAGTTTGTGTTTTAGGCACCTCGGTCCCCGTAACACTTAGGTTTACTTTATCTATTTGAGATCAATCTTTTTCATTTTCCTTCTTATTCGCATGGGTACTATTCGGCATGGCAGGTCATCAATGTCAAAATTTGAACAAGAGATCCCTATATAAACATAACATACTCACTATATCATGGGCGGAATATCATTTATCAAGGGATCAGATATTTACTAAGGTAAGGGACTACATTTGGGCATCAATTACATCTACATCACAAAAGCGTAGGCGGAAAGGGTTGTATTCATTCTATTCCCTCCTCCATTTTCATCTTTACATCTAGTTATTACCCCCGACTTCTACATCATTGGAATTAGGGCTCCCTAGGAACACATGAGCATAAAAAACTACATTGGGTTTGGAATGTAGTGCAACCCTTAGTTGTAAGCCCACCATTGTGGCATGGCTAAGGTCAGTCTGACCCCTTCATATGTATCTTTAGTTTTTTGGGGAATTGATGATTTGTATGGAGTTTTACAGGTATATATTCATATCAGATTCACGATGACATAAGTGAATATATTGCGACAACCACACGACAAAGATAAATACATTGCGAAGACCTAGCGACACTATTGAATTCAAATTCTAATATTTTTTACAAACCAAAGTGTCCAGATTATAGACTAGGGCACCTGCAGGTTCCTCAATCCTCTCCCATGTGCACCAGTACAGTCAAATATTCAATTAATGTAATTTCTTGGGTAGCACCTTCATTCCTTGCCCTATCATACATCATCTTGTCCAGTTTTGTAGACAACGAGGTAAGTTAATTATAGGTTAGTACCCTATCCATTGTTATCCATTATATTTTAATTGTTCTACTCCATTTAAATATTAAAATAAAATATTTTACATTTGTATTTCACTTTAAACACTTATTTCACTAAATTGGGACATATTATAATGAATTGAGTCTCCAGTATTTCAATTATTGGAAGAAATCCATCTCTGTTTTTGTGTATATTGGATTCCATTTTTGGCTATACTGGATCCATTATTAGCAATATTGGATTCCATTAGTAACAATATTGGATTCTAATATTCTCATTATCAGACCTATTCGAGTTCCATTTTATCTATTATTAGATTCCAATTTTTATAGCGTTCGATTCTAATTTCCCTATTATTGGACTCCAATTTTGATATTACTAGATTCCAATAATGATATTATTGGATTCAACTTTCACCACATAAGCTTGATGGCTGCCCAAACGATTGCTATCTTATATAGCCTAAGCGGTTGCTAACTTACATAACCCAAGAAGTTGCAAACTTACATTATCTAAGTGACCGCTAACTTACATATACCAAACAACTGCTAACTTATATATGGCGAGCATCCTCTAACTTACATATGCCAAGCGACCGCTAGCTTCAAGATAGTATGTAAGTGATTGTTGTCATTTAAGCCACATATCAGTCTTAATATCTTCATACATATAAAACTATTCATGCATACCTTACTCAAATCAATAAACCCTAACATTGAAAATCCCTTCCCTGAACTTCATTAAATGGTGTTAAATTTGATGGTTGTTTAGACATTTTTCATGATTTTAGACATAACATATTCACAAATATTTTATAGAACTGGCAAGTGTGACTCACATGTTTAAAAGGTGACCATCAATATTTATATACATTTATATAAATAATTTATTCATATATATTAAGCATAATTAAAAAATCTGGAATTTTCATTTATAAATTTTGTAAGTAGTGTGTAAGTGTGAGATCACACTTACAAGTGTGATTGGTTGCACGTCTAAGTGTGATTGGTCACACGTCTAAGTGTGAGCCTCAAGTTTCACTTTATGTGTGAGTATCGACTGATACTACTAAGTACGAGTATCGACTCACACTTCTAAGTTCCAGTCTCGAATCACACTTCTAGGTGTGAGTCTTGATTCACACCACTAAGTGAGAGTCTTGATTCACACAGCTAAGTGCGATAAATCACTTGTCAAACAATTTTTGGGTGATGGTAATTTGTCAACACTACCCTTTAAAAATACAAAATAATGTTTATTTATACCAATTATTCTATATAAATTTCATTATTTTTAATATATATTGATGTAAATTTTGATAATTTTTGTAATTCATATATAAATCTATATTAAAAATTAATGATTAAATATTAAATATTCAATTCACGTGTGATGTTTATTACAAATATTTGCAATAATTTTACTACAAATATTTACAAGTATTTGCAGTATTAATGATAACCATTTTGTAACAAAATGCTAATTAATGTTTTTGTTTTCCTCAACATTAATTAGCCATTAATTCGAGCTATGTAAAATTCACCATTTAAAAGTACATGCACCATTTGAAATATGTGTGCCTTTTGGAGCATGTAATTGTTGTCATCCATTAATCAGCCATTTAATGAAAAGTAATGTAAAATCATACGCATGCCCTCTTAAATTTGCATGCCAATGAAATTGGTGGTTGGATTTGTTTACATATCACTATAAGTAGATAGTTTTTGAGTTTATATTTTTAACAATTTTCTTTTCTATTCTCTTCATCATTGCGTAATCTTCAATATAAAAATCTCATCCTGGACAAGCATCGAAAATTTTGTGTTCGAGTTCTGGAAACATTTTGATTTCCTCTCCATGTCAAAACTTGGTATGCATTGTCACCTTCAGTTCCTCCAAATTTACAAAATTATATTAATGTAAAATTTTCCATAGATGATTAGGGATTATAGCCATGTAAAATTTTCCATAGCTGATTAGGGATTATATCCATGTAGGGATTTTGTAGATAATTAAACGGAAGCAAGTTTGTTATTCAATATTTTATAAAAGGTAGTTTTGCTTATCAAATAAATATTTTCATAATATATTAAACATTTTTTCAGAGTAGTGAAAGAGGATGGAATGGAGCACATCTTGATAGAGAAACGATGCAGCTTAATACGTAATAACATGAGAGGAAGATTTGAATAATTTTAAAAAACCAAAAACATCAGCCCAAGAACTTGTTTTGTTGAGTCTTGAAAAAGAAACTTGGTGGCATGGATGATGGCTCAATTTGCACAATAAAAAAGTGAATATCGAAATCAATTTATGGACATGGTGGTGTGGAGGAATAGAATAGCAAATGTATTTTATAAAATTGATATTATTTTGTTGGCCTTATTGTTGTCAAGAAATAGTTCTCCTCTACACATACTCAGAAAAATCCAATGGCTACGACATAATTGAAATTTTCAATGACAATATTTTAGAAGATATTTGTGTTAATAATGAGTTTCCATTGAATGTGTTGGTGTTGGATTACAATGACCTATTTGCGAAAAAATATAGTAATGCAAGAGTAGGAGAACCAAACAGATTTTGGAGAACAAAAGAGTGAATACAAATTTGTGAAAGGAGAATTTGAGGAACAAGGAAAATCTAAGATGTTGCTACTATGGTAGCAACATCTATCCATAAAAAAATTCACAAAATATAAATTTTCTCTATTTACGTTGTGGCTATGTGGCTTTTTATCTTTTGTTGCCTATGGGATTTATCTCTTCTATGCTTCAATGTCATATTATACCTTAAGGACCTTTTTGTAAAAGGATGCAGGTCCTTTAAAAACCCCCATATTAACCCTTATACAAAAAAATGTACATAGTTTTTATACATTGCAATATGTTGTTGTGGCATAACCTAACAAACTCTATGATGACAATATCTTACTTTATTTTGTTAATTCTTATTGATCGATAATATCCATTTAATATAATGTCGCATAAGCTAGTAGACACTAAGATAAAAATAATATTCTTTGACTTGTGAAATGCTAGCGATCCATAAGCTCAAAATTTTATATTGTGGAAGCATTAGGTAAAGCTTAAAACATCTTACTTAAAATTTCTCCTCAATCCACCAATCAAAATTTAAAAATTCTATTAACTTTTCAACTTTCTAATGTTTGTAATTTATTTAAATAATTTTTTAAACAAAAAAAATTATTTATATTTTTCTTTATTTTATAGTTAGTATTGATTTGACAAATATGAGGCCTTATTGCAACATTGATTTATTCTATTTAATGAAAATCATAATTACAAGAAAACAATCACACAACTAGCACATCTAGCATGATCGCACAACTAGCACATCTACCATCTGTGAGGCATGAACTTAATGCTCAGCCTTGTTTAATTTGAAATGTCATTAACAAAATTACTATTAACAAGGTTTATTAAATATACATGAACATAATGATTGGCTACTTTATACAGGGATTAAGGAACCCATAAACTTTACAATAGAATGCATCATGAGCATCACCAAGAGTAAATAAAAATGAAATAGGACAAAAATGGATAAAAAAAATTATCCCAAACTACAGTCCAACAAATCAATACAAGGAAAAATAAAAAAACATGGAGGGGGAAAACATCCCAAATGATATATGGTCCACAAATATTCAAAAAAAATCTCCAAGAGCCAATGGATTAGTTAGTCTTTAAATGTTTGTACTCCTCTGGTTAACGATCGTCATTTCCTTTCATATTATCATTCTGCTTTCTCATGATAGGCATGTGGTCTTTAACATTCTCTTCCTCATCTGAACTACTGAGGTGGAGATTATAACTGAGGACTTTGTGTCCCTACTCCATTGACCACACGCCCCTATAACCCCAAAACTAAACTTTTGATCTCTACCATATCGGCCCTGATAGATTTTTGGGTGATGTAATTTTTCTTAGAGGCATCGATGCAATGCATGAAATTGTTTCCCATATCCATTCCAACTTTTCTTAAGGCCTCCATATCCATTTCCACCTGACTTACCCTGAGAGAAATTTTATCAAAAGACACATCAAAAGCCATCTCCTCTCTCTCTTTCCCTTTAAATGAATCCCCTTTTGTATCAATCAGAGAACCTGTAGCTCTAGTACAAGGATTTTCACTCCCCTGAGGTGCCTTACTCTTCTTTCTCCTCAGTTTGTTCATATAGTCCTCAAGAGTACAATTTTCATCTAAACCCCTGGATTTGGGATCTAATTTCTTTGACACCACTAGTTTACCATTCTTAAAAAGTAAAAGAATTATTCCATGGTGTACCATTCTAAAAATTAGGTGGCTATAAGACTTAGTCCCAATTTTTAGAATGCGCCACAAGGAGGAGATGTCCTTCAGTGCACCATAGCTTATGGGTTTGGTTCTCAAACAACCATCTCCCATGGTTTTAGTCAACCAAGATTAAAAATGGAAGAAACAATGGACAAAATGAATTGTAAGAGAAGAATTAATACAAATATTGCCATATATCCTGCAGATGGGAAGGGTCCTATTAACGATAAGTACAAGGATGAAATCCCAGCAAGGGAAAATAGCAACCTGCACATCAGTACTTAATGTTCTTAATGAGATTAATAACATTGGTGATATCATCTCCGCTCTCACACAATTTAAAATTACTACCATTAGCCCCCAATTTGACAAGATAATCTGCACATTTATTACCCTTTTTCGAGTTGTGAATAATTAATTACATTTATCAAACTCTTTTAGAAAAATTTCTTTAGTATATTTAAGGATATTGCTTATGGTCCACTTACTGATTGTATCCTTTATCAAATTGTCTAGTGTTAAAATCTTGTTTTTGAATAGCTAACAAAAAAAACATGTTGACATTGGTGAGTAAATCCTTAATCAAATGTTTCCTCTAAAAATCCTTTACAAGACAACATAGGTTTGGAAAATGAATATGTTTGGTCCAAGAACATATATGTCAGGTGTTATACTTAAGCATTATAGTCATTGATCTCCATAAATGTATGTAGGAAAATTATTTATGTGAAAACAATTGATCTAGGATGTTTAAAAGACATCAAATTATTTTAGAAACACGTTCAATATTTTTCATTCAAACAACAACATATTATAAGTACAACATAAAAGGTATTTTGTAGTAAGTAACAAATCTTTCAAATAAATACATTTTTTGTCCTCCAATCTTTACAATTCAATTCTAGTTAAGGTAGGTACTCTTCATGTTGTTGACCTCGGGGAGTAAATCCTTAGTCTAATTTTTCCTCTAGAAATCCTTTGCAAGAAAACCTATGTTTTAAAAATGAATATGTTTGGTCCAATAATTGATATGTCACGTGTTATACTTGAGAATTGTAGTCATTGATATCCATCAATGCATGTAAGAAAATCATTTTTGTGAAAGCAATTGATCTAGGACATTTAAAACACACCAGACTATTTAGAAACATGTTCAATATTTTTTCATTCAAAAACAACATATTATAAGGACAACATAAAAGTCATTTTTTAGTAATTAAAAAATATTTCAATCCTTTCAATAATAATAACTTCTAAGCTAGTCACACTTCTGTTTGAGCAGTAAGAAATTAAAAAAATAGGTTACAAATTTCAATTCATTCTCAAACTACTATACCTTTTTTTGTTATATCAATTCTATCCTCCAACCAGGAGGAAGTTCATTATGAGATTAACACTGGAGATACCAGAGGAAACTAAATTCAATATGTATTTCTTTAGCTTGTTAAATGATAGTGACTCTTTAGCTCGAAATATTATATTCTTCAAATACATTCACCATCTAAGCTCAAACTAGGTTGACTTAATTTTTAAAATACCAATGACCACTATAATCATAATAATATCTCAATTTCTTTTGTCAAAACCCTGATACCATGAAGATCCAAATATTAAGAAGTCTCGTAAGCTAACGGACGTTAAGTTTAAAATATCGTTCAGTGACTTGTTAAATGAAAGTAACCACTATGCTTGAAGTAATATAAACAACCAACTGTCAATTGTACCTACAACAAAAAAATATTGATTCAAGTTAATATTTATAGCCACACCAGTCTGAAGTCACATAAGGGTTCAATATAAGAAGAAATTTTAAAATCCATGAGGCTGGTTAAAAGATGAAAACGTATATTATTCTTGTCATGTACCTGTAATTGTGAATGCAATAGTTCATGTAAGAAAACACAAACCCAATAAGGATATTATCCTTTCCACGTATATGTAATTGTATTTACATTTAATTTTATCTTGGTCTAAACTAATCATGCTACTCTCTGTTGAAAAAATCAGACCCCGGGATGGGGAGGATATGTGGGGATGCATTTTTTTGAGACAACACCATCCCTGTCTTATTCCATTCAAATAGTGTTTTATTAAATCATCTTACCAAATATCACAAACAAATTCCCATCACATGTGCTGCTTGTGCTCCCTGTAACATCTCTTTACTTACCCACTTCATCTCCATGTGTAAAATGAAAAATCTTGGAGAACCTAAATGTAACAAATAGAAGTGTCAATATAGAAATTCTAATAAGATATTACTTTATGATTTGTTGTCTAATAATCTATACAATATGAAATCATGTCTAGCAATGTTAGTTATTTCACCTTGCTTCATTTTGTATGCAGATTCTTCCTTTATAATATATATTAACTAAATACATCTAATATCGCTAACATTCAAACCTTTAACGTCCAATAAATGCAGATATTTCAAGAACATTAAATAATTAATGTTGGGTTTGGTTGAACATTAACTAAGATTAAAATTTGTTAGGTTATGTTAAGGCATAACCTCTTTTGGTGGCGCCAAGAGGATAAGGCATTTGTGGATTTTTTGGGAATTTATGAGATTCATAGATTGCGTTCATGTGATGGAAAAGATCACTTAATGACTATTACTAATTAGGACAGAATTCAATTAGAAATCTTGGAGACATGAGTTGAAGATTGGAATGAAGGTGCTCAACATATCTATTTAAGCATCGTCTAGATCGAGCCTTTGGAAATCACTATCAAAAAATCCCTGTTCACTATGGGTGGCACCAACAAACACATTAAGCCTTCTTCCTGTGAAGAGGTCAAGGCCAACCCAATAGTATGGAATATTTTTCATGATGGTGGTGTTACATCATTTATGGAAATACTTTCTTGTCACTCTGTCCAAGAAACATGCAGTGTGCTGGCAACCTAGAAGAAAGGAATAGTCAAAGTATGAAAGACTAAATTTATATTTTCGACAGATTCTATTGCGGTCTACAACGGGGCTCCCCACGGAGGGAGACATTTATTTTAAAGGACTATCTTTAGAAGAAGATATATGATTTCCTATATCCTGGTGAAAATATGATAATGTATTGCTCGAGAGCTATGAATGGGACTCGCTGCTACAACCTTGGGATAGGGTTGTTGAGAAATTGAGGTACTTCATGCTTCAGTGATGCTACAAAGTGATCTATGGACCTCTTATTTTTATTCTTGTGCATATTTGACATGATTGGAAGATAAAATTTATGGATTTTCTATTTCAATCGCTTGAGAGGTCCCTTAAAATGGTTAGTGAAGATGAAGATATTTTCCTACACCAAGGCCTTTTATATTTTCTCTTTAAAATGGAAGATTCCTAAAAATAAATCTTGCGCTTTCCCTCTAAGCCAACAAGAAGCGTCGTGCTCTATACTTTCCTATATCACCATCGCCACTGCCTTGGTCTCCCTTCTGAATCTGATTCGAACATCATGATCATTATCCCCAGTTATTTCACTCTTGGGTCTCCCTCGTCTTCTCTGGAAGCTTGTAACCCTCCAAAAACCTTGGAGCACTCTCTTAAGGTATCTGAACCACTTTTGGAGCCAATATCTACTTCCTCTCCACCTCTTTCTGACACTTCTCTTTCTTATCCTCTCATCTCCACTGACATTGTAATGGCTACAACCATTTCAACTCACAAGATCACGAAAGCATGTGTTACTACCCTCCCACCTTTTTGCATGGAAGTTAGCATGGACTCAGAAATTTCAGATGTGTTGCGGTATCTCTCCTAGGTTTACCCTAATTCTCCTATGTTAGAGAAAATGGGCTCCCCCACTGCAGCTTCGAAACACAAGGATAATTTTGAAAAGATCTCTCTTGATCCACACGAAGCCATCAAAGATTGTGTTTCACCCAATATCTGCTATCAAGGAATGGAAAATTCACATGGTTATGACTTGGATGAAAATCAATGAAGACTTCCTAGAACACATTAAATTAGTCAACATGATGGTTCAAGGAAGGCCTACTTTCAATGTTAAGGATGAAGCAACTGCTCTCATGAATATCCATAAAATGTAATTTGGCTTTGTCCAGTTTGGGAATTTTTGGTTTTTTGTTTTTTGTTGAATATGACATTATTCTCTTCTTGTTTCACTATAATACCTGGCCATGAGGGATTTTTTGTGTAAGTTTTTGGGTCATTTGGGAAAACCCCCTTCTACTATAACTCCAAATAGGTTTATGTTCTAGCATATCGTAGTCACAGATAAGCTCCTTATATCTTAATGAGTTTTCTTACATCCTTAAGATCGCTATGCTCTAAATTTTATGTCTTGGTATAACCTAACAACTTATCAGATGACAATATCCTAATTTATTTTGATAAAACCTAGCGACCACCAAGATCCAAAAATTTATGGTGTGGCATAACGTACCGTTGTCTAATATCAAAATATAATTTTCTTACTACTTAGGTGGTAGCGAAAACTAAACTCAGAATATTATATTGTGGGTTTAGCACCAGAAAAGTTCTTAATATCTACCTCTAATTTGTTAGATGTTTTAAAATATCTTAATTATGAATTATTAAACACTAGTGATGAAATCACTAAATAACATGTTGTGGAAAAACCTAGCGACCGCGAAGATCAACATAATATATTTTTTGAGTGCCTAATGACCGCTAAGCTCAAACTATGTTGATTCAAATTTGCTAAATCTTAGTCACCAGTAAGATCCAAATATTATGTTTAGGCATAACCCACCGAAAGACAAGGTAATAATATCTTATTTATTTTGTTTAAACCTAGTGAGCGCTAAGCACCAAATATTATGTTGTGTCATAATCTAGCGGATGTTAAGCTCAAAATATCATTCAACAACATGTTAAGTGATAGCAACCACTATGCTCAAAATAATATATTATGGAAGTACCTAGTCTTTGCTTAGTTCAAAATATGTTAATTTAATTTTTTTAATCCTATCGACCGTAACCTCTGAATATTATGTCATTGTTTAAACAAGCATAAGCTAAGTTATAAATATCTTCTTATAATTTGTTAACTGCTGTAAAATATTGTAACTATGAATTATTGAACCTTAACGAGTTCAATCTCCAAATATTATGTTGTGGCAAAGGCTACCAACTGCTAAGGTCAAAGTATTTGAAACCATTGGTAGCATCCAAATATTATGTGGTAGCATAACCTAGCGGGGGCTAAGCTCAAAATATCTTAATTCCAAATCTTAAATGCACACAAAAAATTCCACTAATTTATACTAGTTGTGATTGCTATAAGGATCTCCAAAGTCAATTCCTTTCGTTTGTTTGTTAAATATTATTGATTTTTTAGCTCAAAATATTTATATTCTTAAGTTCTTACTTTCTTTTGTTGAAACCTAGAGACTGCTAAGATCCTAATATTATGTTGTGGCATAACCTAGTGGTTGCGTATGTTAAAAATATCTAAATTTAATTTATCAAATCCTAACCACTGATAGGCTGCAAAGATTTTCTGGTGTCATAAACTAGTGGGCGTTATGCTGGAAATATCTTAATTTGAAATCTTAAAATCATATAATAAAGTCAACTAATTTATACAGATCTTGATTTCTATACATATCTCCAAAGTTAACGTGATTGATTAACTTAGAGGTCGATAAGCTCAAAATAACTTACTTTAATTTGTAAAAACATATTGACTTACAACAGGATATGGCATCTATAGATTTAATGGTCATTTATGACCTCAATAGTTTACGTTCGTGAGATAGATAAAATCGATTAAGGTTTATACACACGTGACATGTAAGATGGCAGTTGACATTTAAGAGTCTTAATGGGAAGCGTGATATTTATGATAAGGATATCTAATCGATGATCTTTGGTACTGTCACACTTACCTCCTTTCATGTGTTGTGCGCTAGTGTCTTTATATCTCTTGGTCGACTAGACATTGCATTACCCCTTTAAACTTTTCATCTTTGATCATTATATTTTCTATCTCTCTGCAATAATGAAAAGGGTGTTGGTGTTTTCTTGGGTAGCATGGAGTGTGGTCCTAGTAGGAAGAGGTGGAGAGCTATGATAGGTAAGGACATCAGGGAATCATTCACTTCTTGGATGGATGAGAAAATTTGAAACACAACTATTCAAAATTGGCTTGAGAAGGTCTTTTCGGTCACAGAGTAATTCAAAGAAGAAGATGATGGTGATATTTGTGAGAGCATGCACAAGCTAATGCTTAACCCAAACTAGTCCAAAGGGAAAAGGAACATTTTTGACATGGATCAAGGGTTGAGCGTGACAAACATATTATCCAAATATTCGATGTAGTTTATCTTTCATAAAGAGAATGAGAAGTTGGAATAGCATCTAGTTAGCCTTTAGTATCATGTACATGCCTTGACATGGGGGATGCAGGTGATTGCACTTGGTCTGGAGGTAATTATCGAAAATCAGGGTATAGAACTCCCTCCTTGTGTTAAACTGAAAATGTTGGAATGTTGTGTCGATTCTTCCTCCTCCTCTGATGAAAGTAAAGGGGAAACAGATGTAGGTATCATTGAAGAGTTGGAGCCGAGAGGCCAAAAGACCTAATATTTCCTGAATGAATTTGTCTTTAGTTTTAGATAAAGGTCAGAATGGCCATTTTTATAGCGAAGTGTATAGATATAGGAAGTATTTGTGGGTTAAGTGAAGCTAATTAAAACTCTTCCCCATATTTTTGGCATATATTTAGTATAGATATAGGAAGTATTTATGGGTTAAGTGGGTTAAGTTGCTTGTAATCTTCATGGGATTCCACTGCTAGAAGACTTATCATGGATTGGTTCCTCATGTACTTTTTTTCAAGAATTATCATCGAAATATCCTAGTTTAAAATCTTAAAATCATAGAATGATTTCATCTAATTTATATATATCTTCTTTGTGATATGTTTGCAATACATAAGATAGAAAATTGAGTGATCAAATACTATATTGTGGCATAACCTAGCGGTCACTAATCTCTTAGTACCTCAATTTTGTTTTGAAATCCTAACTACTACTAGGTTCCAATGATTATGTGGTAGCATAACCTAGCGGACACTAAGCTCAAAATATTAATTAAAAATAACATATCATGTTTGTGATACATAACCAAGTGAATTGAATGCCCAAATAATATGTTGTGGAATAACCTAGTAGTTGCTAAGCTCTTAATACCAATATTCACTAATATCGTATTATTATGTTGCATAACCTACCCGCTGCTATGCATATAATATCTTACTTTCTTTTACTGAAACCTAGAGACTTCTAAGATCCAAATATTATATGTCATAAACTAGTGGACACTTAGCTAAAAATATAATTGGGTTACATTGTGGTATAACCTAGTGGTTGTTAAGCTCTTAATGCCTCAATTTGGTTTTGAAATCCTAACTACCTCTAGGTTCCATTGATTATGTGGTAGCATAACCTACCTGGCACTAAGATCGAAACATCTTAATTTAAAATAATATATCATGTTTGCGATACATAACCAAGCAAATTGAATACCTAAATAATATGGTGTGGAATAACCTAGCAGCTGCTAAGCTCTTAATACCAGTATTCACTAAGATCATATTATTATGTTGCATAACCTACTCACCGCTATGCTTATAATATCTTACTATCTTTTACTGAAACCTAGAGAATTGTAAGATCCAAATATTATGTTGTGTCATAAGCTACCAAACGTTAAGCTCAAAATATAATTGGGTTATATTGTGGCATAACCTAGCAGCCGTTAAGCTCTTAATACCTCAATTTAGTTTTTAAATCTTAACTACCGCTAGGTTTCAATGATTATGTCGTAGCATAACCTAGTGGGCGCTAAGCTCGAAATATATTAATTTAAAATACACATCATTTTTGCGTTACATAACCTAGCGAATTGAATACCCAAATAATATGTTGCGGAATAACCTAGCCGCTACTAAGCTCTTCATACCATAATTCACTAAAATCATATTATTATGTTGCATAGCCTACATGCCTCTATGCTTATAATATCTTACTTTCTTTTATTGAAACCTAGGGACTTCTAAGATCCAAATATTATGTTGTTTCATAAGCTAGTAGATGCTGAGTTCAAAATATTATTGGCTATATTTTGGTATAATAATAAGTAGCGATAGTAAGTATATAATTTCTGGGTTTTTTATGTTTGGTAATGAATTTTTTTCTTTGACTTTATAGAGTTCCTATGTGTCGAGGATTTGAGGATCTTGGAACTTCATGTCAGAGAGGCAGAAAATCAAAATCTGGACATACCATTTCTGGGTTTTTCACGTTTGGTATTAGTTTTTTTATCTTCTTCCATTTTGCAGATGTAAAATTGGAATTTTTTTTCCAAAAAATAAATTGAAGACTGTAGGGCATTTTATTTATTTTTATTAAAGCACAAACTTGAAAATTTTGTATCTTTCGATCGGTAACTCGGATTTAAGTGCCATTTGTTTCAAAAGTGCTTGTTTTTTAGCGCTTGTTCCACTGGAACTGTTTATTTTGAGAAATAAACTAAAATCTTAAAATGTCATATTTGTAACACACACTAAATTATAAAGTGTCACCATTTATATCTCTCTTGTTTATTGAGATATTTTAGATCTGTATTTTCGACACTTTTTTGGCATATTGACAGTCTCTCTTGTGGGAGAACTATTCTAGTGAAGCCCAGAGTTAGTTTTTCAGTGTTTGAGTAGTTGATATTGGGCAACTCATACAGATCTATGGTATCACTCTACCCATTCAATAGTATGGGAGGGTGTGGTGTTGATATTACTTCTTCAGGTTTTGTGACCTTGCCTTGTTACGTGTTGATATTGCTTCTTCGGGTTTTCTATACTTACCTTGTTACCTTGGATTTTCTTGGATCATGGCACTCCTATTTATTTTGATCTCGTGTCCTTACCTTGTTGCCTTGGTTATTGTTCTTGGATCGTGACACACCTATTTGTAGTAGTTGATTTTGTTTCTTTGAGTTTTGTGTCCTTGCCTTATTACCTTGGCTTTTCTTGGATCATGACACTCAAATTTCTTTGGATCTCGTGTCCTTGCCTTATTTCCTTGGTTATTATTCTTGGATCGTGGCACACCTATTTGTAGCAGTTGATCAAATTATGTTTGATATTTTTTTCACTTTCGATATCACTCCATTGACAGTCTCCTTACATGAAGCTATTCTGGTGAAGCCCAGTGTTAGTTGTTTTTTAGTTCTATGATCTAGCAATGGATTCAAACCATAGTGCACACCTAATTTCTTTAGCATTGTATGATTTTTTGTGCTGAGATTCTTGGGATATCTTGTAGTGGGATTTTTCTCTTTTCTTTGTTATTACTAGTTTTGGGTACCTTGCGAGGTCCATTTTTCCTAGTTATTGTACATGGGTACTTCACCAGGACTTGTTTCCATCACCCTCCTTTTCTGCCCACCTAAGCTATGCTTACGGGGGGTGTTAGTGTAGGTTATTATTTATCCTTTTATTTATTTATTAGGATAATTTTTGCACTTGTGTTAGCCTTAAAGTTGTTGGGTTAGCTTGCTTTGGTTACTATATGTTGAGTTGTGGAGCTCAATTACTTCATTTTAGCATGCAATTGGAACTTGCTAGAAAACACAATAACCAATATCGGTTAAGGGTAGATTGAAATCAGTCAAGGAAGACCGGCATCGGTCAAAGGAAAGTAGGAACTGACGATGGTTAGGAAGAACAGGCATCGGTTACCTATGCGATAAAGTTTTAATTAACTCTCAGGAATTATATCTATTTTTAGCATTAAAATAGATTTATTAAATGTAATTGCATGGCTAAGTGACCTAAGGCTAAAAACGACTATATGAAGTTAAAATTAGGGTTTAGAAAAGTTGAGGTGGATCATAATTACAAGATAATTATATGAGAGAGAATTCTTGGTGAAAAACAAGAAAATCTTAAAGGAAGAAAGTACTGAACATTTGAGAGGTGTGGAAGATTGTAAATCTTCATTGTATATCTTGTCAAAGCTTTGGATAATAGATTGGCTTGTTTCTTGGTGGACGTAGCCCACACTGGGTGAACCACGTTAAATCTAGTGTTGATTTATGTCTCTTGTTTTGTATAATTCTTCTAGTAGAATATCCACTTTATTTGCATGCATTCTTAGATCTGATATATTATCTGTACAACTAGTGTGCTAACTCCAACAACTTGTATCAGAGCTTTGTTTGAGGGTTTTGTGTGTTGACAGATTTACTCACAGAGGGTTTTTTGATTTAGTGGGAGATACAACAATGATAGAAGATAATAAATACAAGGTAGAGAAATTTGAAGACCAAAATTATAAATTATGGAAGATGTAGATTGAGGATTATTTGTATCAAAGATATTTGTACTTACCGTTGGATGAGAAGTCTAGACCTACAAAGATGACTAATGAAGAATGGAAGATTCTTGACAGAAAGGCTTTGGGATTTATAAGATTGAGCCTAACAACATCCATGGCTTCCAATACTACAGAAGCGGATTCTATGGTAGACTTAATGAAATCTATTGCTAATTTATATGAAAAACCTAGTGCTTCAAATAAATTTTATTTGATGAAGAAACTATTTAGTTTTAACATGCATGAAGGTGAATCTGCCTCTAGTCATTTGAATGATTTCCGATCTATAGTAAATCAGTTAAAATCAGTTGCTATACCATTTGATGATGAAGTAAAAGAACTTTTATTCTTATGTTCTTTCCTTGATAGTTGGGGCAAATTGGTAATAGCCGTTAGTAATACAAAATCTACTAATAATATTTTGAAGTTTGACAATGTGGTTAGTATAATATTGAATGAAGAAATTCGCAAGAAGAGTACAGAGGAAACATCATCTGAAGATGCTTTGAATGTAGAAAGAAGGGGCAGGCAAAAGGAGAGATCCAAGAGTAAGAGTAATGGGAAATCAAAGTCAAGGGATAGCAGATCTAAATCCAGAAGTAAGGGAATCACTTGTTGGAAATGTGGAAAGAAAGGAAATGTGAAGAAATATTGTTGGTCAAAGGATAAAGAGAATCAACAACCAGAAAAAGGTAAAGAGGCAAATCTTGCTTCATCAGAGGTAATGCAAGATGCTCTTATTCTTTATTTGGACAACAGAATTGAATCATGGGTTTTAGATTCAGGAGTTTCTTTCCATGCAACCCCTAATAAGGGTTATTTTAGAAATTATGTCCAGGGCAATTTTGGGAATGTTTATTTGGGTGACTTTCCAAGAGTCTCTTGTAAAATTAACCATGCAACCAGATTCACCTAGTTTCCCTGTAGAAATAAGATTCCTCCTGAGGCTTGGCACATGCCTCACATCTTTCAATACCCATGTATTTCCATTCTGCAATTTTATATGAACTTCCCCTTTATCGGTAATACTGCAAAGAGAATGTACAAGGATCAAATTTTGGTACCCAAGGATGAGAAAATTGAGAAGTTTATTGATGAAAATGAACTCTCAGGTTTTAAAGAAACACCTACAGAAATACACAGTAACTGTGGTTGGCTAGTCCCTGACTGGCATCGTTAAGATGAACCACCAATGGTTATAGAGGATCATAACCTGCATCAGTTAGCAGAACCAATGTCGGTTAGAGGTGACTAGCGTCGGTCACTGTCAGAAGTTGATACTAATGTTCAGGAGACCTGGATTGAGCCTCTGGTACCCCAAACTCCTGTGAGAAGGTCACAAAGGGTAAGTAAACTTCCAAAAAGATTTACACCTTCTCTATTTTATTTATTGTTGACTGATAGTGGTGAACCAGATATTTTTGAAGAAGCAATATAGGATAAGACTCATGTTCAGTGGGAGCATGGCATGGATGAGGAGATGGACTCCTTAGAACATAACCAAACTTGGGATTTGGTTAAGTTGCTAGCAGGTAAGAGAACATTACAGAACAAGTGGGTTTATAGAATCAAGGAAGAAGAGGGTGGACAAAAAAGGTACAAGGAAAGGCTTGTAGTAAAGGGATTTGCACAAAAAGCAGGTATTGACTTTGGTGAAATATTTTCTCCTGTTGTTAAGATGACTTCTATTCATACTATATTGAGTTTAGTTGTAGTAGAAGATTTTCATTTCGAGCAACTAGATGTGAAGATGACTATTTCCTTCATGGTGATTTGGATGAAGAAAATTTATATGCAACAACCACTTGGGTATGAAGTCAAGGGTAAGGAGAAACTAGTGTGCAAGTTGAAAAAGAGCCTATATGGGCTCAAGCAAGCTCCAAGGAAATGGTACATGAGGTTTTATAGTTTTATACATGAGCATGGTTACTTGAGATGTGAATCTGACCATTGTGTTTATTTCAAGAAGCTTGAAAATGGGAAGCTATATTATTTTGTTATTGTATGTGGATGATATGCTTATTGTAGGATCTAGTATGCAGGACATTGGTGAGCTTAAGAGAAAGTTAGCTCACACATTTTCTATGAAGGATTTAGGAGCTACAAAAAAAATCCTTGGCATGCAAATACATAGAGACAGGAAAAACAAGAAATTGTATTTGTCTCAGGAGGATTATATCTACAAGGTGTTAGAAAGGTTCAAGATGCAGAATGCAAAACCTGTTAGCACACATATGGCTGGACACTTTAAATTGAGCAAAGATCAGTGTCCTTCATCACATGAGGAGGTCAAATACATGACACGAGTGCCATATGCTTCAGTATTTGGGAGTCTCATGTACGCTATGGTTTGTACCAGACCAGACATTACAAAGGTAGTGGGAGTTGTGAGTAGATATATGGCTAATCTAGGTAAAGAGCATTGGAAAGCATTCCAATGGATACTCAGGTATTTGAAAGGGACATCTAGCATGTAATTATGCTATGGAGGTTTGAATATTTCATTATGTGGCTATGTTGATTCGGATATGGCTGGAGATCTGGATGGTAGGAGGAGCACTACTGGATATATTTTCACAGTAGGTGGAATGAAAATTAGCTAGATTTCAGAGATTGCAGAAGGTTGTGGCTTTGTCTACTACAGAGGCAAAGTATATTGCAGCTACAAAGGCTAGCAAGGAGATGATATGGATGAGTAGGTTCATGAGAAGAGTTGGGAAAGGAGCAAAGTGATTGTAAAACTATTTAGTGACAGTCAGAGTGTAATTCATTTAGAAAAGAATTCAGCGTTTCATTCGAGAATGAAACACATTCAGTTGAGGTATCACTTCATACAACAGGTATTGAGAGGATGGACAGTTGAATCTGGAAAAATATTCATATGAGAAATAACCTTGCGGATATGCTAATGAATCCATTAGAAAAGAGAAGATGGAGCTGCACTCCACTTCTGTTGGTCTTCGAGTTTGACACTTGAAGAGGAAGAAAAAAGCCAAGGAAGGATCCAAGAATGACGTTGTACAGGTATGGTACAGTAATTAAACTCCAAGTGGGAGATTGTTGAGTTGTGGAGCTCAATTACTTCATTTTAGCATGCAATTGGAACTTGCTGGAAAACATAGTAATAACATTGGTTAAGGGCATACGACATTAGTTAGGGAAGACCAACATCAGTCAAGGCAAGTAGGAACCGACGATCGGTTAGGGTGAACCGACATCGGTTACCTGTGTGACGAAGTTTTAATTAACTCTCGGGAATTATATCTATTTTTAGCATTAAAATAGATTTATTAATTGTAATTGCATGGCTAAGTGCCCTAAGGCTATAAATGACTATATAAGCATGAAAGCTAGGGTTTAGAAGTAAGAATTAAGAAGAACTTGTAAAAGTTGATGATTATTACAAGAATAATTGTGTGAGAGAGAATTCTTGGTGAAAGAAACAAAATCTTGAAGGAAGAAAGTACTGAACATCTGAGAGGTGTGGAAGATTGTAAATCTTCATTGTATATCTTGTCAAAGCTTTGGATAATTGATTATCTTGTTTCTTGGTGGACGTAGCCCACACTGGAAAAACCAGGTTAAATCTGGTGTTGATTTATATCTCTTGTTTTGTATATTTCTTCTGGTAGAATATCCATTTTTATTTGCATGTATGCTTAGATCTGATATATTGTCTGTACAACTGGTGTGCTAACCCCAACACATTCTTCCTCAGTTATTGTAAATTGGTACTTCGAAGGCCTTGTTGCCATGACTCACTCCTTATTTTCCTGCCCACCTAACTATGCTTACGACCGTGTTACCCCTGTGGATCCACATTTATCCCTTTTACTTTCCATCTCCCATTAGGACAATCTTCCTTCACATCATCATTGCTGTTAGCACCTCACCACTACTTGTAAACATCTAGCTTGTTTTGGTGACTACCATCCCTAGATCAGCTTACTAGTTATGACTGAGATCAGCTTCTCACCTAGGACTTAGTTCGGTACCCAGTCTCATTGAGCTCACCCTGCTAACTCGCCAAGATCAGTTAGTGGTCAGTTCTTAGCCACTGATTTAGGTACGTAGTTTCAATTCACTCCAACTTACATATAAATATCTTAGCTTGAGGAATCTCCCTAGCTAGCATTGACCTAGCATTACCTTCATTATGACCTAACTTTCCATGACTCACCTGAACTTGCTCACGCTGCTTTCCAAATCTACTGCATGGATGTCCATTCACCCATCTACGATCGCAAATCATTACACCAATTTGTGCCATCGTTCCTTTCAAATGCCTATAAAAAAATCCACCTACCCCTTGATGTCCATAACTTGTCATACTTTCATGCACTCTATACATACAAATCATAACTTTATCAGCATAGCGATCACGAATGTAGGAAACCCTGTCATCATTTTTCATCGTTGTGATCGTTTTCAAAAAGGATCAATTTATATCAACTAAAAAATCAAGTGGAATGTTTATCTCACATCAGTACTAGGGATAAACTTGGATTCCAAAAAATGTCACCTTGAGTGGCCGCTAAGGGATCATAAAAAACCCTATTTTTCACATTTACGACAAGAAAATAAATCTTGGATTAATGACCAATAATTATACTACAAGTTTTCGTGAAATACAACACTATCGAAACTTCATTGCACCATAGACTCTGGATGAAGGACCCTTCCTAAACTCATATATCTAGCTTCATAAATCTATCCAATCTAACTATCTTAAGCCTGCAACTATGACAATCATAGTGATAGGGTTTAAAAGACCCCAAATAAATCATGGTGTTTTAAAGGCTACATAAATTTCCTGTTACAACATCACAACCCAATAGGGTGAAAAATGTAGACCCTATAGTGTTGCATCTTGTTCTTACAAGTCCCTTATTCCAAAATACATTTTAGACTTTATGAAATCACATGGAAACTCTTGAAAAAAATCCTGAGAACTATATAAAACATGGGATTAAATACAACTCAAATACTCGTTACTAATCCTAGCAACTCACATTTAATCTTTGTCCCTGATCAAGATAAATGTGGATTTTATGTTCATATGAAGTTTGTTCTATAATCTAAATTGTTAATCTTTGTGAGTAGTAAAATGAATAACAATTAATTACGATCGCTAGGATCCAAGCAATGATGTAAGCTAGTATAAATGTAAAACCCTCAAGTTGTACCAAGGGATATAATGACTTTTTCTAAATTCACAATTATATCTTGAACGGACACAAAGTTGGTAAACTAGAAATTTTCCTATGGCACAGATTATTCATAGAAGCTCAGAAAATCATATAGAATAGAGACAAATGATAACAAATGGGCATCCAAAATTTATATAAGGTATAGGGGCACCTGCTGGTGCTACAACTAGTAATGGGCAAAATAGTGGGTTGTGTAAATAGGCTCGAAACAACCATATTATACTGGTTGTAAGCCTGTTTGCTATGTCCTTCAATTTTGGTTGCTAGATTAGAGGGCTCTATGGGAAGAATATATGAATTATAAAATGCTCAAATTAGACATCATATCTAAAATAATATTAGATGCATTTAAATGAGGGTTCAGACTATCCTCATGCTATCATACCATAAAAGTGAACTTACGACATTACATGTTGCATTACATCTACATGGAAACACATATATAATTGGACCTAATGTAATTCTATGTGTGGTGCGTTTTGTAAATATTGTGACCTAGGTGGCTCTTGTAATGTGTCATTATTTGATAGCTGAGTAAAGTAGTTAGATTGATTGTGCCACAGATCAATGTAATAGATGTGTGTATGGAATAGAATATACTTCCCTCCTATGAATGGCTGTCATGTAGAATAGTGCAGTACCTTGCCCTTGAATCTACATGTTGGCAACGATACAAGCTTGGGTGGTGATAGGCAATAATTATCAAGGTTAGTCATTGCATCATCTTGATGAACACATTTTACTATTTATATGGTTCTCCTTGCTTGAACTCATAATCAACCCTGAAAATGGTGACTACAGAAGCTAATTATCCTAAGATGTTTACAATGGCTAGGAATGAGAACAAAAATGTTACAAAGTATAAATAGGTCAAAGAGAGACGTTAAGAATGGTGGATGAGGGCACCTGATTTGGTGTAAATGGTTAGGGCTGAAAAGTGATGAGAAATGTCGATGTTAATGCAAAATATAGATAGTTTTCATGAATAAAAGAAGTTTGGCATGGAGAACAAAAGTAACTAGAAAGCACAGATTGACTGCAGAGCACAAGAGTAGGACAAAGTAGGACATGGGTTAATCAATGACTTGGACTTACGTTAGGGAGTCATATGAACCAGTAGTACTGTACATCAGGACTAGATAATTATCCCGCATAAAATGCGTGATTTTGTGTCTACACCATCACACCTACCCATGGTGCAGTACCCATATTTGGCATTATTGCGTGTTTTATGTTGTCTGTGACTCATCCATCTGTTATCTCATTCAAATCAATCATTACAAGCATTTTCCCACCCCCTCATGTTCATATCCCTGACTCTTAGTGCATCATTAGAATGCATACTTGATCTATGCTTCTTTTCTCTGCTTTCTCACATGATCTTGGATTTTACATCTCATGTAAAGAAGGGAAAGGATTCAAACACACAACCCTTCAGGATCTATGATCTCACATTAATATTTTTACTGTTCTGAAGCGATAATCTTCAACATAGGCAAAAAACACAACTTTGATTGGCTACTGCAATATTTCTCTATGTGTATTCTCGACGATAATGTAATTAGCGATTCTCCTGTGATCTGAGTTAGGTATAATTATCATTTTCATTTACTATTTTTTCATTTTACATTAATTTAAAATGTCACTTTATCTCCTCTGAAATGGTTATGGATCTGGCCAAGGAAATTTCCCCTAACCACAAAAAAATAACTAACATTTTTCTAAAAGCAAAAGGGCTTGTGTGTATTGAAATTTCAGATATCTGAAAGAGTTTTTTCTACCCACTCTAGTTAATGAAAGAAGGGCAAGCAATTGTCCCTCTCTTTAAATGACATCATAAGTTTTCCCATTTTGTTTTAGTAGCTGATTTGGGGCTATTCATATTTAATATATCCAATCTTGTAGGTGAATTCCAATCTCCCTATTTTTGGCTTACAATGGTTCAATACATGGTATGATCTAAACCTCTATCATTGATCTAGTTACTGGCTATGGACAATATAGAAGTGGTAAAAAAATATATGATAGAACATGCACCTGAACCAATGCATAGCATTAAAAATAATTGATCTGCACTGACATAAATCCCTAAACATCTAATAGGGCATGCCTATTAGACACAATTATTTTTTTTCATTTTTATTTTATTCTTTATCAAAATTGATAACAACATTATTAGATATAGTGTGATCTAATTTGAATTAATTATGGGATATGAAATTATTATAACACATGGCTTTCGAACAATATATGTAGATGCTATAATAAGGCTAGCGATGACTAGACTTATATTTAGTTACTATACGACTCTTTTCATATATGAAATGTTTATTGACTAGGGTACTGATATGTCGTTTCTTAAATAAGATCTATTTGAAATGTATTGGTTTTTAGGCATTATTCAATATTACAAAAATGAGGAACATTTTAAAAATGTTGGACTTATGAAGGCTTTTGGGAAACTCCAACTCTCAATCGTGGTTATCTTAAAAATATGTGACTCATTAATTACATCTCCAATATCTAAGATTTTTTTCATTTAAGTTGGACTTGTTAATTGTCAGTTAATGATCATTCATAAACTATACTTAATCTAAATAATTTAAGTTATTCATTAATTTTTAATTAAATAATTATTAATCAATTAATTAGCTAATATATTAAGCAATTAATAATTAATTAATTATTTTTTCAGGTAAAATTTTATATTTATTAATGCTAATACACTTTCTTTTATTATTGTTCCTCAAAATAGTGTTTAAAATTAGAAGAGGTAAAGGTAGAAGCCTAGCAGCTGCTAAGCTATACCATGATTTGTTGTTATTTTATGGCTATTTTAAAATTATGAAACTTTTGAGACTAGGGTCTGATATTCCAATTCTATCAATAAGTAAAGGATCTTAGTGGTCACTAAGAATTCTCTTTGATTATAAATAATATAAAATATGAGTTGAAAACTATGTATCATATGGGAACTACATATTAAGGATAGCGATCCAAAACTATAAAGATAATGTTTATATTGATAAGAGGTAAAGGTAGGATCCTAGCATCCATTGAGTTATACCATTCAATTCAATACGTTATGGTGTTCCATTAAATATGTACAAAAGCTTAATGGTTTCTAAGCATTTTCTTTCGTAAAAATGGATGTGAATTATATGTTATAAATAATAAGTCTTATGAGTACTGCATAATAGATGAAAACACAAATGGAGCATCTAAGGGAAATCTAGGTATATCGAGAGTGGGGTACTTGATTAGAGATGTTGAAGATAAGTTGGTAATAGCAGGGTCTTTCCCTCTCAAATTTTCTTTGTATAATGTTGTGGAGGCACAAGCCTTTCTTGAGGGACTTTTTTTGGTAGTCCAAACTGGTTGTGAATCATTACAAATCGAAGAGGACTCCCAAGTGGTGATCAACACTATGAGAAAAGGAAAGGCTATGTATTTGTATTTGGATTATTTCATTAGCAATATTTTATTTTGATTAAATAAAATACCAATTTGTAACATTAAGCATGTTTATAGGGAGATGAATGGTGTCTTCGATCTTCTGGCTAATCAAGGAATTATTAGTAGAGTTGGCCTATTCATTTATGAGCATGTAAGCAATTGGGAGGATTTGGAAGAAATTATTGCTCATTAAGGGATCCCCGAGGATCTTTGATTTGAAGTGGTGTGGGTTGTTTCGATCTCATCTATGCTTGGTGGCCCATGTCGATGGACGTCTCATTCAAGTTTTCTAAGGTAATTTAGCCTCTATCACTATTGTTCTTATATGGAAATAAGAGGTAGATGACCTTTCATGATGAAGTTTCATAGGCTCGACTATAGATTATTTTCAGGGCTAAATCTGATTCTGTCAAGGAATCCATTGCTCGCATTCTAGGGGCAGAATATTTGGCAGAGTCAGATCATTCTTGTGTTAACTCTAAGGTGGCTTCCTGGTTTGTGTCATGGATATTGTCAGTGAGGAAGAATATTGAGGAGGTCAGGGTGATAATGATGCAATTCATCAAACCTATGCATCGAGCTAACTTGGTGGAAGTGCTAGAGGAATGTGGTAGAGCACAACCTTTTCTTTAATTGGTTTGAGATGGAAAATCTTTAGAGGAGGTGCAACAAGTGATAACACAACTCTCACTAGGATTGTGGTCTTGATGACATTTTCTGAAATGGGGCATGTTGCCTTTGTGGAAGGGCTCTCTAAAGGGAAACATCTTGAGAAATTGGATCTCCTAGGTCTCTCGGTGCCAGTCTTCATGGATTCTGTGAGCATCATGGGGATTCATCGCAATATTAATTTTTCCTAACACTTCCTCCTTCAGATGGCTCATGAAGGGGGGACTTCGAGAGCCAGGAAGGTGGTTAGTCCTCACTAACCTGCTTCTCTGGTTTTATTTTTATATTATATCTGGTTTTTGTCTTAGTATTTTGTTATAGTGGTCTCTGGTGTGGCATTTGGGCTTCTAGTCTCTCTACATGTTTGAAGATACATTTTTCTTTCAGTTTGGGTTGGCTAGTCTATGACATGGTCTATATTGTACTTGGGTGGGATCCCTCCAATCCCCAGGTTTTGAGCTCATGTAAAAAGTGTTTAAATATCTAAAAAAAAATAGATGAAAATACAGTAGCAACCCAAAGATATATACGTATGGTATTTATAATGACTGGTAGTAATGGTGAGAGCCTAGCAAATTCTAAACTAGGGCATGATATTTTATTTTATTTTTGTTTTCAAATTATTAAAATATTGAACCTAGCATCCATTATGCCCTTGCTTTCGATAAGGAAAAAATTCTTAGCATTCGCTAAGCATTTTCTCCCAAAATATCATATGTGAATTATGTGTTTCAAACAATATACCTTATGGGAACTACATAAGGCTTGATCTCTCATGACCTTAATCACTCTAAGAAATAAATACATAGTAAAAAATAGGATTTTTTTAACCTACCTTTAATATTATAGGACCCAAAAAATAGGAAAAACAAATTACCTACCTTTAATATTGTACCTTAATCACTCTAAGAAATAACAACATACATTACTTAAAGAAATAAAACAAAAGAGAACAACATACATTACTTCAAGGATTTGCAAAAGAGGCATGATTTGAAGGGTTGAGGAAAAATACCACCAAAGTTGGACCCATCTTAGCTTGTGGAGGTGTTCATCCGTGTGACAGGAGGAGAAGTTGGAGCGGCCTCTTCACTGGCCCCTAAAATTGGTCCTTTTGGTCTTTCACAAAAACAAATCGAAGAAGACATTGCAAAGGAGACTCAAAGAGATTAGAAGGGTTTTAGGGTTACCGTGAAGCTCACTATACAAAATCATTAGGCCAAAGTTATAGTTGTTCCCAGTGCAGCTGCCTTGGTGATTAAATCCCTGAAGGAACCTGAATGCGACAGGAAATGGATGAAAAACATTAAACATACCAGGAACATCTCATTGGACGATGCTATTGAAATTGTGAAGGTCATGAATCCCAGATCCACGGTAAAACATATTGTGGGAACTATGAAGGATATTTTGGGTACATGTGTTTCTATCAAGGGAACTCTCTATGGCAAGGATCCTAAGGATTTACTATTAGAGATTGATGAAAGAGAGGTCAAGATTCTAGAGGATTGATTATAAGAAAGCGATTTTGTTTTGGGTATGTTTTATTGAGTTTTATTCTGTTGGGTATTTGTTTGTTTTAAAGGTTGATTGGGGAACAATGGCATAAAGATTTATGGGTCTTTCATTGAATAAAAATGAGCACACCAAATTTGGTTATAGTGGTTTTTGCTGCATATTTATTGTTTGTATATGTGCTTGTTTAATGTACTCTATATTTGTAGGCCTATTTTCCTTAATAAAACTAAGTTATTTTGATAATGTTAGACTATAAATATCAGTTGGAAGCATTAAACGAAAATAAAAAGTAACATCTAGTAAGATATTTACTTGGTAAGGTTTGTAATAATTTAATTTCACTTTACAAGACAAATCTCATTTCCTATGAATTTGGGGCATGAGGCTTAACTCATTGACAAACATTCTGGTAAGTGGTAGTGAAAAGGTTGTAACAAGGTTGGGGTTTGGCAAGTTAGAAAATGGCCTAAATCTATGATGGCTATGTTGAGGGAAAGGGGGTTCTGCTAGAAGTTGATGTAGAGGAGTCAACTTGGATTACATAGTTTTTAGGTTTAAGGATGAGGTAAGACCATCTAAAACTCTATTCCAATGATATTTCACTACAATTAGATGAACTATAAACATAATATCGATGACGGGTTTTTCAGTATCGGAGCAAGTATGATGGGAGCCTAGCGACTGCTAAACTAGAGCATGATCTTTTCTTTTATCATCGTTTTCAAATTATTAAACTGTTGAACCTAGTGTCCACTATGCCCTTACTTTCGGTAAGGAGAAAATTCTTAGCATTCACTAAGCATTTTATCCCACAAGATCCAATGTGAATTATGTGTTTCAAACAATAAAACTTATGGGAACTAGGTAAGGATTGATCCCTCATGTACCTTAATCACTCTAATAAATAAAAACATAGGAAAAAAAAGGAAAAAATATAACCTACCTTTAATATTGTAGGACCCAAAAAATAGGAATTTCTTTTTTACCTTCCTTTAATATTGTACCTTAATCACTCTAAGAAATAACAACATATATTACTTAAAAAAGAAAACAAAAGAGAAAAACCCTAATTCAAAGTACAGATAAAGATGTAGGGTTTTTCCTAGTCTTCCATTTTAGAAAGAGGCCATGGAGTTGTAGAGAATTTGTGGAAGAGGCATGGTTCTAAGGGTTAAGGAAAAATGACACCAAAGTTGGACCCATTTCAAGTTGTGGAGGTGTTCGTCCATGTGACATGAGGAGAATTTGGAGTGGCCTCTTCATTGGCCCCTAAAATTAGTCCTTTGGGTATTTAACTGAACAAAATCGTAGAAGACATTGCAAAGGATACTGTAAGAGATTGGAAGGGCTTGAGGGTTACTTTGAAGCTCACTATACAAATTCATCAGGAAAAAGTTCCAGTTTTTCCCAGCGCAGATTCCTTGGTGATTAAAACCCAAAAGGAACCTGAATGTGACAGGAAAAACATTAAACATATCAGGAACATCTCAGTGCAAGATGTTATTGAAATTGTAAAGGTCATGAAGCTTCCATCCATGGAAAAACATCTTATAGGAGATGTGAAGGTGATTTTGAGTACATGTTTTTCTATCAGGTGCATTGTCAATGGAAAGGATCCTAAGGATTTACAATCAGATATCGATGAAGGGGAAGTCGACATTCCAGAGGATTGATCAGAAGGAAGCAATTTTATTTTGGGTATGTTTTATTGAGTTTTAGTGTATTGGGTATTTGTTTGTTTTTAAGGTTTGATTAGGGAACAATGACTTAAATATTTATGGGTCTTTCATTGAATAAAAAGGAGAACGCCAAATTTGGTTATTGTGGGTTTTGTTTCTTATTTAATGTTTGTGTATTTGCTTATTTAATGTACTCTATATTTGTAGGCCTAATTTCCTTAATAAAACTAAGTTATATTGGTAATGTTAGACTATAAATATCAGTTAGAAGCATTAAACGAAAATAAAAAGTAACGTCTAGTAAGATATTTACTTGCTAAGGTTTGTAATAATTTAATTTCACTTTACAAGACAAATCTCATTTCCTATGAATTTGGGGCATGAGGCTTAAATCATTGACAAACATTCTCATAAGTGTTGTTGTAAAGGCTGCAACAAGGTTGGGGTTTGGAAAGTTGGAAAATGGCCCGAATATGTGATGGCTATGTTGAGGGTAAGGGGGTTCTCCTGGAAGTTGATGCAAAGGAGTCAACTTGGATTACGTAGTTTTGAAGTTTTAGGATGATGTGTTATGATTGTGGAGATAAATTACTTCACAGATAGCATTATTTACACCTTGCTGGTTTACACAGTAATCGACACCAGTCAACATAACCGGTGGCGATCAACATTAGGGAAACCATTGCCATTTAGGCTAACCGTCACTGGTCAGAGTAACTGTCACCAGTTAACTTGTGTGTGAAAGTTTATATTTAACTCAAGGGAATTTAATCAAGCTTTTATTTTAAATTTGATTTAAAGGTTGTAAATGCATAAGTAAGGTGCCCTAATTTTTTCTAAGCTTATATAATCTAGAAAACTAGGGTTAGAACAAAAGGAATGAGGAAAGAAAATAATTGAGCTATCCTTGGTTGAAAGGACGAAGAAGAAGAAGAAGAAAAATAGATTGCATGAAGACAAGAGCTTTCATGGAGAGAAGTTGAACAGAAGGAAAGTGTAGCTACACTTTTGGTGAGAAGATGGTATTATCTTCTACTATATTTCCTTTGTATTATTTAGTCTCATGTAATGGCTTGCATAGTATGCAAAGCACTTAGTGTTTCTTATTGTTAGATCCACAGGTTGTTGTGAGATCTTGTTATTGCTCATTCTTGTAGATCCATATGTTGTGAGATCTTGTATTACATATCCATATAGATCCATTATGTATTGTTGATCCATAGGAATCTAGTATTGTAGAGGAAGTTGTCCTCATGTTTGCACAAGTTGATGCAGTGATGAAGGAGAGAATTACTTCTTGGTACATGGTTACGGTTGCAAATTGGTATACCCTTCTAGAGGTATTTTTTGCAGATTCACAGTATAGTGAGAGCTTGATTGCAAAGTGGAAGATGCACATTAGCTTTAGGTATGTAATATATGGTGGTATTTTATAGTCACGGTTGTATTGCACTCAAGTAAGAGATCTGGAGCATACACAGGTGGTGGTATGAAGGAAGGATTCAAAGTACTCAGGAAGATCTGGTTGTAGATCTGGAGGAGGAGATACTCTTGTAGAGATACATGTAATCTTGTGTAGAATATTTGGTTTGTAATATCTTGTTATATTATATATATGTGATCTCTATCTTTGGTGGACGTAGCCCCACATCGGGTGATGTAGTCATTTTTTACCCCCATCACAAAGGAAAGAAATCCCATGCGCACCTGGCCTATCACCCAGCGGGTATTGGGTGCTCACCCGAGGAACGTGCGTGGGTGCAGAGTCTCTCTTTTATGTGATTTTAGTGGGAAACTTCATCTATGATCCGATTTTAAGAGATTTGAAAGGAAATAAGACATACAAGCACCATAGAGCTCATAAAGACTTCTAGATTATTGTATTCATTCCAGACATTGAGTGCTTAATAGATAATAGAACTTACATCAAAATAGAAAGGAAGTCATACAAGAATTCAAACTTAGTCCATAAACATAAATGAAAAAGAACTATCAAGAAAGATGTATGCATTAGAACCATTAATGCTCACATTCATATAAACTGGTAACCTCATTACATTCATTAGGCCCATTATAAAATGTCATAGAAAGGTAGACCGTAGTCATGCATTATAATTGGATTCATACAACTAGGCCCTCAAAAGAAAATTTATAACTTCCCAACCCTTGATACATCCTTCTCCTACCCTTAATTACCCAAGTTAACAGAGTCCTTGCAAGTATTTCTGTAGAGCTCCGCCCTCTCTCTATCTCTCTGTGTGTATATCTATTACTTCTGCAGGAACTTGTATATACATCCTCTTTGAACTTCCAACTCATTCTTCTGCGGCCTCAAATCTGTCACCACAGTGTTTGAATGTGGTCCTCCAGGAGCACATGCTCCTCCAGGCCTAAGCTCACCACTCCTGTGTCCATGATGTCCTTCTAGAAGCCTCTAACACAGGGCATATTCCTTCCTGGGCCAACCTCTCACCAGGCTGGCACCTTATCCACTCCGCATGCATAGTCGGGTCACACTTTTCTCATATCCTACCCAAAATGCCCAATATGGCTAAGTCCTTGAAACCTTGGCTCTGTCCACTGTGTGTGCCATAGGTTTCCTTAAACCCTTCCCTATGCACCTTCTCCTTATGTGCCTTTCTTCAACTAGGCCTTGCACGCCTATGTGCCTTTTTACACTTAGCCAATATTTCAGGGGCCCAACATCACCCCACACTATGCCTTGTTCTCCATCCGTAGGAACACTTCTTAAATGGATAAGGAATCATAGTAGACTTACGCCTTGGAAAAAGAATAAGGGGATGAAGAATTTGGGAAAGAAGAAAGAATGGGACAAGTGATGGCATCACTTTAATAAGCTAGGAAAATCTTTTTGCAAGTCGGCCTCCAACTTGTTCCAGGCATCGACTTCATTCTGTGCTCTCTAGAAAATATCACCCACTAAGGCACTCACCTGATCAAAACCTAGCCCATCCCCTTGTGTGCTCATGGTGTCAACAATATTCTCTAACTCCTTGCCTATATCCTCAGCGCATCCATCCTTCATGTAATCTGCGGGTATAGTTCCTTCAAACGGTTTTTGATTGAACCCCTTAAGGTTTCAATGGCCTTGGATTTCTTTTCAACCTCAGCTAGGATATTTTCCCTCTCCGCTCTATTCCCCTTGTTCTTCTCTTGGAACTCTTTAAGTTCTATGCTTCATCATTGCGACCAGCATGCTCTCCACTTTGTCTCTATCTACGCAGTTGTCGTACAAGGCCTCAACATTTTGGGAGGTAATCTTTACATCAGAAAGGACCTTGCTGTATTCAGCTATGTGCACCACAACTTTCAACTTATCCTCCCTCTAAGCACGTGGCCACTTCTTCTGTAGACTCCAAACTTCAAACTTAGCAGTTGCCTCTCCATGGTGAGGGTTCTTGTTAAGTCCTCCAGGCATTCCAGGGTAGATGCATACTTCCACGTGAGAGGTGCTAGGTCTAGATGCTTCAACACTATGGAATCTATAATGGACTCCACCTTTTTGTGTACTTGGCATGCACTCTAGCCTTCTCATCCCTTAACTCACACTACCACTGGGTGCTGATCAGATTTTCTTGACTTAGCTCCTTTGTCCTCACAGCTATCTCTTCCTCTTTCTTCTTTAGTTCATCCTCGAGATCTTTGATTCTATCATTCCACCCAAAGAGTCTAGCTTCGACCTCAATGGAGACCTTGTTGAGCATGTTGCACAGTTGTTCATCTAAGATCTGTTGAGCATTCACCAATGGGTTGTCTCCTTTTGATTATGGAAATGTTATTATTTCCCCATGGCTTACTTCAAATTCTGGCTCATAAAGATGGGACTCAAATTCCCATGAGAGCATCTTCCTTGTTCTACGGGTATGCAGCCTCCTTATCAAAAGATGACATTGCCATGAGCTCCTCTGCTGGAATTGTGCTTTGGAACCATGTGCACAACACTTTGTTGGGGTCATCAATATAACCCATCCATGGCCTCTCCTCCTCCACGTCCTTTCCTCCCATGTGCGTGTGCCCTTAGGAATAACTACAGTTAAAGTGGGGCCTCCAGTGCTTCTGTGGTCCTTTTTCATTCTCTCTTCCTTATCCTCATTCAACACCAGCTCAACGTTGTGTTCCAACCCCTCTTTCACCAAGGTCTCAATGATCTTCTTAGCTTCTCTTTCTTCTACCCTTGTTTATCTATTCATATATAAGGATTAGAACCTTCTGCTTCTATGCGCCAACCTCCTCACTTCTTCCCATGTCTGGGTTCCCTTCTCCCTCTTGACTACCCTTGCGCTGCACGAAAAGGAACCCCTGTTCTTCTTCTCCACCTTCTTCTTCTGAATCATGCACGTTGAAGACAGGTGGCTCTTGATCTCTTCTAAGATCATCTTCTTCACTATCATCTTCCTCATCGTCATCATCCTTTTCACCTATGTACCTCTCCAAACTCTCATTTTCTTCTGAGGCTGGTCTCCTCTTCTACCCTCTACTTCTTCCTAACCAGGGATTCCGGTGTAGGTGACTCTATCTCTTGCTTCTTCCGATGACTCCTTGTATAATGAATTCTCTAGCTCCGGAGTCTTCTCTTTGATTATGGACTTCTTCTTGTGCATGAATACATACTAGTTCTGGCACTTGTCCCAAGGGGAACCTATTACCTGTGTATCCACTACACTTGGTACTTTCTTCTCTGGTTATTTTTCCTCCCGTCTAGGCATGGGTATTTTCCTTCCAGTTGAGTCCTTAGGTATGGACATCTCATTCTCTAGATATGCACCCTTCTCAAATTTGGGTCTTATGTGGAGGTATACTCGTGCCACGGATCCTCCTGCAATGGGAAAATTCATGGGTCTCACCATTTGGACCTCATGCGACACGTACCTCTCCATGTGCACGTGCTTATTGGGGTAGACCAACCCTTTGCACATTTCCCTATGGTCCTGGTCCAGATTACCAAGGTCCAACCTCAAATTCTTGGATTCTTTGAACATGTTCACTCCCTTGGAAGTGTTGAGCTGTGAAGGAAAAAGGGAGCTTACACCATGGGCTCCATGTCTCATCTATCAGTTTAAATCTGTCAAGGTAGAAATGTTGGTACACAGTAAACTCGACCTCTCCCTTGGTGGTCACTGGAAATTGTTTAGGGATCCTCCATTCCACCCCGAACGCATTCCTTAGGTGCGTATACCACTTCTCCAGGCATGCCTTGTGCATGGCCATCATACTATCATAGGTGTACTTTTTTAAATCTCTTCATGGGTAAAGGGTCTTCAGTAGGGTACTCCCACATGAATTTTTTCGATGCATCTAGCACTCAATATCTGAAAAACACAATGGTTAACAAGAACATTACCAAAAAGGATTTTATCATCTTCCTTCGCGCTGCTGACAATCTCATCCGTGATGAATGCAGAAAAGTTGTAGATGGTGCCCTCTATGAAATTTTCTTGCAAACATTCAACCAAGCCTTGTTAACCTGGGTCCATCTCTCCTGGCCATTTATCTTTGTCACAAGGTGTGTGGCCATCTTCATCACTGGGTCCTTGATGTCCATGATATCAAAGTACCTTGACCCCTTTTTATATTCATAAGCAGCGAATAGTTTCCTTAATTTCCTCCTTGTCACTTAGGTCATCCTCCAAACTATCTCCTTCATAGATGAGGCCTGTGAAATGTGAAACAAGCTGAGGGGTAATATGCATCTTATGCCCTATGAAGTGAAATTAATATTCATGCATGTGCAACATCAACCATTGATAAAGGCACCTCAGGTTTCCCAAAGTAGGGCAACTCAAAGAGTTGCAATAATCCTGACTTCTCCAACTTGACTTTTACATCATCGTTATAGATGGGAAAACCCTCTAGTGTCCTTTTATTTGTTGGGTGCACTAACTCCAGTGTCATTTCCTTCTCGATTGTGCTCAAGTGATGATTGTAATCATTTACTGACATATTTCTTAAATGGGATTCCCACTCCTTCCCCAACAACACTCCATCTGGGTACTGCATTTCTACGTACCACTCTTCATTTGTATGCATGATAGTTTCTTGTTGTTTTCCCTTGCCCTTTTCCCTTTCCCTTCTTAGGTGTGCCAACTGGTTTCTTGGGTGCCATTGTCTAGGTCCTCTTATCACTTCAATCACTTCTTGTTACTCTGTTCTTCCACTCCCTCCAACCTTAGATCTCAAACTTGTGAAGAAAACCCCTTAAACCCATGCCCTAGTTCTTCAAACCCTAACTGGGATAGTTCCTTCACAAGACAGATTACCTTCTCACAATTTCTCTTACGCCTATGAAATCCCTTCTTCTGGTTTGCAAATCCAAACTAGTTACTCACACTCAAACTCTCCAAATTTTTCTTCACACCGGATCAGTTCTGGAAGCCCTAGTTTGCAAAGATGACAAAAGCACTTCTTTCTCCTTATACGCAAAGTGAATAATGAAATGCCCGAACCTCTATTTATAGTTTTTTCTATTTTTAAGCATTAAATGCTACTTCACCTACCACCATAATTTTAACATTTAAAGCAGGTATTTTTCAAACAAATCCTGACTTCTGCACCCTAACTCACGTGCCCAACCCTGCGCAGATAATCTCCAACCTTCTGGCGTGTAACCAATCCATCTTGACAGGAGACTCTTGCGCACACGTCACTGGCACCGAAGGCACTTCTTCTGTCATGATTTTTTCTCTCGCATTACCTCATGTTGTTTATGCACTTCTTCCTTCTCTGTATGTGGGATCTGAAAGTAGCCTTATCTTGACACCAACCATCCTTTTCCACCTTTTCTTTCATGAATCTCTTTCAACAGGGCCACTCAACCGGAATTTCCAACAGAATCCTCCTTGGCACTTTACCCATGCTTTCCTTCACATCACTCCACCCCACACTTAAACGATGTGTGACCCTCTGTGCATTCAAAACCCTAAAAAAGTAACAAGGTTACCGAGTGCACCCAAGGTGCAAAACAAAAACAACAACGTGAAAGGGAAACACAAGAAAGGAAAATGCATAAAGGAAATTCTAAATTATCTGGAAAAACTACCTTATTTACAAACACCAAGAAGCCTTATTTATAGTAGGGCTTCAACCTACTCCCATTGAAGTGTCCAGGCAATTTCATTCCATCCAGTGCTTGTAACTGGCACACGCCTGAATCAAGGATGTACAAGATTGTGTAGGGACCCAACCAATGGACTTTCAACTTCCTAGGATGGCACAGAAACTTAGAATCATACAGTAAGACCATCTGTCCAACCTCAAACTTCTTGTTCCTAATGTGGTGATCATGCCATGATTTTTGCTTTGCTTTTTCTGTTTTTTGGCTCCACCTGGCGAGTGATCGTCTTTCATCCAGCTTCATCAATTCATCAATTCTCTCTTCCAGCACTTTCTCATCAGCCAACCCTCCTGCGCACGCTATTCGTAGAGAAGGTATCATGAATCAAACTGGCAGAACAACTTCTGTGCCAAACACCAATTGAAATGGTGTGGCTTTGTTCAGCCTCTTATAAGTTGTCCTATAAGCCCATAATACGATTGATACCTTGTCATCCCAATCTTGTCTTTTGACATCACAATTTTTTGTCAGGGTATGACTCAGTATTTTGTTAAATGCTTCCGCGGTTCCATTTTCTTGTGGGTGATAAGGTGTAGTCTTGTGATGAGCCACCATGAACTCTGCTAATAGGATCCTCACGGTCTCATTCAAGAAATGTGTACCCCTATCATTGGTTAAACTTAAAGGGAATCCATACCTTGTGATAATGTTTTCCCACAAAAACCTTGTTGTTGTAGCTGTTGTGTAGTCTTTAGTTGGGGCTGCCTCTACCCACCTTGTCAAATAGTCTGTGCAAGTGATTATGTAGCATGATCCAGTCCTACGTGCTGCTGGTGCAATAGGGCCTACAAAGTCTATTTCCCATTTCTCAAAAGGTTCAGCACTAGGGATAGGGTGCAAAGGCATTTCATCTCTCCTTCCTGGCTTGCTAACGCACTGATAGTGGTCACACACTTTACAATAGTCCTTATAATCCTTATACAAAGTTTCCCACCACAAGCCTGCCATTAATATTTTACGTGCGGTGGTGTCACCTACATAATTTCCACCTGCACTTCCTCCATGTGCTTCCTCTATGATGGCAGGGTGCACTCATGCTCTAGTACACACCTACGTAAAACTTCATCATGCCCTAATTTGTATAAGTCCCCACTGATCAACATGTAGGGCACGGTGCGTATGGCTAGTTTCTTCTTCTCTAATGTCTTCATCCCTTCCGGTGCCACACCTTCCTTTAGAAATACTGTAATCTCCTCCAAATCTGAGGGCGTGCACCGTAACCTAAATAGTTGTGCATCTAGCATTGTCTCTTCAATGCTCTGTGCATCCTCCCCTGAATCAATCCTTGACAAATGATCAGGTCCACAATTACTCTTTCTAGGCTTCACAAATACCATGAACTCAAACTCTTGAAATAATAGCACCCACCGACATATGCACCCTTATAGAATGGGCTTGTTCACCAAGTACTTTAACGCCATGTGGTCGGTGTAAAATACAAAGGGAGTTGCTAGCAGATACTGTCTAAACTTGTGAAGTGCATAGATCATTGACAATGCTTCGCGCTCAAGTCATAGTATAATTATACTTTGCTGGTGTCAACTTCCTACTTGCAAAGCATAAGGGATGATAAACAATTCCCTCACCAGGTTGTGTAAGCACTGCCCCAATGGCTATTCCGGAGGCATCTACATGAACATGGAAGGGCTTATCCCAAGAGGGAAAATGTAATATAGGCGCGGTGACAAGCCTATCCTTCAATGTGTCAAATGCCTTCTGCTGTGCCTTTCCCCAATGGAAGGCACTTTTATGTTTGAGTAATTCTTCTAAAGGCACAGTGATCTTGGCATACCCCTTGATGAACTTCTGATAGTAACCCATGTGTCCAAGAAACCCACACACTACAGTTTGGCTAGTAGGATCCCCCAATCCCATAATCACTGCAACCTTGGCAGGATCTACTAGTAAGCCCTCCTTACATATGATATGCCCTAATAACGTTCCAAAGGGGGTAGCAAAGACATACTTCTTAATGTTGAGGGATATCCTCAACTACCGACACCTCTCAAACATCAGCCTCAAATTATCACAATGGTCTTTTACTAGCCCATACACTGTCCAATCATCTAGATAGACCTGAAGAAATTTGTGGATGAAGTCCTAGAATGCCTGTACCACTATGTGTGAGAAAACAGCAGGCACATTCTTCAACCCAAAGGGCATGACCAGTGTATGCAAAAATTCCCCATTCAGTGGAAAAAGTTGTCTTCTCCTGGTCTTCCTTTACTATCTGGACTTGGTGGTACTCCAAAAATCCATCTGTAAAGGAATAGATTTCACGCCCAGGGAATCCCTCCAAAATTTCTTCAGTGAAGGGGGTTGGAAAAGGATCGATGACACAAACTACATTCAGCTCCCTATAATCCATGCAGATCCTAATCCACCCATCCTTCTTGATGCTGATTACCATTGGACTTATCCATTCTGATTCTTCAACAGCTTCAATGATCCCAGATGCTATCATTTTGTCTATCTCTTCCTTTACCTTCACGACAAAAATTGGGATTCATCCAGTAGGGTCTCTTCCTGACTAGGCATGCACCATGTCCTTCAGTCTTTATCCTCATTTACCCCAAGGAATGGTGGATGCCTTTGAGCTCATGGTACCCATGTGGAAATAAATCCTCAAACTCATGTAAAAGATCAATGATCTTAGAGACTTCCTTCTCCAACCAGTAATCTCCAATGATAGCTTCCTTAGGTTCTTCTCCTAAGCTGATGTTAACCTTTTTAGTTTTTAAAGGTTCATGGTAGGCATGTGCATGTGAGTATCAGCATATTGTCCACTACCTCGTGCATGTCCCTACAGAATGGTTAACATCCAAGATTTCTACTTCCTCCCCATCAATCACATATACAAACTTTCCTTTCTCCTTTTTCACACATGTGCACTCAAACTGATCCTCCTCTATTTCCTCTTCTTCAAAGTGCTCCCCCAAACCTGGTTCACCAAGCAAGTCCAGCAGCCTATCTTCTGCCATGGCACTATCCCCCATGGTAAGGCACTTGACAACCTACAATGCCTTATCAACTGATGGCTTGGTACTTCGATACTCAAATGTTTGAACTAGGTCAGCCGCTAATTCTTGCCAATTACCTATTCTGGTGGTGTGTCTTAAAATGTATGTACCATGTGCGCGTGTAACCCTACAGTGTAGAATATAGTTTGTGCACCCAGAGGGATGGTGGAAAAGCTTCCATGCACCTTCCCTCCAGGTTCTCTCACAGGCTTGGACGTGGAAAGAGGCAGGCTCCTTACCATGGTAGTCCTTGATGGTGGTGGGCGCATTGCTTCTAGAGAAATGAACAAAGAAGGAAATTCTCACTTTGCATGCCATTCCAAGAGATTATCCCGATGTGTTACCCACCAGCGCGTAACAGTTCCTAGTAGGATGTAACTTAACATCCCCCTTCTTTCATTTTCCTCCTTCCACTGAGCTTCCATTTTCTATAAAAAGACCTCAGGGAGGCTCCTCCTGAGTACTTAGGTAGCTCTTTTCCTCCTAGGCACCTGATGTGTGCACCTTTGTCACCTTTGTCACCAATCCTCTTAAATTCCATCTGATCAATTTGTAGGTCCCATGCACCCAATTATCACATGATAGACTAGTGGTGTCACTTACCAATTGAGCATCTTCAAACTGGATAACTCCATCGGTAGGATGGATTATCTCTGGATCCTCTGATTGAGCACACATATATTCTATCCAGGACCTCTTCTCCCAAAGGTTCAGTATAGGGTGTTGACTTCCCATCAGCCAGGGGTATGATGACTCATTCCTCCTCATTTTCAAAGCTGATGTACCCTTTGTTGAACCAAAGATCCGCATTGTTATTATAACACCTTCGGCGCCCAAGTAGTGCTGGGAAATTATCTACCTCGACGAGCACCAAGACTTTGAAGTCCCCAGTAAACTTAACTCCTTAAATGGCGATAGTTGCATCCTTTAAGACACCAATGGGCATTTACCTTTATTTTATTTTCCATATATAGCACATTCGAAGATGGTTATAATTCAGGACTTCCCATCTGATGCCATACATCCAATGTGAGAACATTGACCTATCGTGCATCTGTCAATGAGGATATTACTCAGCAGTCCATCAATCCACTACTGCATTTAATGTGATCTCCCTATCATAGTCAAGGTTGTGAGAGGGAAGGTTTGTATGCAGGACCTACCTCTCACACTATTCTCCAAAATGCATGGTACCTTCTCCCTCAACCATTCTCCTAGCAATGGAATAACATTCTCTTACCTTAGCATTTTACATAGTTCCCTGACCTCATCCTGGTCATCTCTTGGTGCCTCGACCTTCCTCATTTTACTCATCCCTCCTAGATTGCTCCCTTAGACACTTTATTTCTCCTTATAAAATCTAAATGATGTCCATGGCATCTTGATATACCTACTTCTAATGAGAAATATCTTGGTACTATCCATGCAACACTTCTTCTCTTGAAACTAGAGTCCTCTACCTTGGTATTTCCTTTGACATGCATGCGGCCTCTCCTCTTATTGTTACTAAAATAGGTTCTAAGCCTACTTCACGTGTTACCCATGGCATCCATTGTGTGTCCATCTTCTTAATGCTTACCATTGTAGTGCCCTTGTCTTTCTGTTGTTGTTAATTCATGTGCTTAAACAACTCAAGGCATTCCTCATACTTGTGTTTCTTCCCGCACCATGAGCACTTCAATAGGTCTGGGCACTCTCACTTGTAATGCTCTGTAGACCCATAATTAAAAAATGTTCCATGTGGGAACTCAATTCTTCCTCTGCGGTTACCATGACCACAGAATCCTCTGCGAAATCCTCTTCCGTGCGTGCCTCCATCTACGCGTTCCTCATAACGGTGATTATCACCTCTAGACTACTGATAATACTAGTCTGGTGCACCCCATGGTCAATGGCCTCATGCATATGGTCAATAAGCCTATAATACTTAGTATCATGGGTTGTAGAGGTGTAGATCTTATAGTAGCAAGACACATTCTTCTGAATTGCATACTGTAACAAGGGGCATCTACTTGAATCATGGTCCCCATGAAAAATATTAGTCTATTATCATGGTGCGTACTGTCCTTCAAGGAAACTATCCTTGACATGCCCCTCTGTGTGCAAGTGTTGTTTTTTAAACTAATGCTAATGTAAACAAAGACTAACACCTAAATAGTCTTAATTAGCAAGAATTAAACAACATTATAAACACCATCATGATAAGAATTAATCAAGGGTTAGATGCTAACATTTATCAATACAAAACTATGAAATTAACTATGTTAAGCACCTAAATATCCTCTATTCTCTAACAACATATAAATGAAGGAACCTAGGTAGGTTCCATGGCTATCAAAAATAGTTGTCCTTAATGTTCCAAGAACCTAGGAATGGGGGCTAGTCAAAGTTGGGCTACAAGACCCTTTTGACACCTCCCATATGACCTAAGCACTTTAAGAAAGAGGCTTAACTCTTCAAGATGATGAACTCTCAAGAGGACAAAGTGCAAGCTCTTAGTCTCTTTGCTATATGCTTTGCATTTGCTCTCTTAAGGAGTTTAGGTGTAAGTAAAAAGGTAGGTGGAGGGCTCTTTATATAGCCCAAAGGATAAAGGATTCAACACATCCTCATGAATGTGGGATAAAGGAGATGTAGAGTTAGTTATGGATAAGGGGGGTTTAGATGAGGTTGAGTTAGCTTTAGGAGGGTTTAGTTTGTCCTCTATGTGGCTCATGTGGATAAAGGGGGTGTATTAATTAATCAAGGTGATTAATTAAATACATGTGCAAGCTTTTATAAGCTTTTAGATGGATTTTAGTGTGATTTAGACCATTAGGAAGGGAATTAAACCAATTAAATAGGGATTTATTGATTTAATGAGAAGGGAGGCTAATTAATTAATAATAATTAATTAGACTAGATAGAAGGTGTCAATTAACAAAAGGTCATTAATTAGGGTATGTGTTGGATAGGTGACTTAATTAATTAGCTTAATGTAATCAATTAACGACAATGGAAGAGAAGATGAGTGCTATTGACAATATGTCGTCAATTTGTGGGAAAGGAGATAATTAGCGCAATTTAAGTATTTAAATTGCTTAGGCGTAATTATAGGTGTCTACATTTGCCCCTCTTTGGGTGGCGTAAGTGACGCCACTTCAAAGATAGTAGATGGAAGAAACATTTTGAAAGGATAGAAGAAAAATTAGTAGGAGGGAGAGATGCCCCCTCGAGTGTCGATGGGGTGATGGAAGAAGTCGATCGACGATCGAAAAAGGTGAGAGGTAGGTAGAAGAATGGGGAAGAGGTAGGATGCCCCGATGAGAGAGAAAATTAGGGGTGAAAGGGAAGTAACATAGAAGAAATAAGGAAGAGGGGAGAGAAGAGCTTAGCCTCTAACTGACTGTTTTTTGGAACAAATGTTGATGTCATCATATTGCCATAGGAACTACATCATCGGTCCTTATGAAAAATATAAGCATACGACAAAGGTATAATGACATGAAAATCCATACTACGAACAATTTTCCATTGCTAAAAGTACCAACTCCATGCAACATACAATAAATGTAATGCAATACGAGAAGGAAACAAGATTATGTAACAGGGAAAACAAGTACGAACGCACATATCCAACCCAACAATGGTCAAGACAGTTGTACAAATGTTTTGTTATTAGTGCTGAAGAGATCCACAAGTTCGTGATTGAAAAAAGGGTTAAAAATGATTCCCCAAGCAAGGATACATGCAAGGGGAAATGAAAATGGACATAGGGTCCATGAAAAGTGTTTGTACGCAACGAAACAACACCAGGCAACAAAAGTGCCCCAGAGTACAGATGAAGCAAGCAACTAGCTTTGTGAATGGTTGTGAATCTGGTGATCCATGAGTCATATTAATCGGGGAAGATGTGAGACAAACCAACAGGATATGGAGAAAATACCATGCGCAAGACACAATTTTCAGCCATAATAAGCAAGTTACCATTTTGTAGGGTTTTTACTTTTTAGGATTTTTTGGAAAAAATTTCCCATGTTTGTTTTTTGGATTTTTGGATATATATATATATTGTTTTTATTATTTTTGCCTTCTGAACCATGGTGAACAGTAGAAGAAAGTAGAAGAAGAAAGTGAAGGGCCTAGGGGTGACAAAAAGTGCCCTAGGTGGAAGAAAGGAGAAATAAAGGACAAATAATGTCCTAGTTTAGTGGAAAAATTAAGAAAAAATAATTATTTATGAGAGTGTGAAGAGAGAATAAAAATTGCCAGGGAGAAATTAAATCACCTGAGGGAGAAGAAAGGGGTATCAGACAGCAAAAAATGCCCCAATATGGTGAAAAAGAAGAGAAAAATAATTATTTAATAAAAATAATTATTCCACAGTGAACAGAGGAGAAAATGGTGATCGAAACGGGTCTCCCAGCCCTCCGAATGGTGAAAAACAGGTTAATATACCCCCCCAGGGGGGGTAAAAACATCGCAATCAGTTCATTTTAACCGCTCAGTTTAGAAAAATTACTGTGAGGCTCTGACACTCAGGAGAACCATGGTGATCGCACGAGACCATTTGAGGCATGCGGATGCAGTCTCGGGGTACCAGCGGCATGCGGAACAATGGCCCATTTGTGAGTATCACAACCCTACCCATTAATTGTGTCATTAATGCATTAAATTAGGTATTTTTAGGCGTAGAAAAGTGCGTAAATGCACCTAAATGCAGGCATAGGTGTGGGATAGTGGCATGCGCACTAGTTTAGGGGCGCATGCGTCCATGTTGAGGGCGTAGGAACCAGGTCATGCACGTACGTACGGTCAAAAATCACACACACACATACACATGCATGTGCACGCACCACATGGGGCACACAGCACATGTGCACCAGACATGACGCACACACATATGCAAAAGTGCAATGGGGCACAACACGCCAAAAGCGTGGCACAGGCATGGAGAGGAAAACACACACACGTATGCAAAAGGACACATGTCCACAGCACAAGCACCAAATTGGTGGTGCACATGCCAAAAAGAGACGCAGGCACCCAAAAGAGGGTGCACACGCCAGAAAACACATGCGTGACAAGCGCATGCTCACCGAAAACGTGGCACACACACCCAAAAGGGTGCACACAGGCACCCTAGACAGGCAGAAAAAGATAGGAAAGTGTCCCAAAATGTGACACTTAGAAGAATTTTTAGGATTTTTGGGTTAACCCTAAAAAAAGAGATAGATTTTTAGAGGAAATGCTAGAAACTAATGAGTGATGTGTTATTTTGCAGAGACGGACTACTAGTATTGTAGACACAGGAGTGTCACTCCCAGAATTAGCTAAGTTAGAGGGCAGTATGCGTCGACGTGACTACCGAGCGTATGGCGATACTACTGGAGGCAGTGGGGCTAGACCCCATGGCCTCGGATGCCTTCTATTGTATTAGATCATGGCCTCCTGACTGTGCTAGTCATGAGTGATGGCATAGCGAGAGTCAGTGTTTCTAGACTACCCATAGGAGAGATGACAGTGACCATAGAGGATGTGTGGCAGATTCTACACGTGCCCATGATGGGTACATTGATTGAGTATAGTTTTGATGTAGGGTCTGATCAGAGCAGCGTACAGTGCCTTTATTTGGGGTCGATGACATCCCACATGATGGGATGACTATAGCCTTACATGAGTGCATCTCCGACCTGACATTGCATTGGGGACATCACTATATCATGTCGCTTATCAGTGGGTTTCTACTCACTAATAAGATAGGGAATTCGTTCCTCGAGAGGATTACTGCCACTAGTTCACGACATTTACAATGGTGAGAGATATTTCTGGGGGCAGTGTATACTGGCCCACTTATACTGGGATTTGCACCTTATCACATACCATGGTCAGAAGACCGTGGGGCCTACATCATTACTATAGATATGGTCATGGGATCATATAGCTATTGGATTCCTTGTTGGCCCATTTCGAGTTAGAGATCCCGAGGATCCATCATACATGGCTTGGATAGCAGCTGGCGGAGATGTCTGTGGTCACCTTTGTAGCCTATTCAGATATAGGCGGGAGTTTGATGAGTTAGCAGTGATAGATGTCATTTGGCATCCATACAGACACTTCCAGTGGCCAGAGGATGCCATAGAGCTCAGTGTGTGCTTGGTGGAGCACTTTCTTATTGGCAGCCGCGACTACATCATGGAGCTGTAATCAGGTTGATAGGTGCTAGCAGAAGCTTGGCCAAGTACAGTGTGTCGCTGAGCCAGATATCTGGCATGCTCGTAGGGAATATCGGAGAGGAAAACTATGGGGCCTCGTATACCAATAGCTTAAGATAGGGCTAGTTTCACATAGGTGGTTCCCTAGGCATGGGATTTATTACGATAGGTCAAAGACCCAGGGATTATAGACTGATTATGCAGCATGGTACACGATAGTGTTACCTCAACATCTTACTATTCTAGAGGCAGCTTGGGTAGTAGGTGTTCGCCCACCTGTAGAGATATGGCATGGGGAAAAGCATAGGGCCAGAGTAGGTGGCACTAGGGACAGACCCAAAGGATCCCTTTCTATGGTATCCCACATGATGGAAAAGGTGTCCCACAGGCATAGGGACCGAGGCCACAGGTCCCAATACAGGTAACCATGCAGCCACCTAGAGGTAGGGTTTTTTAGCAAGGTTAGTCATCTAGAGAACCCCAAGGACTAGCCCCTGAGGCACAGATAGATCCCCACAGCAAGTGGTGCATAGACAGCCATAACACATGTATAGGTGCAGCAGCTCATAGCCGAGAGAGACATGTGGATAAAGTGGAAGAGAGACGAGGCTTGAGGTTGGTGCAGTGATAGCCACAATAGAGTGAGATGAGGCCCGAGCCCACATAGTTATGTAACTTTCAGGGTGGGATCAGGCTCGGGCCCAAGCTGGGCCTAGGAGATGATAGAGCAGTGTATGGTAGAGCAAGATCCAAGAGATAGCTAGCATAGGGGGCTATAGATACTAAGTCTCCTAGATCAGTCTCTAGTCACAGTTGCGAATGGTTATGGCACAAAGAGATCACATACATACCAGTTATTAAGTAGTAGTAGCACAGACAGACCAAGCCCATGCCAAGTTGTAGGTGATGACCATAGATAGGGATGGAAGAGGTTGCCGCTACTGCTAGATAGGCCGAGGTCGACCTGAGTCAAGTTGCTAGGCAAGAGAGACACTACCCTCCAGGTAGCGGTAAAGTCAGGTGATGCAGATATGATTCGCGATGCCACCAGACTTGGTGATGAGGCCTCTTTTCTACAGGACATGCATACTATAGATTTGTGCCGCCAGATGCAAAGAGTGGAATTGCCACAGGTATTAAGATCCAAGAACATCAGGCTCTAGCTCACGGAGGTGTGGGAATTCCACTAGATCCAGTGAGACAGCCCCTTCTAGAGTAGTCAGATGAGACTAGTGTTACCCCAGTGTCTAGAGGTCTGGCATCTAAAGGACAGAGCCTAGGAGCCCCGGCGAGGGCGAGAGCGGCGGTTGATAGCGACCTTTGTTTTGTATAGATTATTTTGTATGTATGCCTCTTATGAATGCTGATTTTTTTGATGTATAGTGATTGTAGACATGTATTTTTGATGATGCCTCATGATGAAGGCTTCATTCTTTCAGATACATGCCCCTTTTTGATGGCATCATGTATCGACGATGTATTTGTATTGAGTATGGATATGGACATTGTATGTATGTATACAATTTTTTTTGATATATCCTTGTTGTACACCTCAGTTGAAGGTATTTTTGATATAGAGAACAGATTTGTATGTATCCATTTTTGATATAGATGTATATTTTGACACGCATGTATATATATATATATATATATATATATATATATGATGATTACCTTATTTTGGCTCAAACTCACATGATTATGAGATGATGTATGTCTTTGTTTTTGATACATGCATATAGATGGTTTTTTCTTTGTCTTTAAACTCAGGGGGAACTAATTGATGACTAGACATGAATCGTATTTAGTATCTTGAGTGGGCATGCTACCTACATTGGATTTGATGCATGTTACATTTTTTTGATTCAGCACTTATGGATGCGTTGTGACACGAGTGGGCATACATTTATTCCTATTGCATGCTACATTTTTTGATTCAACACTTATGGATGTATTATTTGATTTTATACTTTGTATGTATATGGTTATCCTGATGTTTGATGTATATACATGTGCTTGTTTAGAATGTTAGATGATAGATCCGTAGATGATATCAAATATTTTATTCATGTGATGTTTTGTTGATTCCTAATAGATGGGATGATATGATGATATTGGTGCGGGGGGGATAGATTTTTTATCATGAGCAACCCCTCTTGCCCCCATTGATGATACGATATGCGATGATTAGCTTAGTATACATGCATGATGTAAAACTTAGCATTTTTGTTTATATACGATGTATAGATGATGTTAGATGTGATGATAATGATGGTAATGTGATGTGAATGATAAAAAAACAGAGCACATGTAAGAAACACAACCAAATGCTAACAAAGAACACCAGGAATTAATGCAATACACCATGATTCACCATGTTTTATTAACATATAACAAACACAATCAAATACTAAGAAATAACATAATGAATTAACACATTACATCATGATCTCACTAGCTTGCAAAAACACACCGCAATATGCATAAACAAGAATAAATCTAACCTAAGCAAGAAAATATGAATCTTAACAAAGTACGCCCAAGCAACAAACAACTCAAAAGCAAGCAAGCAAAACAATATACAAGCAACAAGCAAAGCAAGGGAACAAGAACATGCAAGTAAATGTTTTTGTAAGATATGTTTTCATGCACCGATTTTCTATTGTTTAGGTTTTTGTGAAACAATTTTCTATTGTTTTTTTATTTTCTCGAAATAATTTTCTATTGTTTTTTTTTTGAAACAATATTCTATTGTTTTTGTGTTTTTTCGAAACAATTTTCTATTGTTTTTGTGTTTTTTCGAAACAATATTCTATTGTTTTTGTGTTTTTTAACGGTTTTCCAAAGCTATGTACAGGTAACCAAGAAAGCATGGAGGCCCCTAGCATTAGGTGGGGAATATACAAGGGCAGAAGCCATGCGCTTATGAACAAGAAGGTGAAGTTGTTGAGTTGCCCCAGCGTAAGATGGGAAATAACAAAAGACCATGTCCCTCACAGACAAATAAAAGAAGGCAAAGCCGGATCAAGGTTGGACAAGATGGTGTGCATAAGGAACTACCCTTCTAATATAGAATGATTGTGAACAATGAATCCTCCCGGGGCACCTGAAACCAGTTTTCACCCAAGGACTTGTCCAAAGTGCCACAATTGCATGGTTTTCACTAATGGACGACATGTTTTTTCTTTTTCTTTTTCTGATTTTTTTTTGATGTTTTTGTATTTTTTTATTTTTGCACCATGTTCAAGCATAGAACCTTTTAATATGCATGGCATTCATGGGCTCCTAGAGCTCATCACCATTAGGGTGAGCCAGTTTGTATACCTCGGTGCCATACTTGGCAACTATGACATAGGGTCATAACCAATGTAGTTTGAACTTCCCTTTCTTTTCTCGCTCTGCTCTAGTGTTAAACTAGTTCTCCTTCATAACCAAATCACCAACCTCAAACTGATGAGGGATGATTCACTTGTTGTAGTTTTTGGAGACTCTATGTTGATACACCTTCAAGTGACTAAGGGTGTGAATGCACCTCTCATCCAGGAGTTGTAACTCAACTAGTCTAGCCACTCGATAATCTTCATCTTTATCCAGATAGTCTCGAAGAGAGATCCTTAGGGATGGAAGTTAAATCTCTAAGGGGATAATAGATTTTGTCCTGAACACTAAGGAATATGGTGTTGCACCCATAGGGGTGTGAATGGATGTTTGGTAAGCCCAAAGGGCTGGATGGATTTGTAGGTGCCAATTTCGACCTATTTTTCTAACCATCTTCTTCATTATCCTTACTAAATTCTTGTTTGTTGCCTCAACATGTCCATTACCCTGAGGGTAATATGGTGTGGACCATTTCAATCTGATTTGGAACCGTTGGCAAAGACCTTTCATAGTTTTGTTCTTAAATGACTGTTATCACCAAATCACAGCACCCCTCTGTTTATACAAGTGCATATACTTGAACTCACTGTGTGATTGGATAACATGGGTACTATCTCCAAGTTGTGGGACTTGCTACTTGAGATAGACCTCCAGAGAAAGCTTGTTCTTGCTCCTAAACTACCTGCCACAATCTACTCTAATGCAGGGGAAACTAACTATTCTAATCTAAATTTCCAAGGGACCAGGGAGAGAGAATGCATAAAATGAAAGCTTACACTAAAGCGGTGATACACCAGAAAAGGAGGGTGTGAGAGTAGTCTCCAAATGCGTGAAATATAGAAGCAAAGTGCACACTAGAAGAAGTGATGACAGTTCTCCATAATCTAGCAAAACACATTCACGACAATATTTCAAACATACACAATGATAATGGATCCCTGCATGAACATAATAATAGACACAATATTCTTGCAAAGAAGAGGTTGAAGGGGCAAGAAGAATGCAACAAAACACAGCAGGGGAAGATACATCCACAAACTTATATTTTATTGCTTCATAATATGCACAGTTCAATCTATTACAAGATAAGGGCCTGGATCACCATGCAAGGAGTCCACAACAAGGGCCTGCAACACATTGGCTTCACAAAACAATTTTGATAGAGATTTGCTACAAAAACTACCTCCCCTTACAATGAGCCCAACACTCCAATTTATAGAAAAGATGAGAAGAGAGAGAGAGGGAAAATGGAAATCCCAAAATTTGTCCTTCCACCACTTGTAAGAGGCATTAAATGGAGTGAAATGATTATATATTACTTGCAAAAGGCTCCCCATACTGTCCCAGGTGCTGCAACAGAGAAATAATGATGACCATGCCTCTTAATTAAATATATCTACCGTCATTAAAAATAAGAGGATGTCGTGCTCATTCCAGAAAGTCCAGTTTTATGAAAATCGGAGCTCGGAGTCAAAAGTTATGGCCGTTTGAAGTTCACGGGTCAAACGTTGACTTTTCTCCTTTGCCTTCGGCCGTTTCGGCTTTTCGGGTCCCTCGCACACTTTTGTCTCGGCTGTCCTGGCCGCATTCTCCCGCATCGGACGATTCGGGCTTTCTCGTCTCTCTTTTGCTACCTTTTCCCCTTTTCGGCCGGTTCGTGTCCCGCACGTACCTTTGTCCCAGCTGTCCCAAACAAAAACCTCCGAACTGCCCGAAATGGACCGTCTTTCAGCTTTTCACCCGGTTCGCGTCCCTCGCGTACTTTTGTCCCGGCTGTCCCGAACATAAACCTCCGAACTGCCCAAAATGGACTGTCTTTTGGCTTTTCACCCGGTTCGCGTCCCTTGCGTACTTTTGTCCCGACTGTCCCTAACAAAAACCTCCGAACTGCCTGAAATGGACCGTCTTTCAGCTTTTCACCTGGTTTGCGTCCCTCGCGTACCTTTGTCCCAGATGTCCCAAACCGCGTGAAAACAAAAATTGACAATTTTTTCCATTTTCAGCCGGTTCGGATTTTTCACGTCCTTCGCGCCCCGACGTCCCAACTGTCCCAACTGCTGCGCGGACTGCCTAGCGGCTTTTCGGCCGATTCACGCCCCGACGTCCCAACTGTCCCATGGACCGCCTGGGACAAGAATGTCCGACTTAACCAATTTTCTCTATATTCTGGCTTTAAGCTTGTTTTTTTTTTGTAATTTTTTCACCTTTTCTAACTCGTTGGGTTTTCTTCTTGGATGGGAGAGTTAGAAAGAAGCTGAGGGGCCCAAAAAACACGATTTTGGGCCTTGAATCAATCTACTTGCTCGGGACTGAAGAATTTGATGCATGTTATCAAAATTACCTTGAGGGGTGAATTTTGGATAACAATGACTTCCCATTATCTGTAACAATGGCTGCCGGAATACCATATTGGAAAATAATATGATTCATGATGAATTTAGAAATTTGTGCTCCTGTGACATAGGTTAAAGGGACGGCCTCCACCCATTTTGTAAAATATTTTATGGCTATGATGATATGCGTATGACCATCAGATGAGGTAGGAGTAAGTTTCCCTATTAAATTGAGTCCCCACTTGGAGAATGGTCATGGGGTAGTGATTGGTTGTAATGGTTGCGACGGAGCATGGTTGAAATTTCCATACTTTTGGCAAAGCACACATTTTCTAACATAATTACAACAATCAGTTTCCATGGTAAGCCAATAGTAACCTACTATCAACAGTTTCTTAGCCAAGACCATTTTGTTTGTATGTGCTCCACATACCCCTTTGTGTAGTTCTTTGATTTCCTGGATTGACTCCGTCACATCCAGACAACGTAATAGATTCCCATCGCAGCCACGATGATAAAGTGTACCTCCTAAAAGGGTGTAACAGGATATCTAGCGAATCAGGCTCTGATTTTCAGAACGGGAGATATCAGGATGGAATGTGTTGTCCTTAAGATAGGTGAAAATGGGTTCGTACCATGGAGAATGGGGACCAATAACCTCACAAGCCAGACAAGATTCTGGCATGTCATACGTGGGCTGGTGTAGATTTTCTATGAAGAATGGCATATCATTGTTCCCTTGTGGAATACGAAGCATAGATCCCACCGTTGCCATGGCATCTATTGATCTGTTTTGCATTCTTGGTATTTTCTCAAAGGTAATGTGCACAAAATACTCCTTTAGAGTTTCCACTAACTTTTTTTAAGGTATGAGCTTGTCATCCTTAACCTTATATTCATCATTTACCTATTTGATGATTAACTACGAATCACCTACAACCTTAACATGATGAATATTCCACTTGATGGCTAGCTTCATCCTTGCAATAAGTGCTTCATATCCACAATGTTGTTCATGCAAGGGAAGGCCAGGTGGAAAGCCTGTGGTATAGGATCACCTGAAGGGGTAATAAGGACCACTCCTGCACAAGAACCATGAAATGTAAATGATCCATCAAAATGGATATGCCATACGGTAGATTATTCAATGTAGAGCAAGGAAGCATCTGGTAGATCCATACTCAAAGGTTCCATGCTTTGCAAGGGTGGTTCTGCTAGCTGGTCTATAAGTACTTGTCCTTTAACTAATTTTTGATGGACAAATTCTATGTCAAATTCACTAAGTAGAATGATCCAATTAGCCATTCTTCCCATGAGGGCGGGTTTGGACAAAAAATACTTGAGTGGGTTGACCTTGGATATGATCTTGGTCTTAGTATTCAGCAGGTAATGGCGAAGTTTTTGGAAGGTAAAAACAATGGCCAAGCAAGCCTTTTCAATCTGGGGATAATTGAGTTCATAGGAAATGCGGGTGCGACTCAAATAGTACACCACTTTCTCTTTATGGCTAAGTGTATTGTGTAGTGGAAATATAGAGCAAAAGTGGTTCTCCTGGGGTGGGAGGCATAAGGACAGGTGGATTAGCCAGGTACTGTTTTAGCAAAGCAAAGGCTTGTTGTTGCTCAGGTCCCCAGATGAAAGCAACGTCCTTCTTAAGCAAATGGGTGAATGGGTGACATTTATCTGCAAGCTAGGAGATGAAGTGGTGAATGGCTTGAATTTTCTTCTGCAAGCTACACAGTTGCTTGATATGCTCAGGTGGAGGCATTTAAGTGATAGCAGACACTTTAGCAGGGTCTACCTCAATACCTCGTCTTGACACAATGAAGCCAAATAGTTTTGTAGATAGCACACCAAAGACACACTTCTTTAGATTCAGCCTGACTTTGTATTCATGTAGGCATTCAAAGATATGCCGTAAAATTATAGGATGATCCTCTCTTGTTTTGGACTTTCCCAGGATGTCGTCCACGTAGTCTTCCATGATGCCATGAATCATATCATGGCCCGCTGATAAGTTGCTCCCACATTCTTAAGGCCAAATGGCATCACCTAATAGCAGAATGTGCCCCAAGGAGTTGTGAAATTTGTTTTGTGTTGGTCCTCCTCAGCAATCTTAATTTGATTATATCCTGAAAAACCATCCATGAGCGATAGCATTTCATACCCTGTTGTTGATTCAACAATCATATCAATGTTGGGCAACGGAAGATCATCTTTAGGGTGAGCTTTATTGATGTCCCTAAAATCCGTGTAGATTCGGATACCTATAGGTTTCTTTTGGACAAGAACAATGTTCAATATCCATTCAGAATAGTCAATTGGTCTGATGAATCCTGCTGCAAGCAATCTTGCTAACTCTTCCTTAACTAACAAGGCCACTCTTGGATGTATCTTTTGGAGCTTCTATTTGATAGGCTTGGCATCTGCATGCACAACTAGTTTGTGCATGACCAAATTTGGATCCGAGCCAAGCATGTCCTTGTAAGACCATGCAAACACATCAATGAACTCTCGCAACAACATAGTGAATGTCTTTTGTTCTCTAGCTCAGAGTGATGCCCCCAATTTTACTATCTTGGGATCTTCTTCGGTACCAATGTTGACATCAACGGTTTCTTCGACTAACAATTTGATAAATCCTCCATACGCGTAGGATCAGAGGTAGGTTGAGATCTTCATATAAAGATGTCTCCACGATATTTTCATCCTTAGCATGGTCACTTTGTTTGTCGTTTGATTTTCTTATTTGTTTGTCAGCTAGTGCCTCAAAGAGGTTTTCACTATGTGACTTGGACTTCATTTTTTGTCGAGGATTTTCTTTATAAATTTTTCCCTCACTTTTATTTAAATTTTTCTAACCAAGAAGTTCAACCTCCTCGCCGAAGTAGGCACAGGTATCTAAGTTGGTAAAGAAACCCTTCTTGTGATCTCGAATGCGAATTGTATCCCTTATGCCCATGAACTCTTTAATAACTTCGTCATTCTTGAATAAATCTAGTGGCACATTACATTGTTGGTCCCATTTAATAAGGGAAGGGTATACAAGGTCAAGGGTTGTTTCAATGGGGGTTATGGTCAAGAAAACAGTGTTATTCATGAAATGGTTCGTGGAGGCCAGATCCTCATATTGGCTATAATGGGAATCTATATCACTGTCTAGATAGTTGGAAGCTATCCTCACATTCAGAATAAGTCACATCTTGATTTTTGGGGTGTGATCCATAAGGGCGAACCCCAATGCCGTATATGTGTTTTTTGAAATGTGGAAGAAGGACTAGTTCTCTTTGTCCTTGTTCATTCCTCCCACATCCTAGTCCTTTATAGCCCCTAGAGTACAACATTTTACTAGACTTTTCATATTTCTGAGGTTCAATAACAAGATGGTTGAGTGTCCTTAGGGACCCAAGTAGTAGGTGGATCAAGTAATTTCTCCTCAGCTAATAAGCCTCCAGGTAGGAATGACCTAATAGTGTGTTCCTCTCTAGGTCTCTTAAAGTGGTAGTTGGGTTTACCTCTAGTTTTGGGTGACATGGTGAGATCTCTAGAAACAAAGAGTGATTGTTGTATATTATACTCCCCATAGCCATATTCTAGGATTTTCATCTCCCATGAGTCGAATGGAGATGTTGAAGTAGACACCCCATGAGCATAAGAACTAAGAGAATTTGAATCCACCCTAGATTTCATGGCCTCAAACTGTAGAGGGATAGCTATATCTGTAGAGGGACATGCATATGTACCCTTTCATGCAAAGCTATTGAGAACTCTACTATGAGAAAAAGGCTCTGAATCTCCTAGTATCATAACCGTATGTCCCTCATTCTTCAGCATGATGCACTGATGAAATGTTGATGGTACGGCCTTCATGGCATGAATCCATGGTCTAACCTAGAAGCATATTATATGGAAGTTCCAAGTCTATGATGTGAAACTTTTTCTGATGACAAGTGGGGCCCACCTCCATGGGCAGCGTGATGGTGCCTTCTAATTCTCTTTCCGCATGTTGTCGTATGCGGTGATAGTGATAATATGGGACTCAAGATCTTCCTCCACATGTCCCAATTGTTTGACCAACTTAAGCGTGCAGATGTTCAATCCTAGATTCATTATCCACAAGCACCCGTTTGATTTTCCTATGGGTGACAACTACCTCAATGTATAAGGGAAGATTATGTGTAGGATTCTCTATAGGGATCTCCCTATGGTTAAAAGTGAGATGCTCACTTGGTGTAATGTTTGCCACCGTGGCTTGAAGGTGTGTAGGATCGACTTCTAAAGGCACTCCTGACCCCTGAAGAGTTTGATACAGAATTTCCTTATGCACATTGGATATCTTGAGAAGATCTAAGATCGAAATCTTAGCAGACGTCTTCTCAAGTTGTTCTAAAAGGTTATATTTACCGGTTTAGCGGGGTCAACAGAGAGGGTTCCAGAATCATGAGGTAGGACATGCCTTATTACTGTAGCACAGTCCTTTCCCTTGATCCGGATGGTATTGACACGGTTAGTAGGAGAGTGAATACATCCGATAAGTGAATCGTAATGATTGTTATCTCTTTTGGTATACAAGTAATTCACGGCTTTATAGGTTTGGGATGAATCTCCCTGATCTAGCTTTGTCTTTTCTGACTTATCATGCTTGGGGAATGGTTCTTTATAAATCCCCATTTTCTCATTTGGTGTTTGTGTTTTTCTAGGGTTATCCACCTCTATCTCCCCATTGTCAATGAGGTCCTGAATATAGTGGCGAAGCCACAGACATTTTTCTATCTTATGACCTTTAACGCAATGCATTTCGCAATATTCATGCTCCTTATACCATGAAGGTTTCGGAGCAGTTGTCTTCAAATGGTTGTGTTGTAGGATAGGTCATCATGTGGGCCACATCCAACTATTTTAGTATGACTGACAACGGTTCATTGAGAGAGGTGAATGTTCATCACTTTGGTGGTGGTTGAATTGGGCCCTTGGTCAGTTTAAAAGGTTGACTAGTTTGGACCGTTTGAACACGTTTGGAATCAGTGATTCCATCTCCCACCACATTTTTGTTTTTGTTGAAGATCTTCAGGATTTTTCTATGGGTTTGACACTTTGGTTGTCTTTAGATTGGGTTTTTAAGGGTGCCTTTGGCAATGAGAGCCTTTTCTATCTGAATCCCTTTCTCGATAACCTCCTCAAAAGTGCGGACACAATGCATTTGGAGGTGGAAAGCTATATCCAGGTTGAGATTGGGAATGAAAATAATGACCAGCTACTTTTCAGGGAAAGCATAAGGGAAGCGACTAGCTATCCCTCTCCATCATTGGAGGAATCTGGCGAAGGTCTCATTTGGGTGTTACTTAGCTCCACACAAGTCTGTCCATGGTGACATCACTCTCTATGTTATATGAGAAGTGACACACAAATATTTGTGCCAATTCTGGCCAGGTGAAAATTGATCCTCATGGTAAGCGTGTAAACCACTCCAATGCTTGACCTCAGAGACTCTTGGGAAAAAGTATGATGAGGTAATTATCACTATAAGACACCTCTTGACATGCCATGTAAAAATATTTAACATGATCCCTTGGGTCTCCCTTTCCTTTGTATTTTTTAAACTTTGGCATATCAAATTTCTTTGGAAAGGGTTGAAGGGTCATTGTCTTGTCAAAAGGATAGGGGCATAATTCTTCGTATTGATATTTCCTAATGCTCCCTATATTTCTCTCTTATAAGCTTGCAAGCGTCACTTTCATAGATTGCACTTCTAGTGCAAGCAATTGTTCTTTAGTGGGAGAAGCAAGGATGTAAACACGATGATACCCTATGTCTTCTTTTCCTTGGTTTTCCTGATGGATTTCGTTGATCTTAACCTTAGGCCTCAACTTTTGAACGTTCTTGTTTGCGTCTTTCTATACATGGGAAGTAAGCAAAGCTAGTTGTTGGCTTAGGTTACTAATTTGTTGTTGATATTGTGGCTTGGTTTATAGCCTCTTCTTCTAAAGGTTCCTCCTCTTCATATTGTGGAGGTTCTTCACCCGTTTCATGTTCTATCTTGTTTCTTCGTGGCACTTTGATGAGGGGTATTCTATGCCCTACCACTTTATCATTTTCTGCGTAAGAAGTGGAAGCATGCCCGTCTATTAAAATATCTTCCATATTGATAAGGGGGCGTTCTTCCTTAGTAGTGTCATTTGTAGGTAGTATTGGTTCATTCTCGATGGGAAATTTGGCCCCTAATTCGACGACCCATGCCAACACTCTATCTTTGTTTCTAAGAAGAAACTCATCTAGTAGAGTAGGGTCAAAATCAAAGTCTGCACGTGGTGATTCTAACTCATTTCCACTATGGTCGACCATTTCTTTTGTTTCCTTTTCTACAGAAAATAGTGGTCCTAGGTCATGTCCAATGAAGGGGTTTGACCCTTTTCTGTTAGAGGTTTCCCAAGCTTGCACTTGTTGTTCCTCATATGTCTTTTTCTTTAACCCTATACGTGTTTTAGGAGCCATGTTTTCGTGATAGTTTCACTAGGGTAAGTTGTAAATGTGTCCAAAGTCTTAATGACTACCCCCTAAGTGAAATGCAAGATGTACTTGTTAAGAGTATGAATAAATAAACAATGTGAGAATACCAATGTGATAGAGTGATAAAATCACCAATGATACAAGCATTTGGTATTGAAACCTGTTAAAATGAAGTACCTCCTAGACTACGTTTCAAAGAGTAGTTTGCATGTCGCAAGATGATAAACAAGATGTCTTCACTTATGCCAAGTTCAAGGGAATGAACAAAATGTAAGTAAATACAAGAATTCAATGTGTTCTCCCAATCAAGATATACGATGAGCAAGCTCAAACTCGATTAAGACCTATATCTCAAAAAGTGCCAATTACAATTTGTGAATGACACAACAATATCACCAAGATATGTTAACCCACTTTGCGAGAAAGTGAAGTATTGATATCAAGGTGTTATTGATATAACATGCACAAATGGTAACACCTAGCACTCTTTGAAATCGAGGTAATAATAGAACCAAACTGAAAAATCTCAAAGTATAGCTAGGAATAGTTAAAAATGTGTGCAATGTAACCTTACAATATAGATATTTATGTCGAGTTTACAAGAAACAAGACGTAAATATCGAAATTGTAGTGATACGATACAAACAAGCTAACTCTTCTAAGGAAGTCCGCATGGTGATGAACCACACCTAACTACAATGATGATCTTGACATGGGTATCAAGATCACAATGGCTACCAATGACGTGAAAATGCCTCCGCACACTTTAGATGTTTAACTAACCCAGCCGCAAACATGGATGGGCGTAAACAGACATAAAAGTGAGAAAAACAATCGATTGGTAACACAAAGGTAGTCACCCTTCTTCTGATCAACAAAGTGTCAAAATAATGTGAAGGAAGTAAATAAAAAAAAGGATGAAAAATGCTGGCCTCACTTTGGCAGAGTTTCGCCTCTCCCTAAGGCAAGTAAAAACTAGGAGAAAGTAATGCATCACACGTTTCTCAATGAAAATATGGTTCACAACTCAACACTTTTTTAGAATGGTCAAAGTGGGCTCCTGGCCAAAGTATATCTTCCTAGGTGGTTCTCTCATCCTAGGTGCTACAAAGATTATCCACGAGTGGGATGATTTACCCAAAAAGTAACAATGACTAGTTTGGGAGTATCTCGACTTTGCCCCCTTCAAGCACAGTGGGCAATAAATGCATCCAAATGTGTACTTAAAAGGGTCGTCGTAGGGATAACTTGTAACTCTATCTCACAAAGGATTTACTAGTCAGATAGGTAGTGCGGAGAAATTCCCGTTTCATCCACAAGGTTCCCTCTTGCGTGGACTACTTTGGGGTTCCTGGAACCACCCCCATTGTTGTAGCTTAAGGCGTTATGCCAAAGGGGTTATGTTCCAGTTGAGTGGAGAGGGACGTACCCTTTTCCAAAACCTGCAATACAGTGTTTTGAATATGTTGTTCTTTTTATCTTTTTAATTAGATGTGGTTTTATTGAACACCATTTGGCAACCTGTATAACAATTGCATTAGTAGTTTTCTGACTTTTATTTCGAATCCTATGCATTCTTTGACAAGAATGTTTTGGTCCTGTATGATGATGATTAGTAGTTTTCCATCAAAAGAGAAGGCATCATTTCTGATTCTCTAGATCATCCAAGGACGCAAGAGAAGAGCATACGTGATGTCTTCACAAATCCCAAAAGATAACCAAATGGAACAACACTTTAATTCAACAATGCCAAATTAACCAATTCAAAATCAAATACCCCTAACAATCTCAAAGCATCAAAAGGACCTAAGAATCGTTTATGATTCCCAAGATCACCCCAAGAGATGCAAGGGAAGATCATACACGATCTTAATCCTATAAGTAAACAATGCAAAATATTATCTAATCAAATACAAACATATAAAAACAACCTGTAAAGACAAATATATGATTAGATAAACCTACAAGAATGTTAGCACATCAACACTTTAATTTCAAAAAATGAAAAAGGATGCCTGCACCCCTTTTTGAGTGCCTGTGCATGGGTTAGGGTGTATGCACCACCAAAGGTAGTTTTTAGCACATAGTGTGCCTGCGCCACCCGAGAGATGTGTGCACCCCGAAAACAGTGTCTGCGCCACAAAAAACATAGTACCTTCGCCACTCTGTGGAATGTTTAAAATCAATTAAATTCCTGCGCCACCCGAGAGGTGTGTGTGCCACGAAAAAAACATATGTGCTACTCTGAGAAAACAAGACAGAAAAAACAGATAGAATAATCGTATTACCAGAAAAATATACCTACACCACTAAAACCGCATGTGCACCCTGGTTAGGGCGTGTGTGCCAATCTGACAGGTTTTAGTATGCAGTGAAGGTACAGTACAAAATGACATGTGTGCACCTGGGTTAGCACACCTGCACGTGGGTTAGGGTATGTGCGCCAGGGTTAGTGCGCATACACCAGGGGTCATTAGACAGAATAACAGATTTTAACATCACACCTGCACCACCAGAGAGACATGTGTGCCCCGAAAAATCATGTGCTTGTGCTCTGAAAATTGTGCTTGTGCTCCGAAAATCATGCCTATGTCAGACCTGTAACCAAAGTACGGAAAAAACAAAGAAAACTTCACAATATCTCCAAATTTTGACAAGTTAGTTTTAAAATGGTAATTACCCATTAAAATTATGGATATGAACATGAAGTTACACATATCAAATGAGCAAAATTTTCAAAAAATGGACATTAATTACTACATGTGCATATCAAAAGTTAGCTAAAACAATGAAATTTAAACTAAAATGCCATGGGACTAAGGGTCCCACCAGGCATGCCAAATGTGTGCAAGTGTTGTTTTTTAAACTAATGATAATGTAAACAAAGACTAACACCTAAATAGTCTTAATTAGAAAGAATTAAATAACATTATAAACACCATCATGATAAGAATTAATCAAGGGTTAGATGCTAACATTTATCAATACAAAACTATGAAATTAACTATGTTAAGCACCTAAATATCCTCTATTCTCTAACAACATATAAATGAAGGAACCTAGGTAGGTTCCATGGCTATCAAAAACAGTTTTCCTTAATGTTCCAAGAACCTAGGAATGGGGGCTAGTCAAAGTTGGGCTACAAGACCCTTTTGACACCTCCCATATGACCTAAGCACTTTAAGAAAGAGGCTTAACTCTTCAAGATGATGAACTCTCAAGAGGACAAAGTGCAAGCTCTTAGTCTCTTTGTTATATGCTTTGCATTTGCTCTCTTAAGGAGTTTAGGTGTAATTGTAAAGGTAGGAGGAGGGATCTTTATATATCCCAAAGGATAAAGGATTCAACACATCCTCATGAATTTGGGGATGTAGAGTTAGTAATGGATAAGGGGAGCTTAGTTGAGGTTGAGTTAGCTTTAGAAGGGTTTAGTTTTTCCTCTAGTGGCTCATGGGGATAAATGGGGTGTATTAATTAATCAAGGCGATTAATTAAATACATGTGCAAGCTTTTATAAGCTTTTAGATGGATTTTAGTGTGATTTAGACCATTAAGAGGGAATTAAACCAATTAAATAGAGATTTATTGATTTAATGAGAAGGGAGGGCTAATTAATTAATAATAATTAATTAGACTAGATAGAAGGTGTTAATTAATGAAAGGTCGTTAATTAGGGTATGTGTTAGATATGTGACTTAATTAATTAGCTTAATGTAATCAATTAACGATAATGGAAGAGAAGATGAGTGCTATTGACAATATGTCATCAATTTGTGGGAAAGGAGATAATTAGCACAATTTAAGTATTCAAATTGCTTAGGCGTAATTATAGGTGTTTACACCCTCTACTTCACAATCTGTACACCATAAACCACTGCGAGTCTCATGGGCTGAGTTCGGAGACAAATTTTCTAGTATTCTTAGCCATAGCAGTAATCTGAGCCTCCAAAAATAGGCTAATACTCAGTATCAACACTTCCAACAGCCTCGGCACACAAAGCAACGTCCAACGCCTCACACGGGTATATGAAAAGTTTTATGAGATTCGGCCCTTCTAGAAAGGTGTAATCAACCCTCTAGAAAACCACTAAGCATGCTGTGAAGGGTGAATATCATATGATAGCTTAGATAAAGAGATTTTTAAAGTGCGCATCATACTCTCACACACTCTCTACCATTCCCTATTGAATCTCCTTCAGGGCCCTGATGCTCTTTTTTTTCAAACTCAGAGATGTGGAATTTTGCCAAGAAGGCGTTATTTAAAGCAGTATAATCCACCACCATTTGATGAGGGTCATATTTCCTATACCAGCTATGCACGTGCCCCTGTAACATCATTACAAACTGAATAGCATTCCGCTTCGGGGTTGTGATCCCCTTTGCACTCCATAGCCAGCTCACACTTGTGAACATGTTTTGCAGCATCTTCAATACCTCTGTAATTTGGAAAATGTAAAGACATATCAAAGAAGACTTGAGGGGGGTGGCTGGATCCCTTGTCCTCTTGAGCCAGAGCCTTGGCTCCCTCCAGTGTTTCCTCCACTGTTGAATCCACCAAGACTTGTGCCTCCTGAGCCACCAGATCCACAAAACCACCAAGTCATGTTCCTCTTGATGTTATAGATCCACTACCACTAATATACCCCGTGCCACTCCCAAATGAGAGAATAAAGGCTTGCGTAATTTCTCCTTGTCCAAATATTCCTCCGAATATTGGAATATGTGTAGCCATAAAAGTGGGAATTGAAAAATTGTATCTCCTGGGCATAGATCTGTCACTTCCCAATAATACCAACTAGGTCAATGATACTCCTTCCTTATTCTAGAAAAACCAAGTGCTATGGTTTGGTCACTAGGTGGGTTCAAATACATGCTAATGACTCTTCTCTCTTCATGTGAAAAACTCTCATAAAAATCTGAAGGGGTCTCTCTTACGTGCTTTACAAGATGGGGGTAGCACAGACCTACTTAAGTTCCACATCCTCCACATGAACCTCAACTCCTTCCTACAACATTTGCCTCTATAGATCCATCACACTTGCAACCTCCCATTGTCTAACAATATCCCTTTCATGTGTTTCACTATACTTGAGTCATCTCTCCTCTTTTTCTTTCTCCATCGTAATATCTTTCATCTTCCTCCACCCTAGCTTCCTTTCCCAATGCTCAGAATGGTTTAACCAGCCATTGGAAATGCCTCTAAACTCAAAGTGATACTCAAGATCTTCATTTCTAGAGGGATAACATGTAGAAATGATCCTCTGGGATCCCACAAAAAATTCAAACTCAGAAAATTTTTAGACAAGAATATGTAGAAATAGCGTACTCCAGAGTGTAGCTAGCCAAACACACCTTTCCACTAATGATCCACAACACGAGTCCAGGTCAGATCTGTATCCTGTAGCCTGTGGTATTCTTCTTGGGGTCCACATGCATGGTCTATAATACCAACTTGATCTAGATGCATATGATGAGAATCCATTCGTACAGTTCTACTGGGAAGCAACAGAAGAATTTTTCATTTAAATCATGGTAGAGGCTCTCTTCTTACCCACCTACGTGCATCAAACTCAAGTCCAGTGCTGCATCTCTGAGAAAATTCATCCTCCATGCACTTTGAACCATGATTCAACACTTTCCAAAGTTAAACGCTCTGTCATTACTCATTACCCAGATCATGATGTATTCCATTTCCCACTAAAACTTCTAAAAGAGGTCCCAACAGCGGAACCAAGATGTAGTCATTTGTATCCCCATCACAAAGGAAAGAAATCCCATGCGCGTTAGCCTATCACCTAGTGGGCACTAGGTGCTCAACAGGGGCAGGCGCGCGGCTCCGAGTCCCTCTTGTATGTGAGTTTATGGTGAAAACATCATCTATGATCTGAGTTTAAGATATTTGAAAGGAAATAAGACATATAAGCACGATAGAGCTCGGAACAACTTCTAGATCCTTGCAGTCATTCCAGACATAAAGATCTTAACAAAATTATAGCACTTACACCAAAATAGAAAGGATTCCGTACAATCATTCCTACTTAGTTCATAAACCATAAATGAAAAAAGAACTTACGAAGAAGGATGGATGCATCAGAACCATTAATCCTCATATTCATATAAACTAGTAACCTCATTACATTCATTAGGCCTGTTACAGAATGTCACAGAAGAGGCATATCGTAGTCATGCATTATAACTGGATTCATATAACTAAGCCCTCAAAAGAAAATTTATACTTCCCAACCCTTGATACATCCTTTCCTACCCTTATTTTCCCAAGCTAACAGAGTCCTTGTAGTATTTCTGCAGAGCTCCGCACTCTATCTATGTCTCTATTTTTTACTTATGTATGCACTTGTATATATAGCCTTTTATTTGTCTAGAACTACCAACTCATTCTTTTGTGGCCCTATATCTGTCTCCAAGTGTTTGAATGTGGTCCTCCATGAGTGCATGCTCCTCTAGGCCTGAGCTCATCACTCCTTGCCATGATGTCCTTCTAGAAGCTTCTAGTGTAGGGCATACTCCTTCCTGGGCCAACCTATTGCTAGGGCTGACACCTTATCCACTCCCCTATGCGCAGTCAGGTCACGCTTTTCTCGTATCCTTTCCCAAAATGCCCAATATGGCTAAGTATTGAAACCTTGGCTCTGTCCGCAACGCGTGCCACAGGTTTCCCTTAAACTCTTCCCTACATGCCTTCTCCGTGCATGCCTTTTCTTCAACTATTCCTTGCGCGCCTACACATCTTTTTGCACTTAGCCAATATTTCAGGGGCATAACAGGTGAACAATGGTAAATGTTTATATTATGTGTGTGTACATTTGTGGTGATTTGGATTGTTCTTGTTTTATAATTCCACTACTGTGGATTTTGTGGGGGATTGCTAGATCCTATATTTGCATGTTTTGGATTTGATATTCTATAGTTGTAAATTTTTCTGCATACACCCATCCCCAACAAGTTGTATCGAAGCTTGGTTATTTCAGAGCAAGGATTTTTCTTTATGTTTTTGTTAATGGTTATTACTCACATGTATGAGAGCAGAGTTTATTTTTTCATGATGTGAAAATTGTAGGAAGAGATTGAATCTCAAGTGGGAGCTGCAAAGAGTAAGGTTGCTGGAAATTACAGTGACCAACATCGATTAAGGGGCAACTGATGTCAGCAGAGGTGACCATGGTTGGTTACAGGGTGACCATGGATGGTTACTGGACAACCTGATTTTAAACAGAAAATCACATATCTAAAGAAATGGAGAGATGTATAGAATGTATCTTGTTTGTTGAGGTGTCCTTGGTTCTTATAAGCACAAGCATGTTGGTCAAATTGCAAATCCGATTATAGAGGTATGGTTTTATCTTGGTTTTATAGTGCTTGTATGTTTTGGTTGCACATGCATGGTTTTGGATTGTAGATTTAGAAAGAGAAAAGGAGCAGGTATGCATCCTTGGTGTAGTCATATGCATGAGGCTTTGGTAGAGAGGCAGAGTAGCATAGAACGAAGATGGGGTCTTCCATCAGAGAAGCATGTACTTCAGTTCATTTGAAGATGCGGTTGATATCTTGGAGGCTGATAAGGTTATGTATTTCATCTTGATGCAAATTTTTTGCATGATTTATTATTGTAGTGGTTTTGTATGATTTGCATGCTTCTTGAAATGACTAGGTCATCTCAACTATCTGCTTCAATCGAAGTAGACACTTGGTGTGGATTTCTACGCCAAATTGTGTGGAGTTGGGTTTGTTCTAGCAGCATCCACATCGGTCTGAGAAAAGAGGTTGGTCATAGAGGAACCGGTATCAGTCAGCTAATCGTGGTCGGTTACGGGATGAAAATGTGGTCCAGTCTCTATGGAAAAATATCTGTATAGGGTTGTTTTACAGTAGGAGAGGGAAAATGGGTTTTTGTCCCTGGTTTGGAGGACTGAGTTTCTTGTATAGAGTGTACATGGTAGAAATGGTGTAGATCACTTACTTCATGCTTTAGATCAGAAACAAGACAAAGTTGGCTCGGTTAGTCCATTGAGACTTTGAGTCAGGTATCTTCTATATGATTAATGTTTTATTTATTTCCTTTTGGAGCAACTAATATTAAGTTTTGATACGTGTGCCATAGATTTACACCATGGTTTTTGGTGTTGTTTGAATTTTATTTCTATAAACTTTAAACCAGACTTGCACAGGAAATAATTATGAAATGCACGGGATGTATTATTCCAATAGTAGGAGGATATTAATGTGCAAAGCTTGACCCTATTAAAAAGGATTCAAGGCGTATCTTGTAGAGTATCCCTATTATCCCTATTAGATGATTTGTGTGATACAACTCATTATACACACACTAGAATAAACCTCTAGTTCACACTATAGTTATAATTTTCCTAACAATCACCCCTTAGTGTGAACATGGGGAAATCTATCTCCTGTACTTGCTCATGTTTTGCATATGGTTTTACAATTGGTTAACCACTAACCATAAGAAGGTTTTCTAGGACAAGCAGCAACCATATCTGTATGGTGTTTTTCAAGAGATCCAAAAACTCTTAAGAAGGTTTTTAGAATGGAACCAACAACCATTTCATAGCACAATACATTATTTTTTCTCTCATCATTTTCAATACAGAAGAGGAGATTGTAGAAGGAAAGAAACATGTTTTGAACAGGAATGGGACTTCTCTTCATTATTACAACAAAAAATAACACACAACACAACTGAAAGAAGGTCACCAATATGCTGAGCAATCTCTTTGTTGGTGACTAACAAGAGATGATGTTTTCCTCCTCCTCCTTGCCTCCAGCCTCCGAGTGTTTCTAGAACAGAAAGTCATCGAAATTGTAGTCAGGTTCTTCTGGTGCTGGTTCTTCTGTTTCTGTTTCTTTTTCAGCAGCTACATTTACCTCTTGCATTTTAAGCTTTCCTTTTATGATGTCTTTGACACGAGTAATACATAAAGAAGCTCTATGTCCTTTTCTCTTGCAATAATAACATTGTGTTTCTTATTTGTTCTTTGAAAAATTTGTATGTCTTTTGTTTGTATAGAGGGAATTTTCTTCCTGAATGTCTTCTTTTGTTCTTTTTCTCCTCAGCTAGGAGCGTAGAAATCATGTCTTCTAGTGATTGTGAGGGCATCTATCCAAGAGTGAAAATGACATTACTGTATTTAGGAAGAAGACTATTTAGAAGTATGGCTTTAGCATCTTCGTCATCTACTACATCTTTTACTTCTGCAAGTCGCCTTACGAGTGATCTCAGTTCAGGGGTGTGACTTGACATTGTCACATTATCATTCATTTTGAGTTTGAATAATTGAAGTAAAATGAAAATTTTGCTTTAACTCGCATTTGAACTGAATTTTTTTTAAAGTAGTTCCCATATTTCTTTAGCAGATTTTTTCCAGATCCACCTAATGTAGCTCAGTGTCAGATAGGGCAACTCTATTATTGCTTTTGCCTTTTCATTTCCTTGTTTCCCACTCTATTAGTTTTGTAGTGTCTGTGGGTTTTGATTCTTCTCTTGATAAAATCCTCCATATATTTTTATGCATTAATTAATTTGGATTTTAACTTTCCAAGTGTGAAAGTTTAATCCGTTGAACTTATCTAGTGGAATTTCCATTATACCTTAGAGCTCGTTTTTGACCGATAACGCACTCTTCAATTTTTTCCTTTTTCTTTTTTAGGGTGTCGAATACAATCGAGAATGCACCCTTTACAATTTTTTTAAAAATATATATATAATTTTTGAAATATTTTCCAAAAATAAAAAATTGGTCTAGCAGCACAAAGTATAGGATCAATGCGTAGGGATTAAAAAAAAAACACATATTCAAAAAAAAAGTCCCTCAATCTAAGTAAACGAACTGAAAGTTATGAATCTTACAAGTTTAAAATCTAACTTATTTCCGGACCCTTTCCAAAAATGGAAAAAAAAAAATTCTGCCCTTACGTCCAAAAAAGGAAAGAAATGGATTTACCTTTCATAATGTGGATCTCAGTCATTTGATTAAACAAAATTTCGCACGAAATTTGATCTTCGTTGTAGGTGCATACAGAGGTCGAAAATGTTGAATCCGAAGAGGTATATGCCAATGTCAATGCGAAGAAATGACCAGTAGTCGCTCACTTCTTAGACGCTCATTTGGGAGAGGAAAACGTGGCAAAAAATAGATCACAGGAGAACACATAGATCAGCAGGAACACGCAGATCGCACAAACATAGGTCACAAATTTCATTCAATAAACTGGATTACAATCATTGATTTAATAGAAATTACATTGCTCTATTCAGATTTATTCCCAAAAATGAGACAAAAATCATTTCCAGATCTAAATTCCTCATAAACTCTCATGGCAGCCTGCTCTGATACCAAATATAAAATTTGAACTAGACTTGCACAGGAAATAATTATGAAATTCATAGGATGTATTATTCCAATAGTAGGAGGGTATTAATACACAAAGCTTGATCCTATTAAAAAGGATTCAAGGCTTATCTTGTAGAGTATTCCTATTATCCCTCTTAGATGAGTTGTGTGATACAACTCAATACACACACACTAGAATAAACCTCTAGTTCACACTATAGTTATAATTTTCCTAACAATTTCCTGGTTGGGTGGAATATTGAGGAAAAGGGTTTCAAGTCTAAGGATGATATCCTCAATGAAAATTCATGATTACACATAGTTGAAGGTAAAGAGAGATGTTGAGTACACAGAGATGGAAAAAATGGTGATTAACCTACTTCACAAGAAGTCCAAATTTATGCGATGTAGAAGTATTCTCATAGAATAAAGGGAATCAATTGTATATTTATTTCATCTGGTTTTATTTTCTCACTGACATATTAGCTTTTGAGCTTGGTGTTAGAGGTAGTGCAGGGGATTTCATGTTCAGTGGGAGCAAGCCATGGTTGTTGGCATTGCAGGATTGGATACATGATGCACATGCGGAGTGAGAGGAGATTACTACTATTCAAAGTAATAGGAGGAAAAAGTTTTTTTTTGGAGGGCAGTCACGACTTTGCAGGTATTGTGAGTTTATTGCTTTGTGATGTCACTTCTAGTTTTATTTTGTGGTGCCTAGATATTCTTTAGGGAAGGACGTTTTCATGGTTGACTCAACTAGTTTTAGATGATAAAGTAATTCTTAGAGTTTGAATGGTGAAAAAGGATAAAATATTCTAGTTACAGAGACCGATGTCGGTTAGGGTTAACCATGGTCGGTCAGGTAGTGACCAGGGTTGGTTAGGAAATCGTGGTCAGTTTGGTCACAGGTTTGACAACAGTGTTTATTTACAATTTTTAGATGGTGCCCCTTGTTTTTCTTTCATCTTAGTTGATTGTGTAGAGTATGTTGATGATATGTTTTGTTGGTATTTTCACTTGGTATTATTGGAATGGTTTGGCATGGATAGTTTGTTATTGACATTGATGAGCACAGGATTCATATTCGGCTCTAGAGTTAGTCGGTGGCAGACTTGGAGCTTCTAGAGAGCTTGGTGATATGGATGGATGTACATGGTGAGTTTGTACATAGAGGATAAATTCAATTTTGTAAGTCTATGATGATGCAGATGTTTGATTTGCACATGGATGCCTTGAGCATGAGTAGGGGATTTTTGAATTTCCTCTTGATTACTATGTTACACCATGGGAGATGTTATCTACAGATGATTATCTTTTAAATGCTAGTGGTTTATACAGGGTTGGATTTATAGATTGTAGTGTTTGGATTCTTTGAGTTATGCAGGATTTTGGATTGATCACCCACTATTACAGGAAAAATTCATTTAGGTTTTCTTTACCTAGGATCTTGTTTTGATTTTACATATTCTAGTTTGAATTTTCTTGGTCACTTGCATTGGTGGTTGCATGGAGACATGGATAGATGGATGGAGAAAATGGTTGGTTTTATATGTATGGCTATGGATGCGATTGAGGCTCAGTACTTCAGTTTGAGTGGGAGCTCTTGGAGGTGTGCTAGTCATGATGGCTTGTTGTGTGAGGATCTAGGTTGACTTAATTTTCTGATACCAACAACTGGTATGGTGTTACGATTCAGTGGGAGCTTAAGGATTGGTGTCAAAGATCATTTGTAGCTTCGTGCAGGTTTGGTAATACATGGTTTGTTATCATCTTGGTTTTACAAGATAGTTTAATCTTCCTAATTTCATTTGAGAGAATTGTTGATGTAAAGAATATATGGTCTTCATGGTCTGTAGAAGATGGTGATGTAAAGGTACAAGTACAAGTTCAAAAATTTATCTTCGAGTGGGAGATTGTTACAATTGTGGAAATAAATTACTTCACAGATATCATTATTTACACCTTGCTAGTTTACACAGTATTTGACGTAGGTGAGGGTAACCTCCACCGGTCAAGCTAACTATCTCCGATCAGAGTAATTGTCACCAGTTACCTGTGCATGAAAGTTTATATTTAACTCATGAGAATTTAATCTAGATTTTGTTTTAAATCTGATTTAAAGGCTGTAAATGCATAGCTAAGGTGCCCTAAGTTTTTCTAAGCTTATATAAGCTAGAAAACTAGGGTTAGAACAAAAGGAATGAGTAAAGAGAAGAATTTAGCTATCCTTGGTTGAAATGATGAAGAAGAAGAAGAGGAAAAAATAGATTGCATGAAGATAAGAGATTTCATGGAGAGAAGTTGAACAGAAGGAAAGTGCAGGTGCACTGTTAGTGAGAAGATGGTATTATCTTCTATTGTATTTCCTTTATATTATTTAGTTTCATGTAATGGATTGCATAGTATGCAAAGAACTTAGTGTTTCTTATTGTTAGATCCATAGGTTTTTGTGATATCTTGTTATTGCTCATTCTTGTAGATCCACATATTGTGAGATCTTGTATTATAGATCCATGAGATCATGATGTATTGTTGATCCATAGGAATCTATTATTGTAGAGGAATTTATCTTTATGTTTACACATGTTGATGCAGTGATGGAGGACAGAATTACTTCTTGGTGCATGGTTATGGTTGCACATTGGTAGACCCTTCTAGAGGTCTTATTTGCAGATTCACAGTAAAGTGAGAGCTTGGTTGCACAGTGGTAGATGCAGGGTAGCTTCAGGTATGTGAGATCTAGTGGTGTTTCAGATGTACGATTGTAGTGCACTAAGGTAGATCTAGTTAGAGATCTGAAGAAGACACATGTGGTGGTATGGAGGCATGGTTTAATGTACTCAGGAATATCTGAATGTAGATCTGGAGGAGGAGATACTGTTGTAGAGATACATGTACTCTTGTGCAAAATTTTTGGTTTGTAATTTGTTATTATATAAAATATATGAGATCTCTATCTTTGGTGGGCATACCCCACATTGGGTGAACAACAGTACAGGTTTTATTATATATGCGTATTTTTGTTTGATTTGGATTATTATTGTTTACACTTCCACTACTATAGATTTTATGGGGATTGTTATATCCGTATTTGCATGTTTTGGATTCGATATTCTATAGTTGCAAATTTTTCCACATAGTCCCATCCCTAACATGAGGTAATACCATCTACAATTCCATTCCAGTGAAATTTCAATACAATTAGATGAACTATAAAAATAGTATTGATGATAGGTTTTCAGTACCGAAGAAATTATGGTGGGAGCCTAGCAACCACTAAACAAGAGCATGATATTTTATTTTATTGTTGTTTTAAAATTATTAAACTATTGAACCTAGTGTCCACTATGTCCTTACTTTCAATAAGGAAAAAATTCTTAGCGTTTGCTAAGCATTTTCTCCCATAAGATTCGATGTGAATTATGTGTTTCAAACAATATACCTTATGGGAACTGCATAAGGTTTGATCCCTGATGTACCTTAATCACTCTAACAAATAACAACATAGAAAAAAAAGGAAAAAAATATTACCTACCCTTAATATTCTAAAACCCAAAAACTAAGGAAAGTTTTTTACCTTCCTTTAATTATGTACCTTAATCTCTATAAGAAATAACAACATATATTACTTAAAAAAAGAAAACCAAATAAAACAACCCTAAGTTCAATTACATATAAAGATATATGGTTTTCCCTATTCTTCCCTTTTAGCAAGAGGCTGCGGAGTTGTGGAGGATTTGTGAAAGAGGAACGGTTTGAAGGGTTTAGGAAAAATGCCACCAAATTTGAACCCATCTCAGGTTGTGGAGGTGTTTGTCCATGTGACGAGAGGAGAAGTTGGATCGACCTCTTCATTAGCCCCTAAAATTGGTCCTTCAGGTCTTTCACCGAAGAAAATCGAAGAAGAAATTACAAAGGAGACGACAAGAGATTAGAAGGGATTAAGGGTTACCGTGAAGATTGTTATACAAAATCATCAGGCTAAAGTTACAATTGTTCCTAGCACAGCTACCTTAGTGATTAAAGCCCAGAAAGAACCTGAACATGACAAGAAAAAGATGAAAAACATTAAACATATTGGAAACATCTTGGTGCATGATGTTATTGAAATTGTGAATATCATGAAGCCCAGAACCATAAAAAAACATCTTGTCGGAAATGTGAAGGAAATTTTGGGTTTATTTATTTCTGTTAGGCGTATTTTCGATGGCAAGATTCCCAAGGATTTACAGTCAGAGATTGATGAAGGATAGGTCGAGATTCAATAGGATTGATTGGAAGGAAACGGTTTTGTTTTAGTTATGTTTTATTGAGTTTTAATGTATTTGGTATTTGTTTTTTTTAAGGTTTGATTGGGGAACAATGGTTTAAATATTTATGGGTCTTTCATTGAATAAAAAGGAACACGCCAAATTTGGTTATAGTGGGTTTTTTTGCTTATTTAATGTTTGTGTATTTACTTGTTTAATGTACTTTGTATTCGTAGGCCTAAATTCCTTAATAAAACTGATTTATTTTGGTATTGTTATACTATAAATATCAGTTGGAAGCATTAAACCAAAATAAGAAATAACATCTAGTAAGATATTTATTGACTATGGTTTGTAATAATTTATTTTCACTTTACAAGACAAATCTCGTTTCCGATGAGTTTGGGGCATGAGGCTTAACTCATTGATAAACATTATCATAAGTGTTGGTGTAAAGGCTACAACAAGGTTGGGGTTTGGCAAGTTGTAAAATGGCCTGAATCTATGATGGCTATGTTGAGGGAAAGGGGGGTTCTACTGGAAGTTGATGTAGAGGAGTCAACTTTGATTACATACATTTGAGGTTTAAGACTGATGTAAGACCATATACAATTCCATTCTAGTGATATTTCTCTACAATCAAATGAACTATAAACATAATATCGATGAGGGGTTTTTAATACCATAACAATTATGATGGGAGCATAGCGACCGCTAAAATAGAGCATGATATTTTATTTTATTGCTATTTTCAAATTGTTGAACCTTGCGTCCACTATGCCCTTACTTTAGATAAAGAAAAAATTCTTAGTTTTCGCTAAGAATTTTATCCCATAAGATACGATGTGAATTATGTGTTTCAAAAAATATACCTTATGGTAACTACATAAGGCTTGATCCCTCTATATGGTATGTAATGCAGTTGTTGTCTCCACTAGGTACATCCCAGCCAACATGATATAATTATAACCAATGAAAAACACTAGTGATCCAAAGTTGTACATATAGTGTTTACAATGACCGTAATGGTAGGAGCCTCGTAGTCTCTCAGCTAGGTCGTGATTTATTGTTTTATCACAATTTTCAATAAAAGAAACTGTTGAAAGTAGCATCTGATGTGCCATTTCTTTCGATAAGTAATTAAACTAATCGTTAGGTAAATAATATTTCCGATATGAAACGTTGTGAAGAGCATCATACTTACATTTAGGAAAAGTGCAATCCTTCCCGTTTGTTTTGGATAGCTTGTTGTGGAATTTCCCACCTAGCACTACACTTAATATATCATTTTTATAATAGTTATAGACATTTAGACATAATGAATAAAGTTATGTCCGATATACATATACTTCACATTGTCTTATATAACAAAAAATTATGAGCTATCACTAACTCCACCAATGCAATATTTTTCTCAAATACTCTCCTCAAAATACCAAACATTAGATCTTTCGAATGCTATCCTTTAAACATGTTCATTAGTCTTGTTATAGGCATATAATCCTCACTACTACAGTATGACCAATATACACATAAATCACATAGTCTTGTAAAACAAAAAAATCCCAAGCTACCACAAACTCTCTTCAAAATACCAAATATTACATCTTAATGTCCTCTACGGTTTATCATTAAAAAGGTGTAAATGGCTTTAAAATGGTTTCAGGTTGTTCTTTTATATGTTGACTAGAAGTCTATCTATCATTAAAGTGTGTATTTTTTAACGTTCCTATCATGTCATGTATACAATGTTATGGCTTTTTTGGCTCATATGTAATACTTTCAAAAGGTACAAATGATTTTGTATCTTTCAATGCATCATAATTTTGATTTCAGACTTTTAGAAAAAAATTATTATTATTGATTTGATCCAAAAAATATGAATTACTGTAACCATTTGAATGATACATAAGATGTCTTATCAAAGCTTAGTGGTCCCTAACCATTAAGTTAATTACTCTGTTATGATACATAGTAAAGACCTCTAGAATTTGGTGTTTGTTAGGGTACTATTTACATTCCTTAACAAACAGTGCGAGAAAAACAATTTTAAGTTCATAAATAACCTAATTATTAATGTATTTTACTCTAAATATAGATAAAATGTCTTCCATTGTTCTCGCTCTATTCATAAAAATTTCATTCATTGCAGGTGGTATTTTTTGGAAGAAAAGAGATGAGGAATGGCTTTTGGAACTTAATTCCCCTGAAAATTACCACATCGACTTGTGGTTGTGTTTTTTTATAGATGACAATCACGAGGAAGTTGGTATTGATCTATCATCAGAAGTTATTGATTTGGGGACATTACGTGTCCAGGTGGAACATTTTAAATTTAAAAATAATAAGTGTCTTATTCTGGATATGGAGTTGGATGTTTCTTTTTTAGGAAATGGGAAATTCATACCTCTATAAACAGCGGACCATATTCCTATTAAAAATATGGTTGGAATTTGGAGATTCTAACAGATTCTGACAAAACTGGTTGTTTAAATGCAGAAGTCATTCAAAATGGTATATTTACAATATTTAGAAAATTGTATAAAAATGAGAAAACATCTTTTGTTTGTCATTTTCTGCATAGAAAAGGTTTTCTTTCACCTCCAAAACATTCCAAGTTGTTTACTATGCTGAGGAGAACATATTTGACTAAATTGGAGATAGACCCATCTAAATCAAAATTGCATGGGTTGAAAAGGAATACTAAGTAAACTAGGTCTTTTGAGGCTAGTGTAATAGTGAAGACATTTGATTCTTACTGCCGGAAAATAAAAGGAGACAACAAAATCATAGAAAAATTTCTACATTGTTTGAGAAATAAGCATCTGGACAATATTGTATTGACATCCTGTAGTGAATCCAATGTAATCAAAAAAATTAAATTGCATGAATCACACTATTGCCAATTGTCTGTATTGTTGGCTGAAGAAAGAAATGAAAAAAGAAATTGATTCCCACATTGGGGAAAAATGGAAAAATGGAAAAAATATCATGAGGTGGAAGAAGTTCTTCCCGTCATGGCTCAGACAATAATAGACAACTATGTGATGTCACTGGAAAGAAATATACCAGCAAGGGTGAAATTCATAGACAATTTTTCTTGTAAATGTGCATATCCATTCCAACTTCCATCAACTTTATCAGCTATACCTTTGACTAATCCTTTCAATGCTAAATGTGTGATCACTGATTTTTGCAATTTGGCTAGCGATATTTCTTCCAATGTTATGATGGAGCTTCTAACAGTTATTGGAACTAGTGTGTTGGATTGTATTAATATTATTATAATACCAACTGGTTATTCAAAAGTGTTAAGCGACACAGTACAAAGATACATGGAAAAGTTTAAATGCATTAGAGTATCAATTCTGGATAGATGCTATAGAATCTACGATAGCAATTGGATATTCAAAAGTTTGTGTCTTATGTACACAATATCTTGTGTGCAAAACTGTGACAATAAAGATGATTATAGAGAAGAGGTCACTATGGATTGGATGGATAAACTGCCACAAAAATTGGTAACTGCAAGTGAAATTGGCCTACAAGGAAACATCCATTCTTTTCTTTACAAAATATCATATGAGTTTTGGGCTGAGATGTTCACTTGATTTTGTTCTGTAAATTTTGTAGTACTAGTGCTTTACGGTGGTAGTGTCACACTCTGTGCATCAGTTGATTCCAAACTATGTGCCATTTTTATTGTTGAGATGCATAGGCAAGCGATGTTTTTGAAACATTACTATTCTCATATGAAGAAAGGTTCATTTCCAAAAACAACCTCAACAAGTGATTTTGTTCAATGGATTTAAACCTAAATAAGCTACTTATACAATTATTTCTTATGCAGACAACTACAAAGTTATTAAAGTTTATGTAAAATTATTTCACCCTGACACCACACAACAAATTCAACATGGTGATTTACTTTCAATCATTTTATAAATATGTTTAATGAGATTTATCTTCAATTGCCATGGTTTTCATTTTTTGTAACAAAGTTATGTTTTTTATAGTTCAGATGACAAATGTGGAGGACACAAGCACATCAGCCATGAACACGCCATTATACCCAGGTATATTAATCATATGAATTGAAAAACAAAATCGCTAATAAGCCCCACAAATTTATAAGACAAGAAATGATTATGCAGACAACCAATAAGGCCTGCAAATTTATGAGACAAGAAATGATAACTAACAGACTTTAGTTTATATGATTGGCTTAGGGTCAAAGAAGAAGTTTAAGGAAATCCATTTGTAATCTACAATAACAATTTAAAACGAACTATATAGAGCTTAGCAGACTCTATACATCCACGTTCATAACAAAAATGGTTTGACTAAAAAACCTTACATTCATCAAAATCTCGTTGATTTACAATTGCATATTGTCTACAATGTTTCATTGATTTGCTACTACATACTAACTATTTACATTGAATTAATTTTTTTTTGGATTCAACATCATCATAAAAATAACTACATACTACTTGATCTAGCTCATACATATGTAAAGAAACACTTGGCTAGCCTCATTAAAGGTTTTCCAGCTAAGTATAGTTCAACTAATGATGGCATAGCCTAGCGGTTGCAAATCCTCATCAATAGTTGAGGACTGTTATCCGCCAAAGGGTGGTTCAATGAATACAAGTGTATCTTAATTACTTATAAATTTGAATTATAATATAGAAAATAATTGATATTGTACTTACCATATCACCACAAAAACCACTATGTTTATCCATTTAAGTTTTCTACAACATGAAATCGATTATGAATTGATTAATGTTTATTTCAAATACATTATGCTTGCATTTTTAATAGGAAAAAATAGATTATGAATTGATGATTGTTTATTTGAAATAACTCTTAAATCAATAGATTCAACAATTTGTACTGGCGGTGTAATCAAATCCGCAATCTCAATCGGTAATTGTTATCCGTAAGCTAAAATGTTTTTTATTTCAATTGTTTTTAATTGATATGCGGCCAATGAAAATAAAATTTCTTTACTTCCATGCAAGTAGCGATAAGAGTTATTTACTCATTTCGTATATGGAGGAACTACTATATGGGATAAACAAAACATACAATATGAAGATGTCATTCAGGTTTGGTATGAAAGCTTTCAACCTGCGAGGTGGCCTGTCATAATTTATAAAATTACTATCACCATATTGTGAACTAGGATTCTAGTTCGACGTTCTCATTTCTACTGATGTTAAGAAGATATCAATGGGATTCAATAAAAAAATATCGACCGTATTGAATCCAAGAATCATTTGGAGAAAGGAACATTGCAATATAGGTGAGGGAATAGCAATAAGAGATGTAGAAAAGGTTTGGAGTAGAAATAATTTTTTATACATTTCGAAAAACACTTTGTAAATTACATTAGGTGCAAAGGGAAACCCTCTTGAAAATTTTATGGTGGGAATGAAAAGCAGACGCAAAGATTGTACAAAAATAAATGGTTGATGGCCGATTTGTAAAAAAAAATATCACAAATAGTGTCTCAGGAATTGAATGTGGTAGAGGGCATCAAATACTTGGAGCAAGAAAATGCTAAATAACTATTTATCTTTTCAGCATGTTGTTATGAATGTATTGCTTAACATTGCCAATAATATATACATTCATATGTTATTATGAAATGTATTGCATAACTCTATTCTATTATGTTGAGATTGTCGAAATATAAGTTGGGAGGATTTATACTTTCACTGAGTATAAGATGATAGTATCATTGAATAACTTATGTGGTGAATTATCAGAAAAACTTGCCCTTGAAAATTGTTAAAATAGTATTTTTTACACTGTTCATAAAATCAATATAAAATTATACTATATATACTTAATTATTTTTTAATAAAATTAATATATAATCTATAAAAAATTGACAGTCATATCTAAAATATACAAGTCATATGTGACGGTTATTTTAAAGATTTGTAACTATTTTATGGATAAAAAGGATTAAAAAACGTCTAAACGGGCATCAAATTTAACACCACATTGTGGCCTTTGTTGCAACCATTGAAGGATAAGAGAATATGTTTAGGATGATATTTGATCAAAAACTGAATTCGAGGGAACTTATTTTTTGGAGCTTCACTATGAAAAAACATAAATAATGCTTAGTGATTTCTAGTCCATTTAAAACCTAACCATTTTCTGTATATAACATAACATAAATAATGGTCTGCGGCCGCTAGCCCTTACAAAACATAAACATGTTCTGTACATAACATAGCATAAATAATGGCCAGTGGCCGTTAGCCCTTATAAAACATAAACGTGTTCTATAAATAACAAATCATAAATAATGGCTAGCGGACACCAACCCGTATAATGGATTCCAATATTTTATTTTCTATATTCCAATATATGGGACTTTGGAGTACATATAATTCCAATATAGCTGATTTTGTACTCCAATATATGTGATTCTGGATTCCAATAAATGTGATATTGGAATCCATTATGTGTGATTTTGGAATCCAATATGTGCAATTTTGGAGTGCAAATAATTGTGATATTTGAAATTTTGGAATCCAAAAATAGCAATATTGGATTCCAATATTGGCTATATTTTTTAGTTGTTGGGACTGGAATAAGTCCCAATTTGGTGAAATAAGCATTTTCATATTAGCTATTTCCATTGTTTTTTCTACTTAGATTAACTTTTATAAATTCCACATTTTTAGTTAATAATTTTGGTGAACCCATCTTTTTGAATAGTTTTCCTTAGGATCCAATCAAACCCTAATGGCTAAAGATCACTCATCTTCTTCACCCGTCATGTCTCACTTTAATGTTAACCCTATTTATGATGAGGTTGCCATAACTAAGCTCAAAGCTCTATTTAGTGCTCCGCTTGCAACACCCGATCATATTCAACAACTCTTAGATGGCCAACAACACGTGCCTACTAGTTTTGCAGATTCTACTACATGCATTAGCATTGTTGAGGATCCTATAAAATTTACTCATTGTACACCATGTTATATGGTCACTTGTGATCCCCCTTCTTATCTTTAATAAGAAACTTTAGATAATTCTCTTATTGATTACTTACTAGGTATTGACAATTATTCATAAGTTCATAATGATTCTTCTATTACTCTGACCATTGACATAGTTCCTTCTCATGACTCTACCATTTCTGACATTGCTTCTCTTATGACTAGTTTGTATACTTCTTTACACTATGTTGATGATCCTATTGATAGTGTTCTTAGCAATACCCTCATTTCTGAGTCTCTATCAAATAATGGTGAGCCACTTGAAGGTCATGATTCTCCTTCTTTGCATACTACCAAATGTGTCTCACCTACTCTATTAATATATTCCCTTCAAACTGAATTTAACACTATGCATGAGTCACCACCATTTGTTGCTTCTTCTTCTCCTACTGTTTCATCTCCTCTTACTAATTCACCTATGTTTCTCAACACATCTTCTATATAAGTTGACTCAATAGTTATTTTGTCTATTAAGGAGGTTTATGATGTTATTCTCACCATTGTTACAAATATTCAATATATATATCACATACCATAGCTTCCTCGGCACCTACTACTAGTGTTTCGTTTGCATCAGACCCTTCTCCATCACCTTTGGATATCCCTATGATCACTAAAAATGGAAAATTACAACCACTTAACACATTATCGTCATATTCCACCATCCCTTCACAAGCTATCCTTTCTATCATGCATGTTGTAGGATAGTTACAATCACAGGTTCAATCTCTCACTTTAGAAAGTAGGGCTTATTTTGCTTCCATTGACAACAATTCATTGCATGGAAATCCTATCCCTAAGAAGATTCATAATTATGCATTCCCTCATGACTTCACCATGCCTACTTTCACATATTTTTATGGTATGGGTGACCATGCTCATCAGCTACATTATTGTATGGCTATGGCTTCCTATTCTAATGATAGATTACTACTTAAGGTTTTCTACTATAGTCTTACCGATGTGGCGTTACAATAGTACACTCATCTCCCCTGTGGATCTATTAGTAATTTTTATGACATGGAGGATGGTCGGTTTATAATCAATAATGGCCCTAAGGTTACCTATGACTGGTTACCTACCCTACATTAGAGCTCCATGGAACCTATTAAGAATTATATTCTAAGATTCAATGTTTGTATCCATCAGCTTGTATTCCAACCCTTAGATCTTGAGAAGTAATTTTTTTTTTGTCATGGCCTCATTCCTCCACTCAAGAAACGATTACAGTATGATACACATGATTCATTCATTCTTCTATGCTATAAGGTTATTGACTTAGAACAAGATGCTCTCTCTACACAAATCATAGATCCTTCACACACCTCTACGACTATTGCCTAATCTAGTCCTCCGCCATAGCCTATGGTTGAGAATCCTCCATAGTCTCTATCTTTGTTTCCCAATAAAATTAAACAAGCTCAAACCACTTCACCACAGAAGCAGCTCAAACCACTTCACCACAAAAGCATACTCCTTCTCTAGCTCTGTGACAAGCTACTCCTCCTACCACTATACCTAAGTCATGTCAACATTCACATTTCTCTCATCACACTCGACCACGTGATGTGCTACATGTTTTACTTACTGAGAAATTAATTCACCTACCCTCTAACCATCATCATCCACAACAATGATTATAGCGTAAGTGTGACCAATCTTATTTTAATTATCATCGCATAAATGGCCATAGGGATAATGACTGTCTTGCCCTTCAAGATAGGTTGAAAAAATTATAGGATAATGGAATCATCTCTTTTGGTTCTCGCCCATGTGAGCAATCCATATCTCCTCTACCTCATCAGAGAGTTTCTAATACCATTGAGTCATCTTCTACATACGGTTCTTCGAATATGATATATTCACTGTAATATACTATTCATACGTGTTCTCCACCTCACCGATCACATTTATGTTATCTATGGCATCACGTTGCTACTTTTCATTGGATGCCATAGAACCTCGATTTTTAATATCCCACCACAACTCCATATGAAATTAATTTTGGTTCATACACTCATGATGCTTCCATTCCACATGCTTCCACCGCTCCACACTGCCTTGGTCTTTGGTAGGTGATTATTATAACCTTAATCCTTGATGACACACTTGTGTTCTTACAGTTCTTACACAACTGTTGAGAGATTAGTTTAAGGAACCTCTCCTCAACCGCTTCATATTTTTCATCTAGTACACTCAATCATTTCGCGATGACGCACTCTTACTTATATGACTCATACTTGAATATTGAGGGGTCTTAACTACATGAGCGTATTCATTCACATACTAGGGGGAATCACTAGTTTCCCCCCTCCTATTTTCATCATACTAACGTATTACAACTATATTCAGTTTTCACACATTCATCACACTACATTCATTTTTCTATCATACATATTTTCATCTCTTCTACTATCATTCTTACACTAATTGTATGTTACACGTTCCATTCAATAAACATTTCATTAATCACATTACATTTGTTATCTATTATCATTCACCATACACATTTTTCCTACCATTACCAACATTATAATGAAAATCTACACTAATCAAACCATATACAACATATATACTAGGACAATAACCATAGAATCATACATCAAACACATTGTGTTTAATCATCATATATCAAAAACATACCTCCATACACATTTCTCAAATACAATCATCATAACAAAACATGCCTCATCATTGGGGGAAACACCCCCACATCATATATAATAGTGAAAATCACACCTCATCATCACTATCGTTCTCGGGTACTACGAGAGCCCTAAAACTAGATGCCTCTCCACTAATGCGACACCATTGTTCATGGCCCTGATACCTCTCTGCATGCCTCCATAACAAATTAATCTCAGTATCCTACTCAGATTACTACCGCTACACATCTACATATTGTGCAAACACATTTTGTGCCAAGGGACCACCTCTTACAGCATCTCAGGCTCATTGAGTCTCATCACGTGCCTCATCCCTCTTGCTTAGTAGCACAATACATGTCACCACTGTTATGGCCATTGGCTTAAATAAATGGGTATGCTCGCTTGGAATATCATCAACATGTTCAAGTATACCTCCACCAAGCACATATTTTGGCACATTCCATGTTAATGTGCAGATCGATGTGTCCACGATCAACAACCAATACGCATCACCTATAGACACAAAATTACACAACACATTAGATAACCATATATAACAACGTAGGAAACCCACTAAATACATAATGCACATACACAAATACTTACACTCAGCTACAGTCATTTCCATAGGATTGGCGACATCTACTTCTCCCCATCCTCCTCCTCCATGTGGTAACTCCATTTTCCCTACGAACAACAGATACATCAATACCCACAGGTGAGCTTCCCACCATGCCCAATACTCCTCGGTGTAACCCACATCATCTCCATCAACAAGATCTATTGTTGTTTCTCCATCATCTGGCCTCAGTGGTACTAGTTTCTCTGTTGTGGGCCCTGGTCTAGCTCCATCCCTCCTAGGTGCTCTGACAACTCTCAACCATATATATAGCTCTGGGGAACATCCTGAACCATGCCAAAATGACATGATACTCTCTACCTAAAAAAATCTCCGCCACTCCTAGAAAGTTGTTCTCTAGCCACACGGTCCTCCGAATACATTACATCTTCATAGCATCTTCGAGCCTTCCCCCATAGTCATGGTATGGCCTCCATATAACCGTCTCAGGCCCCATCTTATCTATAAGTGCATTGTATGTATTTGTGTCCATCTTCCTAGCATGAATGTTAACCCACCATCGTTCATATATCTCTAGCCTAGCCCACTCTGCTCTTTGACCTCCAATTGGCCTAAAAAATTCTATGTGCTCATATTCCCATACATGCAATAACGTAGTATCTCCCAAACCACCTCCATGCTCATCATGCGTAAATTGATATAGGTCTCTATATAGGTGTTTCAACACACACCGTGCATACACATATCGCATACCCTCTTCCTCTATTCACTGGCATATGTCATGCATCTTATACAAGATGCCTAAACCTCCTCCCTCTACCACTAGACATGAAACAATCATAATCGCTAAGAATTTCTGTAAGCATGGAACACTAAACTGTGATATAACATCTAAATTGATATGGGACTCAGCAGGTACTCAATTTCCCACAAAATATCATCTCGCGGCTCACATCTCTCACTCCATATCCTCCATTTACATAGATTTTATTCTCTCCCCAACAATTGGCAATCGTAATATGCAATATCATCCTCCAATGTAACAGTCATCTCCCCTATAGGCAACCAAAATGTGCATGTATCAGCACACCACCAGTCACATAACGCAGTCAACATGGGAATATTATGGGGCACATCCCCCATTTGTGTTATGTGTCATAGGCTGACACAATCCATCACATTCTAGATCATCATCTAGTAGACCCAATTCTAAGCAACGTACTCATATGACACCCACTACAGAACTCTCTCAAGTGGATATCCCTTTGCATACCACAAAACAACAAACGTAGTGTTAGAAAAAATTACAAGCTCAAATGTAATCGCGTATCATACTAGAAACATTTTTTTCACCATTATCCACCAAATACACACATTCTAGACTAGGGTTCCTAGATGTAGGACTGGGGTGCCTAGGATCAGGACACTAGCACTCGATTCTAGGCACTCTTGTCATAGGGGTCATTAGTTCCCTCATTGTTATTGTTTAGGTCCTAAATGCCGTGAAAATTAAAAATATCAAATTTTCAAAAATTCAATACAAATGATTATTACACCATATATTTTGCAAAAATCAATGCACTAACCAACTCCGTGGTCGTACGCGACGCTATAACCATCACCACCCTCTCAAACTGACTAGGACGCGTTGCTCTCACTTACATCATTTTCCCTTACTTCGTACACACTCTCACAATAACATAAACCCCAAATGAAGTAATTAAACACCTTTTCACTTTACTATTTATAGTTACTTGTCTTCACCTACCTTATTATAGTCACCATCTTGCACTTACTTTGGCAACTAATACATACTAGATCATTTTTGTCATATCTTGAGTGTTTCTTCTCCAATTTGCACCCCGTTTGTGGCATTATTATCATAATAATGTCTACCACCGTATTAAACAAATCCATGCACATTATCCATCTTCATAGTCAGGCATGATTAAACCATTATTCTAACGAGCTAACTGATGTTAGCTTGAGCCAATGGAAAGAGATAATTATTTGGATCCAAATACAACAATATCTTTAGGTCCTTATCGACCAAGTTGGTGTAGTTGGCCTTTGGCCTACACTTAAAGAGGAATCAAATGATAAAGATCATCTTCATCATATTTAACATTTGATTCCTCTTTAAGTGTAGGCCAAAGGCCAACTACACCAACTTGGTCGATAATCCATTCAATTTATACACATTTTTATGTTTTTAACCACTTTCTATTTATCTCGTGCTTACTTTCGGCTTAACACTCATTCTTTTCATCACTTCCCCTTTCACCAAAAAGGGGGCATACCATTGGGTTCATCCTATAATTCCCCTTACTAAGCATTCAAACATTACAAATTCACTGATTACTAATTCCCCGCGCAACATTTCACCATTAATTCCCATTAACGACCAAATATGAGGGCAAAAAACACACATTTTTTCCATGAGACATTTTATTACTTCCCTCTAATGACCTAACTTGGGGGAAACAAGCGATTAAAAATATTTCCATGTGATTATTCAACAATTTTTATCAATTTCCCCCTAATGATCTAACCTAGGGGCAACTTACGTAAAATTTCTCCATGAGTAACCAATCAAACAATTGACCAATCAATCAATCCATCAATTAACACATTCAAAATTCCAAAAAATCAATATCATTCAATTAATACAAGTTCAACACAATTCACCTCCCTAATGACCTAACTTGGGAGTTATATGTGGCCTCCCAGATGACCTAACTTGGGAAGTTAGTCCACATTTTGCACTTTGCTTCCAGATGACCTATCATGGAAGCCCTCTCACATTTTGGGCTTGCTTCCAGATGACCTAACTTGGAAACCATCATATATTTCACTTTCACTTCCAGATGACCTAACTTGGAAGTTATCACATTGCAACGACACCCGTGCAGTGGGGGCAAGAGTGTCTTTCCTATACCACTCCTATATGGGTCAAATGTTTGATCAAAATTATTTGGATCCAAAACCACAAAATTTTATCTGAGTTCATCTGCAGTGGCTAGATCTTGAGGATGTAGTTAGAGATTGGAGAATAACACACTTTTCTCCCTACACTCTTCCTCTAGCGGTAGGTTGCCCAAATCCTATGGTTGTTCATTCATATACAAGTGTTTAGGTTGAGAAATGATAACTCCCTACACCATCTCATCATTATCATACGTCATAATCATCACTTTCATTTAGCACACTTCATCTCAACGTTTGCACTTTTTCACTATGTTATTTGGATCAACCCACTAATCCATGGTTTGACACGCTTTTATGGTTCTATCGACACGTTTCTACTACACAATCTGTGCATTCTACTACAACATGGGCTTCTCCAACTTTTCTCAAGTATGCATCTCCATCTACATTATATGTTACCAAGCTTTTTGCTCACCAAGATCAAGTGGGGGAAAATGTAGTCACAAAATCACACACTTACTATTACATTTATACCGCCAAGTATGTTATTTTATATATGGATCTGCGTATAATAAAAGTATTCATTAATGAGTTATCCCCTATTCTTGTCGTCAGTTAGTTGGTCATCATCATCATTTGTCTAGTACAATCATCAGTTTTCTATACATTTTTAGTCATCTCTTAGGGAGTCTTAGGTGTTGTAATTTACTTGATTGTCATCTTTAGTCCTTGATTAGGGTGCCTAGGGTCATGCTGGGGCACTTATAGGTGCCTCGGTCCCCATAAAACTTGGGTCTAATTTATCTATTCGAGTTTGTCTTTATTATTTTTCCGCTCATTCCCATAAGTACTAGTTGGCATGTCGGGTCATTAGTGTCAAAATTTGAAAAAGAGATCCCTATCTAAACATAGCATACTCACTATATTATGGGCAAACTATCATCTATCACAGGCTAGCTATCTACTAAGGCAAGGGACTGCATTTGGGCATCATTTACATCTACATCACACAAGCATAGGGGAAAGGGTTGCATTCATTCTATTCCATCCACCATTTGCATCTTTACATCTACTTATTGCCCCCTACTTTTGTGTCATTGACGCTAGGGCTCCATAGGCACACAATTACACACAAAAGCACATAAAAATACATTAGGTTTGGAATGTAGTGCATCGTTTAGTTGTAAGTCCACCATTGTGGATGGCTAAGGTCAGGCCGGCCCCTTCATACGCATCTTTCTTTTTTAGGGAATTGATGCTTTGTATGGGAGTTTTGCAGGTAGATCTTCATATCAAATTCATGGCGACATAAGAGAACATATTGTGAGCCAAATTTAAAGAAATTGTGAAGACATAATGACACTTTCATATTCATATTTTGAGCTTTTCTGCAAACCAGAGAGCCCGTAGGCACCCGAGTCCTCTCCCAGGTGCCCTAATAAAAAAATATCTTCACTTGTTGCAATTTCCTGGGTAGCACCATCATTCCCTGCCCTGTCCCCACATCAATTTGTTTAGTCTAGCACACAATGAGGTAAGTTAATTCCAGACAAGTACTTTATCCATTCTTATCCATTCTATTTCAATTGTTCTATTTCATTTAAATATTAAAATATAATACTTAGCATTTGTATTTCACTTTATATTAACTATTTCCATTGTTGTTTCTACTTATATTAACTCTGATAAATTCCACATTTTTAATTAATCACTTTGTGTTTTACACACCTATGCATTGTACACATTCTACACACTACATTATTATACATTTTTACATCACACGCACTTCACACTTCCACATGTATATCATTTGCACATATTTCTTTGCACACTACACATTTCGCATTACATACTTCACATATCACACACCTATTACATTTTCTCATCACTACATCTACTACACATCTTGCACATTTTACTCATCTACTTCAATGCATTGCACTCACTACCCGATGATGCACTCTAGTCAATTGGTTCACACTCAACTGCTGAGGGTCTAAATAAAATTTTTAATTTTTGTAAATAGGAATATCAACATGTCAAAGGTGTTATTTCTAGTAATGACACATGTCATTGAATTATTTAATAATGGCATTATATTAAACTAGCAAATGCATCCACATGTGCATGGGAAAGACTGATAGGTGTATGGCTGAATATATTAGAATGACAATATTCTATATACATTTAAACAACAACATGAAAGGGGAATGTAATATGATGCATGTATTTGGAATTTTAAACTCTCAAAAACTTCATAGTTGAAGGAACTATTTTAAGTATGAAGAACGCAAAATTATTATCCGATGTGTAAAAAATAAGTGAATATGTGAGGTAAAAGTCTCATTTTCTCACGACCTTTAAAACAATATTCTTTATAATTGGTGTTGGCTCAAGATAATAATCTTTAAAAATGTTGGCACACTAACTTCCCTTTCTGCAATGAAAGACATCAAAATTAAAAGAAAAAAGAGATTGTAATTTTTTTTTTACCATTATGTAAAATGTGAAATAAATATTCCGAAGCTAAGATCTAAAAAATGATATTAATTTCATCAACAATTTATATTTAACATTCAAAAAAATTATTACAAATGTGGAGATTTATGAAATATGGATATTACTAGCATACTTAACTTATAGAAATTTATGTAAAATATGCCAAAGGTATAGTTTATTGTTTTTTTAATGTAATTATTTAAGTGCAAAGTAAAATTACATTCGTAGCAGTAAAATTACATTTGTATTTGTTTTTTCTTATGTAATTATTTATGTGTAAAGTAAAATTACATTTATATTTGTTTGTATTTTCAAATAGATAAGTGGGCCCGTCAATTTTTATTTCATGGGCAAAAAATTAATTTAATTCACGGGCACGAAATTTGACTCTTTCACTCCATATATACAAGTGTAGATGCCTCTCGGCATAATTAGCTCAATAAACATATGGTTTTTTACATGCATTGAATTTGAACTTGCCGCATGTGAAGTACTCTTTAATCATTAAGGTGAAGTCATGTTTAAAATTGAAAAAGGTCACTTGGATTAATGATATAGTTGTTTGGTGTGATGGCTATATATGCAGAGCTGAATTAAAGGTCGGGAGCGCGCTAGGCAATAGTTTGAGTGGACACCCTCCTCACAAATTTAGTTAATATTTTTCCACCAAGTAAATAAATAAAATATGCCTATATTCTTGTATTTTTAAATTTACATTAAAGTCATAATAAAATAATAATAAAAAATAACTTATTAAAAAGTATGCAAAATATTCCATGGATGGAAAAAATTAATGGTAGGAGATGCTCAGAATGCAAATAATACTATATTTATACAAGGCTTCTTAGAAGTCTTATTTAGCTATATCAAGTAGGTGACAGTAACTCCATCCTAAAATAAAGCACCATTTTTTTTACAAAGAAACAAGAACGTTTACGTATCTCCCATGGTTTTGTGTAGAGTTGTATTTGGATTTGGCCCACCAGTTCCTTCATAAAAAATAATAGACATTTCTGCCAAAAAATTAAGAATAGATAATTAAATATTGTTTCCCTTCAATTATGCTCACCCTCTAACACCAATGACGTTACAAATAATTACATTAACCTTTTTGTAGAATAAATTATACACCTACATAATCTAGAGCTACATCAAAGAATGAGTAATAATACCAACAAAATCATATGCACTTATAAATATGTGATATTTCCTTCTACTTGCAAAAATATTACAAAACTAGCGCCCCCTGACTGCGAACGCCCTAAGAAACTGCCTAATTTGCCTAAGGCTCAATCCCCCTTACATATGTGGATGTTAATATTTCATATTATTCCTCTCGATTATTTTAAACTATATAATCAATGTTATTATGAATTGTGAAGTGTTTTAATGTGTGTGTGTGATATGAAGTAGATGCATTCAAAACTATACGATGAATTTAGTAGATATTAACAAGCTTTCTACAATCATATTATTTGTTTCTCTATATTCTTCTAAAACACGATCATTTTGGAAGGTAGAGTGTAAATATTGTTTCCATGACATGAGAATTATCCACTTCCAACATCTTAAACAAGCAAAAACAAAAAAAAAAACATAAACAGGAACTTTTTTGAAGATAAAGTTAAATAAATTAAAAAATCTTCACTATTTATAATCAACTTCATTTTATTTTTTATTATAATAATTTACCTAGAAAATTTCCATTATATTTTTGGTATATATTGATACAACTTAGTAGAAATATAGAACCCTCCAAGACAATGTTGTATATACGGGTGTGATATAATGCTCTCTTTTTTCCGAGCATGGAAACCGAAACTCTCTTTTTTACGGGTCTTTGTCTCACATACTTTTGATCCCACTAATGTTAGGACATACTTTTTGACCCACTGAAGAGACGGAAATTGCAAAGGTTGGTGCCAGCTGGAAAATAACGATATCCTAGAAATGCGCTGCACTTGGCGGTGGCAACTTGCACGTAAATGTTTGAACAGGAATATTCTTCAAAGGAACGAACTTAATGCCAAATGCCAGCTGGAAAATAAGTGGAGGCCACCGTCGGCTGAGAAACATTTAGTATTGTGATTGATTTTTGTATCCGACTGTTGTGCACATAAAAATCATGCAAAAATCATGCGTTGACATTATAACACAAAGGTTAATACAAAAAAAATCATATGTATTTAGCCACTTCATCAAAAAGTAGGTCCTACCATATACATGGATGTATGTATGGAACATACATCCATCCGATCACGTCAAGTACACACCCTATAAATCAGTGCACGGTTGTCTGTGATGGCAATAAACGGTTATCTGTAATGTATTGGCACCACAAAATCAGAGCACGTTTCTCGGTAATGGCAACCTACAAAACAGGAGACGCATCCTTGGCTTTCCATTTCTTTTTCGTTCTCTGGCTCAACTTCCTCGTAAACGGTAAGTCCCACTCCCACGTCCGTTATTTATGGTATTTCCTTTCCGTTAATTGGTACGTATTGGCAATTGCTTCGCTCAATGTCAAATTTGTATGTTAAGAAATGTAATGAGCATGCTTATTCATGGATGGCAGGGGTAGAGACAGGGGCAGGGGCAGGGGCAGAGGCGCCATCGTTGACACTGATAAACAAGTGCCACTACACGGTCACAGGCACGCGACGGCCGGTGTTTCAGATATTGGATGGCGAGAGCGTGACACTCGAGTCCCCCGCGGGGTGTTCCCGCACCCTCTGCACTTTCGGTGACCACGGAAATGATAACTGCGCCACGGGCACCTGCGGAATGATCTCCCTACTGTGCAACGGCGACTTGTACGACGTGGATGGCTACAATCTCCCCATACTCGTGGTGGAGGCGAATGGTAGCGCCTGCACTGGGTGCGTGGAATTCCAAGTAGAGAGCGGCGTGGGTTGCAAGAGCAGCGGACCCTTCGCCACTCCCAACACCTGCAAATCCTCTTCTTATTCGCAGCTTTTCAACAAGTTCTGCCCCACCGCTTACAGTAGCTACGCCCTCGATGACGCCTGCAGCACCTTCGCGTGTACTTGTATTACTATAATGCTATTCTTATGGTTGCAGAGGACAGCAGATCAGAGCAGACTAAGGTTGGTATTTTATATGTTACTAGTGTTGATCACACTTGCCTCTGCGGCTCGGCCTACCCTTAACGCCCACAACACCAATTTCATCGATGCAACTATGCACAACTCCGATTCCTGCCCACACTGTCATCGCCTCAGTCCAGCCCCTGCAAGTCCAGATTCTTCCCACCGAAACTGTGAAGGCAACAGTCCTGCATGCTCTCCCCACTAACCCAGTTTTATCACATCAAAGGTTTATATTTATTTTAACTAGAGAAAAATTTGAGCATGGCAGACTACATGATTCAGAAAGAATCCACCGTTCTTATGGTCGTGCATCTTTTTGGTGGACGTTCGAAATGTGAAGATTATATAACAGTGCATATGTCGGAAACATACCAGCCATTACATCAAACTATATTCTGTTGTGTTTTGATTTGTTATTGTTCAACATATAAGCACGGATAACTTAGGATTTTGTGGTCACATCAGAAGAATAAATCACATGAAAAGAAGCACCAGGTTTTGAAACTATTTCAGTGTTTGAAAACCATCTCCATATAATTTTGGCTATGGAACAATATTTTTTAAATTTTATTTTATTTTAAAATATAATTTTTTTATTTATATCATTAGGGTATGTTTTGACTTAGTACCTGGACCATTTTCTCACTTCCGACTTCTAAAAATATTCACTCAAACTACCAATAAATTTAAGTATGAAAACTTAATTCTCTCTGTTATTTCAATTATTATGATTTCATATACACCTATAATCTGGTGAACCCACATTGAATTCCTTAAGCCTAATAGAATATCATCCTTATATCAATCGCATTGATATTCTAATTGAAGTCTCCATATTACTATCATAACATGGATCATTCACTACATTAAGATAATGGGTTCTATATCCACAAAAAATTCATATTCTTTTTTGTCTTTTTACAAAATACAGATCCAAATTTAATAGACTGATCCTACATTTATTTTTTTGGAAACATCAAAGATGACTAAATTCATAATGTAAAATATAGCAAGGATTGCACAATTCTCTATTCTACCATTTTTCACAATTCAAATATCGTTACAAATATACTATTCAAAAAATTGGGATGATTATCAAGTGTTTTGGATCAATCATTTTGAAATTGTGAAACATTCCATGATAATAATAAATTTGTAGATCACAAATTTTAAATTGTAAATATACTCTTATTTTCATATTTTGTACAAGGCTATCTGATTTTAAAAATTATGAACTTATTATTTTCTAATTTAATAATAATTTTCAATAAAAATATTCAATTGTATCAAAATTGATACAATATGTTGAGTGAAAAAATAATTTTACATTTGGAGTGTGTGTGTGTGTGTGTGTGTGTGTGTGTGTGTGTGAGAGAGAGAGAGAGAGAGAGAGAGAGAGAGAGAGAGAGAGAGAGAGAGAGAATGTGTGCATGTGTGTGCGTGCGTACAACTGTGTGTGCATGTTCTGTTGTGTGTACAAATACATTTGATTGACATTATTTTGTGCATCTAAATTATAGTCAACAATATGTTAATTATTTTATTCTAATTATAAAATATTCATAATAAGATGTAATATATAATGACAATGGGGCACAAATTTTCATGTTGTGATCATCTAAATGAAGTTGATTAGAGTAAAATTTTATTAGTCTAGATATGAATGGAAATATAGACGTTAACCACATCTACATGGATATAAATGGTTACATTGAGTACTAAACATAGACAAAAATGATTGGACTAATAATCATCAGATAGAAATTATGATAAATTCTTCTATTACATTACTTTTACATGGAAACGTCATGAAGATCCACACAAACATTCTATGTTATCAATCCACACACACACGCACGCGCGCGCGCGCTCGCGTGCGCTCGCACACGCACACGCACACGCACACTCGCGCGCGCTCGCGTGCGCGCGCACACGCACACGCACACGCACACGTGCACACACACACACATAGTGTTACTATTTTCTTAACGTAAATGACAAATTTTGTATTATTATAAATTATAGGAGTCACATAATTTTACACAATGTTTGTGTCTTTCAAATAAAATAAAACTATAAAAAATGGATATGAAACATGACTATGTTAGGGAAAATTTTAAGGAACCCCCCTAAAAAAACTTATAGAAATCGTGACGAATAAACTTATAACCAATTTCATGGTTTTGTCGAATATCCTTGTAACAAGTTTCGTTCTTTCGAGGAAAATGGTATAAATATTAAAAATAGTTGGAAATCGATTGGTGAATCTTCGGTAACTAGTCTAGCGAATACCCTCTGTCGAATTTGACTGTAACAAGGCCCAAAAAATTTTATTTCTTTTACATGCCACCCTGCCTTACCTCACTGACACTATAGACCCAAAACTTTATTGAATCGGTTCATTCTGCAGGCTTGGAGTTTGGGGAATGTCTTTGTCTTGGGGAGGCCCAAAATCCTACCATGTGTCTGTCTAATAGGCACCAACCAGTCTACATAGACCTTGTCCACATTAGCCATCAAACGAGAATGATGAAAAAACCAATAACTTCAGTTCCTAGGAAAATATTATCATCCCAAAATGATCTTGCAGATACAAGATGTACAGTGATCAATGCAAAAGAGAACAACTTACAAATATTCCAACACATCCCCAATGGGATCTCATCCCCTCCTACAGGAAAACAGAAACACAATTGACTAGGAATAGGTAATATATGAGTTTATAAAGGAGAATTATAGTATACCTAATTCATTTCTTACATAGACCAATTGGATCTTTTTTCATAGTTGTTAATCAAATTGTATATAACACCATATCCTTTGTTAAAAGGACATTGGTAACCACAAAAACAATCGCATATGCAATCTTCACTCCAACCATAAACTATCTCATAAAATGAAGCCATTACAAAAACCACATAGAGCAAAAAATGATATCAATGACGATATACTTGCCATTGTATTAAGTCATTTGACATAAATGAATTTGTTTAAAGTTTTCATTCTCTAAGGCCAATCATTTGAATTTTGTTCAAAATATAATTTTCTCTCTATATATTGTGCTAAACTGCAAAAAAAAAATGTTCACATGATGGTATACCATCGCCATAACAACATAATAATGATAGAAAAATTTCCAAGCATATAACAATATGTTTTACGAAGGAAAGGGGAGAAAACCATGGGTGTATATAATATAAATAATTATGCAAGGTCAATGATGTTGTATACCCGCAATAACACTGCACCTACCACATCTCCAAAAAAAATGCAAGTGCCATGGTCAGTCCAATCAACATATCTAGAAAGAGCATCAGCTTCAATCAGTAAAATATTTTCAAAGCCACCAACATTTCAATATGTAAAAACATTTATAAAAATGGATACATAGCCATTAAGTATATCAATTTTAGAAGTGAATATATATTGCATATGCACTCAGGGTGGCCACCTTCTTCCGTGTCAAAATAGGTGAACACTTCATTGAGTTGGCTTTCAATTTCCTTCCCTTCAAACAATTTATTATGCCCACTACTTCCCACAGAAGCAGTGTCCATATTTAACAAGTGATGTTCTTCACCTTTGAATGTATAATGTAGTGTGTATATCCAAACTCTTTAATGCAGTCTACTATCCAAATTCTCTGTTGGTGTGGGTTAGGAAAATTTTATGAAGCCCAGGAACCAATCATTTTTTCCAACCACCTCTTCCTTAATGGCGACTATATTACTTGGTAGATCATGTTTCCTTGAGCATGTTGTCATTGCCCTCCTTCCTTAGTTATAAGGTATGGATATGGTGTATCCTTCCCATTAATTCAATCTCCAAACTTGTAACACATATATGTTACTTATATCCCTGGCCTCTGGTTCTACTTCATTATCTCATGTTGTTGAGCAGAGGGGCAAAGAAATAAAGCAAAAAGAGCTTCACAAAAATTCAAGAATCATAGAGCTTATTAAAGAGTTGGTTTGCCATTTAAAAAACTATGAACTGATCAAACTATTGCAGAAATGACATGAAGTTAATCCAATTAATGTTATTCCATTGTCCTAATCCAAAACAGAACCCAATCCAATGAACTGTTTAATTTTACTGAACCCAATTTAAAAATACGTGTACATACTTAAATTATGCATGTTCAAACTAAAAAAATATATGTAGAGATGGCACCATCCCCACAGGTATTTCTTCACACTCTTCAACCTAATACCATTTCACTGTACTGATCAAAAACACCCAAAATTTTAGAAAGACTTAATTCAGTCCTGTGAAATTTAAATTATACCAAACCCATTTAGAATAGCTTGAATTTTGCATGTTTCAAAGCATAAACATTTTTTCAATAAAGATGGAAATGCCACCAACCTAATTGGGTTTTTTCCATGGCCTTCAACCCAACCCCAATCGACACTGCTAATCATAAATACCCAAAAGACTAAACCCAATCATATGAATTGTTAATATACCCATTTAAAAAAAAAGAGCTCACATTCAAGAACTGAAATCATGCATGTTTGAAATATAATGGGGAAGAACTACAAACCCCAAAAGATTATAATAGTGTCCTCCATCAGGATTTCAGAAGAAAGAGATTTTAACATACACACGAAAAGTAGATCAAATTTCTAGAAAACTATACTTTCAGGCATATCTGAAACATGACTTGAGATGAGTTTTTAGGACTGAGTAGTTTTTGGTTGTTGTCAGCCAAGCGAGGCATTGCCAAACCTGGTGTAGAATAAAAATGTGCTTGTAATTTAGGCTGTATTGTTGGTAATTATTTTCAAAATACATAGTAATTCATGAAGGGTAGGGGCAGGTGGCCACATGCAGGAATCAACGAATGGGTGCCTTTCCTGGGTGCAAAACACATTGGTTTAGTAAATCTATCACCACTTTCTCATACCATGCATCCTCAGCCTTGGCTTCCATCATGGAATTTTTCCAAGCAGTTCACATACCCTATATAGCCTTAAAGAAAAGCTAGAAAATAAAAAATCCAAGCCCAAACAAAATCAAAGGAAAGGCACTAAACCCTATTTTCAAACAAAGAACTAACCTTGATAATTAATGAAGGATTTTTTCCACCTCGATAGACTAAATTCAGAACATCTTGGCCTAAATTCACATGCTTTTTACAAAAATCCACGAATTTACTAAATTTATTTGTTCAACCTACATAGGGAACACTAAATTGTTAGAAAAAAAGAAACCCCTTACAAACTTTGAGATGCTTCAGTGGCCACAATGCAAATACGAACACAACAGAATTGAATTCACAGTGAGAAGAAGAAGATTCACTAAATTCAATCACAATTTTTTTTGGATTCATCAATTCTGGAAGTCATACAAGTCTATCAAAATGGAAAATCGAGGAATAAATACCAACGAAAAAGGGAGAAAATATTAACATTAGAATCAAATTTACGTCAATTGAAGCTTTATTTTCGCTAATTTCAGGTATTTGATAAATTGATGAAGATATCAATGTAAGTTTCTCAAATTCTTGAAACTTTCGGCAAAAACAAATGATCCACACACAACAACTAAAAAAAGGGCCATGTGGAACACCAATTTTGATACAATTTCCCAAACCTCGAATCCAAAACAACGTAACGGGAATTTTGAGATCATTTAACGGGAAACTTTAATTATAAGAGCTCGAATTAAATGTTATTAAAAGAGCCAGAAGTGGGAGACTCGGCAGTTAGGAAGCGATCACAATAGCTATTCTAAGTTTTTTAAAGCATGCAAACTACAATTTTTCGATGGAAACTGTTGATACAGAAGTTGCAACAACCTGCAGGGATCTTGGGGTTGTAAGAAAAATCTCCCAGTTGGCCTTGCTTTGCAAATGAGATCAATATTACGCAATCCTATAGACCATGGATAGATACCCTGCATTCACAATGAAACTGTTAAAAAAGAATAGCTAAAGACACGAAAAAACAACCACTAAAACCAGCTAAAAACAAAAATGTCAAAACTCCCGTCAAATTTAAGCTCGTTGCAAAAACGTCAAAATAACTGTCAAATTTAATCCATTGGCGTGAATGACTGGAGATGCCTTTCCCATAGGGGGAATGCCTTCGATGTAATTATTGTTCTCATGCATTCTTAATTTATAATAAAAATTTAAACAAATCCATGAAATAAATGTACCAACAAATCAAGTTATTAATATATTGGATATATTGAGAGATGAATGGACATAAAATGTGTTCTCAAAAAATATTTTTTTTGTTTGAAACCTGGACAGTCATAGCTCACCATATCCCACGGTTGAGGTGGGCAAACTTCTTCGACTAAGCGACCAAGGCCTGGATCACAACCTCATCCCTTATTATGGAATCTCTTGGCTTCGCATTCAGTGAGAATTGAACCCTAGTGGGCTTTTTAAAAACCAAACATCTTTCACCATTAAGTCAAATGCCATTTGATGACTCATATTCTATGGTTTTTTTTCTTTTTCTATTCTATAGTTGTTTTCATGTGTTTTGGAAAAGAAATCATTATAGGTAATTGTCAATATTTGTAAGAAAATAATAGTTCTTCATCAAGTGAAACTATTATGGGCAGGGCCGACTTAAAGGTCGAGAGCGCCCTAGGCAATAGTTTGAGTGGGCGCCCTCCTCAAAAATTTATTTAATATTTTTTTTCCATAAAGTAAATAAATAAAATATGTTTATATTTTTGTATTTTTAAATTTACATCATGGTCATAATAAAATAATAATAAAAATATATTATTAAATTATCACAGAAGGATGAAAAATATATTATGGATGGAAAAATTTAATTGTAGGAGATGCTCAGAATGCAAAAAATATAATATTTTATACAAGGCTTCTTACAAGTCTAATTTAGCCTTATCAAGTACGTGACATGAACTCTATCTTGAAATAAAGCACCATTTTTTTCCAAAGAAACAAAAATGTTTATGTAGCTCCCATGGTTTTGTGAAGAGTCATATTTGGACTAGGCCTACAGATTCCTCCATAAAAAAATAATAGAAAATTTCCCCACAAAATTAAGAATAGAAAATTAAATACTTGTTTCCTTTAATTATACTCACCTCTATTAGATACACCAACAACATTATAAAAAATGCATTAACCTTTTTCTAAAACAAATTACACACCTATATAATCTGGAGCTATATCAGAGAATGGGTAAAAATATCAAAAAAAATCATATGTGCTTATAAATATGTGATATTTTCTTTTACTTGAAAAAATATTACAAAATGTTTTTATATGTCTGCATGAAATTTATGTTACTATACAATAATATCTATAAATGGGTTGATCAATATTAAGTCTTTAGATAAACTATTTTGAAGTTAAGTTCTAAAATTAACAGACAAAAAAGAAATTTTTAGATTCAGCCGCCCCCTAATGGCTAGCGCCCTAGGCAACTGCCTAGTTTGCCTAAGGCTTAATCCCCCTCTGATTATGGGTACGCAATGATGTGTAAACATCAACAACAATTCCATGGGACCTGCGTGGATGCCCATCCAACGACAAGCAACACTACCAGCTTGATGGAAAGAATCTTCACCGTTAAATTTGATTGTAGTGGAAGCTTCTCACTTTTTTCACTTTTTTCATTCAATTCCATGAAATTTCCTAAATTGTATACTTGATACCGACGAAATATACATATAGATCGACGTACACCGTATATGTATTTGACACATATATTTTGCGTATAAGCGTATATACTATTCCCATTTAGTATATACTCTTGTTAATTAAGTATACAACAATCGTAACATATATGTATTAAATATATTGCTTTACTAGCTATAAATTTCTGAGAACCGGGGCTTTGTGCTTTAAGGCTTTTTCCTGAGCTTTTCTTCCAAGAACACGTGGATGAGATTTTCTTCTAAGCAGACACGTAAGGAATTTGCAGTCATTTTCCGGGTACTTTAATGTTCGTCTGACCGTTTTAGAACAATTTTGGTCTACAGCTTCAATTTCCTCGAAATTGACTTAAGGGTGGTGAGTGAGTTCTTGTCCTGGCTGCATTTGCGCTATTCTTGGAAATTTTCTGTGATAAAGCTTTTTAGGAGTAATCACGCTTTTTTAGGATTTTCTTCAACAGCTCATTTTCCTGAACTTTACAAAATTAGATTTAAATTTCTGTCGACAATTGATATTTCCTGGAAACTGCCTGAAATTTACCGTGTTTTGGTTTATCATTCACTACTTTAACACTTTTTTTGTTCAATATTATAAGTTACTTGTTCTGATCAAAGCTTATGTGACTTAGAAATAAAATTGGCAAGCTTTAATTATCTGAAAAGGACCGAAATATTCGAGTCTGTTTTTACAAGGATTTAGGGTTTATGCCTATCAACGATAAATTTGAGGTCCTTTCTTCACACTGAGTCCTTTCTTGCATGTTGAGTTGGTAAAATTAACCTTCCTCTGCGACAACTTTAAGCTATTTTGGTAAATTATATTATTTAGTGCAAAATTCAATAATTATTATGATTTCACTTATTGTATAACAATCTGCGGCTGCATGTTGGTTTAGCTTTATAGCTGTGCCATGGCCCACACTGTTTGTTTAAAACTTGCAATGCAATATTGCCTTTATGGTTGTTGGAAATATAGAGCAAATACAGTGGTAGTTTCAGTTAAACATGCACTGTGTGATATATCTTCATTTAATATTCAAGGGTTTAGGTTTTTTCCATAACGCTTCTTGTATTTAATTGGAAGAATCTTGTCCACAAGTTAGGGATTTTCAATTTTTATATATATATTTTAATTTCAATTGGCTATTTGAAGCAATAGGGCCCTTAATACTTATCTCTGTTTTGAAGGGAAATGAAACGAGGATCTATGGAAACTACAGAGTCTATGGAATCTACAAAATCCTTGGACAACAATAGAAAATAAAATGCAGCAGATTTAAATGATGCAAAACAGGGGAAAAGGTAAGGAAAGATATAGAAATTTATAACAACAAAATAGATAAAATACTTGGCTGTAAATGACACAGATCTGGGATTGAAATTACTTGAGCAATACAAATATATTTGTCAATAATGAACAGCAGCTACAGCTGCACACAAAACATTCATTCATACATTAACAACATGAAAATGAAGGAATTCTATCAACAAAAACCAGTCCAGACTTGCTCTGGAACAGAGCACTTTTCTCTTCTCCCAAATCTGATTTTTCTCCTTCTTTTGTCTTCTTCTTCTTCTTTCTTCTTCTTGCTCTTCTTTTTCTTCTTCTTTTCATACAACTCCCAATAAAACAAAATGCAATAATAATAAACTCCTACACAACAAACTTGCCTTGCAGGTCAACACCAAATCTCTGACAAGAGATAATCAGGGAGAATCAACAACCAAAAATAAATGTGCAGCAGTCATGATTAAATGCAAATCAGATCTGTTAGGGAACTAAATCTGGGGAAGTCAAATATTAGTTGCACATTAAATTCTGATTTGAATTTCCAACACTCCCCATTAATTATGAACCACTGCAGATTATGGAAATATGAATCAAGTTTGTTCAAAAACTGTTGTAGCATTTCCGTAGCTAACTAACAGTTTTCTGGAGTTGCTAACTTGTGCAAAGTCACAAACTCCTAAGCCACTTCGTAAATACTCAAATGTGTCTTTTGCCAGTGCTTTTGTAAATATGTCATCCAGCTGATCTTCAGACCTGCAAAAATCAAGACAAATTTCTTTGTTGCTTACAAGCTCTCTGATAAAATGATACCTCGTATCAATATGCTTAGTTCTCTTGTGAAACACATGATTTTTAGATAATGCTATGGCTGAACTGTTGTCACAAATTACGGTAGTGGATTCCTTTTGATCATGCATCAAATATTTTAACATCCTTCGCATCCAAACAGCTTGACATGCAACACTAGTAGCTGCCACATACTCAGCTTCAGCTGAAGAAAGAGTCACAATGGGTTGTTTCTTCGATGCCCATGACACAACGCCTGTACCAAAGTGAAAAGTATACCTAGAAGTACTTATCCTATCATCTATGCTGCCTCCACAGTCACTATCAGTGTACCCAACAAGACTGAAATCATTTGAAGTGGAATACAAAATACCAAAATCCTTTGTACCACTTACATACCTCAATATCCTCTTACCGGCCTGCCAATGTGAGTCTTTTGGAGACTCCATAAACCTTGAAATCAGACTTACACTGTACATAATATCCGGCCTTGTGGCTGTTAAGTACATAAGGCTTCCAACCAGCCTCTTGAACAATGTAGAATCCACACATGCTCCATCATATTCCTTGCTTAACTTCATCCCTGTCATAACCGGTGTTGGGGATACCTTACACCTTGCCATATTAAATCTCTTCAAAACTTCATTTGCATATTTAGATTGAGAAATAAATATACCATCATTGGATTGATGGACTTCAATCCCCAAGAAATACCTCATAAGACCCAAATCAGTCATTTCAAATTCATTCTTCATTACTGATTTGAAGGAATCTATGTTTAGATCACCGGTAAAGATTAGATCATCCACATATAAACAAACAATCAAAATGTTACCTTTCTTGTTGACCTTGATGTACAATGTCAAATCACAACCACTCCTTTGGAAACCATTTTGAATGAGATATGAGTCAATGCGGCTGTACCAAGCTCTTGGAGCTTGCTTCAATCCATAGAGTGCCTTCTTCAATCTATACACCTTGTCTTCATGACCCGGTATCTCATAGCCTTGTGGCTGTTCCACATACACTTCCTCCTCTAAATATCCATTTAAGAATGTAGACTTTACATCCATTTGATAAACATGCCACTTGTTGTGGGCAGCAATAGCTAAAACAATCCTAACTGTATCCAACCAAGCAACCGGAGCAAATGTCTCATTGAAGTCTATACCGAGCTGTTGTGTAAAGCCCCTTGCAACTAGCCTTGCTTTATGCTTTTGCACTTTCCCATCAGCATCTTGTTTAGTCCTTATAAATCCATTTGACACTAATTACATCTTTGCCTTCCGGCAAATCAACCAACTCCCATGTTTGGTTCTTTTCAATGGATTCAATCTCTTCATCCATGGCTTCTGCCCATATATCACTACTCACAGCCTCTTCAAATGTTAATGGATCATCAATATGAGAAAATAAAGCAAAAGATGAAAATGAATTAGTTGTGTCAACATTATACAACTCACTCAAACTCCTTGTTTTTCGTGGCATCATGCTTGCTAGAGTTGGATCCGGAGATGAAGAACTACTTGGAGTGCTAGATGGTGTTGCTCCAAGGATATTGATTGATGTAGATGGTGGTGTTGATGCTTGTGAAGTTTTCTATCCTATTGGTGTGGATAGTAGCCTTGAAGATCTCCTTGGTGTGAATGAAGGTGTAGCTTGAGCTGCAACTTGTGGTACCATCCCGGGATTGGAAGGAGCTGCTGTTTGAGTTATATTTGGTGTGGGAAACACTTCATCCGCCATATTATCATTTGGGACAGCAGCTGCAATTCTGACAGTCCTCTCTATGCTTCCATCCCATGCTTCATCCTTCACGAACTGAACATCACGGCTGATTATAACTTTCCTATTGATAGGATCAAACAACTTATATGCTTTTATTTCCTCTGAGTAACCAAAAAATATACATTTTTTTCCTTTATTATCTAACTTCCTTCTCAACTCATCTGGAACATGTGCATATGTTATGCATCCAAATACCTTCATATGAGAAACACTATGTTTCCTTCTTGTCCAAGCCTCTTTACGGACTTTGTTTCTTACACTCTTTGTTGGGCACCTATTCATGATGTAAACAGCAATTGCCACTACCTCAGCCCAATATTCATTTGGTAGATGTTTGGCTGCCATCATGCTACGAGCCATCTCCATAATTGTTCGGTTCTTCCCTCTCCGCCACACCATTTTGCTGAGGTGTATAGCAAGCTGTAAATTGCTTGTGTATGCCACGAGATCTGCAAAAATTTATAAATTCATTAGATATAAATTCACCACCTCTATCCATCCTTAGAACCTTGATGTAGTGGCCGCTTTGCTTCTCCACAAGTGCCTTGAACTGCTAGAAATAAGCAAATGCATCATATTTGTGTTTCAAGAAATACACCCACGTTTTTCTTGTGAAATCATCAATAAAAGTAAAGAAAATAAGTGCAGCCTCCTATAGACGGTGTTTGCATTTGCCCAAAAATATCTGAATGCACAATCTCAAGTGGAGCTGTAGCTCTATTTGCCTTGCCAATCGGAAATGACTCTCTATGTTGTTTGCCCATAATACATCCTTCACAAACTTTTTCCGATTTCTCAATTAATGGAAAACCTTTTACCATATGCTTCATATGAAGTAATTGCAGCGCTCCAAAATACAAATGCCCAAATCTGAAATGCCAAAGCCAAGAATTCATTCTTTACTACTGATTGAAACGCTGCTGGATTTTCTACAAAAACATCATTTACTTCTTTGGAGTTGTTCTGGGCGTTTCCATAGTTGTCTTGGAAATTTCTGTAGATTTCTTGAAATTTTCCGTAGAAATTTTGAACCTTTTTGTGACTGTTTTGAACATTTCCGTAGCTATCTTGGGCATTTCCGTATTTGTCTCTGGCTACAGCTGATTTTGTATTTTCTACCTTAAAAAGCTGCTCCAGAATTTACTGTATGTGTCTCATGAACAGCTTGAGTTATTTTTCCTTTCATGGCTGGCCTTATTTTTAATGGAAACATGCGGTTTACAGTCATTTGTACTTTGGCAATAAGCATATTGCTTGGAAACTTGTCCAAAATAACACATTCATTATTTTCCATGTACACTCTATATCCTTTTTGTATCAGCTGTCCAATGCTCATCCACTACTAGAACTAGGTTAATTTATCCACAATGTTATCTACAAAAAAATTGTTTTGTAGAAAATTTGTGAATTTTCAACATTAAATAGATAGCATTTATAAATTAAATGTAGATTTTCCACAATTTCATATAAGTTAGATTTTATTTTTTAAAGATCCATTTTATTGAAGTTTCATTGTAGAAAAAATCACATTTTCTCATTTTTTAAAAATTATTCCTACTATTTCATTAAAATTAAATTTAAAATTGTGAAATATCCACATCCTTCAATTTTTATTTTGAATAAATCATTATTTCTCCTCGTGTTTTGAAAAATAATAGACATTTCAAGATAGAATTATAGATGTTGTGTACCACAACCCAAATATAAATATCCTCATTTGACTTTTCACACAATTTGTAAGGTTTAAATAGAAATTATATATACACTAAAATTATTACAAATAAAAAATTGTTAAAAATTAACAAACTTGAATTATATTGGTTGTATATTATTCCAAAAACGTAAAATACGTATTTAGTAATAATAAAAAATAAATTAAATTCTAGTTGTGGATATTATAAAATGACTAAATTTTAATTTGAATAATAAATATTCATAAAAGTAGGTTTATTTATCCATAATGTTATCCATAAAAAAACTTATTATATAAATAATGAGAATTGTTGACAAGAAATAGATAGTTTTTACAAATATGATATAAATATTGCACAATTTTGTAATAGTAAACTATGGATTTTCCACATTCAATTTTTTATTGTGGATAATTCACATTTTTCATCGTGGTAATAATTTTCTAAAGACTTAAAATTCATAAAATGTTTATAATCCATGACCCAAAACCATTCAAATTATAGAAAATTCACATTAATGTTAATTTTTAACACTAATGGATAAAATACATCCCCCATTAATAATTGTGGATTATCCATACTATCCTAAAATGGTAAAGATAACTAATATTTTTGCTTTTAAAAAATTAGATCCTAAATTCATCTCAGATGTCAATATATGATTGATTATTACAAATAAAATCATGTAATTAAATTGTATTAAAATATGATATTTTCAAAAAAATTCTATAATATCCACAATATTATTTCATCCTTATTAAAGGAAATATTATTATAATATTCTAAAGAATCCATGGTACTTTTTTTTAATATATATTTTGTCACACATGATAATCTATTGAGTATTTCGTGGAATAAAAATTATTATAAATTATTTTGCCAGAAATACTATTGTTTTAATTTTATAATAATAATAATAATAATAATAATAATAATAATAATAATAAAATATTTATAACTTAAAATATATATAATACAAAATAAACACACATTATGGCCCATTGATTACCATCAATCTAACGGTTGATGTATTGATCCGTGAATTCAATCCGTGCCAATAAAAAGTGAAAACTTAAATTTCCACTATTCAAGGCATTAATCTATGGTGTCATGAAAACCTAAAATATCTCAAACAAAAATAAATACAAAGAAGTTATTTACTGTGAAAATTGCTGCGGGTGAAAGATAGCGGAAAATGATTCAAAGGTATTTCAAGTTTCTCCCTTCAATATTTACTTTCATTTTTATTCTGATCTGAATCAAATTTTCAATGATTCGTGGGTGCATAGAGTGTTTGAAAATACTGACATTTTTTTGCATGTATATATCTTTTGCAGATTCGAATTCTAACTAGATATCTACAGATTGACTCTTGATGGCCATATCTTCCTTTGAATATTTGGATAGATCTACTAATTTTTTAAAACTATTTTTATATAATATTTCCATTGCATAAAGGGTTTCCACTTATTAGAACACTAAAGTGGGTATGAGTATGACGTGAAGTTGGAGATTGATTTAGTGATGCATAGATTTTTTATTGTAAATTTTATGGGCTGGGTGGAGGTTTCAATGTGAAAAAAATTATTTTTGTTATTGCTTTATTAGAAATGATTGATAAATCCACCTTATTAGAAATTTCATGGGGATCTAACTTCTTCTTGCAACGGATGACTATAGAACAATAGAACAGAACATTGACAAATATATGCAAACTTGGGTGATTTGATTTTGAATCCTCTTTAATACGTATCAATTTTTTAGGATCCAAGTGAAAAGTAATTGTTGGACAAGGAAAAGTGAGTTTTGGGCAATAAATTTAATTTTAAAACCTTGTCTTTAATCAATGATGTGATTACCTTGAAATAAATTTAGAATGGTATAATACCTACTAAAACGGATTTCAAAATGAATAAAATTTTCAGGGAAAATGAAAAAAAAAAACAAAAAGCTCTCCCAGACTCTAAAAAGAATGACCTTGGAGTGTGGATTGGACGGAGGCTCATATTTTGAGGTGTAGGCAAAATGTAGAAAGGGGCACAAAAAAACAAAAAAAAGTTATCGGACTTTAAAGTGAATCAATTATAACAAAGGAATAGATGCAGGTATTAAAGAAAAAGAGGGAAAACGAAAAAATCTCCAACAAAACTCACATATCTGTGATCCAATGAAAATATTTTTATATTATTTTTTAAAACTATTTTTATACCATATTTCCATTTCATATATATATATCACAAATTGATCTTTTTAAAACGTCTTTTATCCATAAAATGATAATATAAAATCTATGTATTAAAATCTTTAAAAATGTCTTTTTATATTTACGACCAATTTTTTAAAAGATTGATAAAACATAATATTATTCTTTATAATATTCGTATTTAATGTATTTAAATGTTTTAAAATAAATTTTTATTTTTTTATAATGTAGATATAATTTTATCTCTTTTTAAAGATACTGTTTGGTTATTGTTGTATATTAGTATTTGAAAAATAATATTAAATATCTTATTATAATATTTTTATGTTAGATTAAAATATTAATATATAATATAAATATATAAATATGTGAAAATTTTAGTATAAAATTTAAAATAATTGCGTAAAACGTTTTCATAAAAAACTGAAAAATTGTTGAAATAATCATAATTTTAAAATTGTGGAATAAGAACTATTTTATTACTAGGGTACATGTCACAATTTTAAAGTTGTGGGTGCACCACATTTTTACAACTTGTGAAATCGTCACATTTTTTTTCTAATTGTAGACATGTTACAATATCAAAATTGTGACAAATGCCACAATTAAAATTTTGTGATTTTTCCACTATTATTTTAAGTGTGGATTTTATCACAATTTTTTTCACATTTAACACTTTCACAAAAATATTGTGGGTGGAGTCCACAAAATTGGATTCACAATTTTGAATAAGATATCCACAAATAGATTGTAGAAAATTTGTGGATAGAATACCCATTTTCTTGTAGTGATCAAGTTGTGTTTTAGACCAGTAACATAATATACATCAGGCATAAATTTTGGCTCCCCCTTTTTGGTTAAAATATTAACTGTACCTTTACCCAAAACAGTGACTTTGTTGTTGTTACCAAGTGTAACATCAGGTTGAACTGATTCTTCCAAACTAGAAAACAAATCTTTATTACCTGTCATGTGATTACTGCAGCCCGCATCTAAATACCATATGTCACATGGGCTTTCTTGAACAACATTGCACTCAACTGGAGAGTTTGAAGGGATTGCTTCAGCAATCTTCGTGCATGCAATGAACATGCTGCCTGATGGAGTGCTACTTGACTGATTTTGACCTTACTTCTGCCGGTCATACTATTTTTTCTTGCATTCATGAGCATAATGCCCAAACTTCTTACAATAGTGACATTGAATGTGTGATTTGTTAAGTCTTTGGCCACTTGGGTGACTGAAATTCTGATTTTAACCTCTACCACCAACATTTGCATAGCTGCTGCTACGTCCACTTCTAGGAGAACTTCTCCCTCTTCCTCTAGGATTGAAACTCCTCCTTCCTCTTCCACGATTTACAGAAATCTGAGATGAAAATGCATTTTCTACTGAACTATTTGATCTGTTCAGTCTATATTCATGATTGATAAGAGAGGCATGTAGTTCATCCACACTAAACTAGCTCAAATATTTGGTTTCCTCTAGAGCCATGACTACAACATCAAATTTAGAAGGGAGACTTCTAAGTACCTTTTCAACAACCTTCATATCCTCTATGGCCTCTCCATGGGACTTCATTTGATTTATCAAACCAAAAACATGAATAAAGAAAGATTCTACTAAATCTGAGTTTCTCATTGATAAATTTTCAAATTCTCTTCTAAGGAGCTATAATTTAGCAGTTTTGACCTTGTCCATACCTTGATATGCAATCTGAAGTGTGTCCCATGCTTCCTTGGCTTGCTTTGCTGCTGCAACTCTTAGGAGTATGCTCTCATGCATTGCTTGATGGATATAAAATAATGCTTTCCCATCCTTCTTCCGCTGTTCCTTCAAGACGTCCTTTTGAGTTTGTGTAAGAGCAATGTATGCTGCCTGGTTTGCTAGTTCCTGGTAACCGTTTTCAACCATTTCCCAAATGTCTTGAGACCGAAATAAAGCTTTCATTGTCAAAGACCAATACTCATAGTTCTTTCCTGTGAAAATTGGAGTTTGCACACTAACCAGTGATGCGCCAGACGTAGAAGCCATTAATGGCTGCCAAATGAAAAACTAAAAACCCAAAAATGAAATAGAAGAAGGGTTTAACGAAGCTCTGATACCAGATGAAGGGAAATGAAACGAGGATCTATGGAAACTGCAGAGTCTATGGAATCTACAGAATCCTTGGACAGCAATAGAAAATAAAATGCAGCGGATTTAAATGATGCAAAACAGGGGAAAAGGTAAGGAAAGCTACAAAAATTTATAACAACAAAATAGATAAAATACTTGGCTGCAAATGACACAGATCTGGGATTGAAATTGCTTGAGCAATACAAATATATTTGTCAATAATGAACCGCAGCTACAGCTGCACACAAAACATTCATTCATACATTAACAACATGAAAATGAAGGAATTCTATCAACAAAAACCAGTCCAGACTTGAGCTGGAACAGAGCACTTTTCTTTTCACCCAAATCTGATTTTTCTCCTTCTTTTGTCTTCTTCTTCTTCTTTCTTCTTCTTGCTCTTCTTTTTCTTCTTCTTTTCATACAACTCCCAATAAAACAAAATGCAATAATAATAAACTCCTACACAACAAACTTGCCTTGCAAGTCAACACCAAATCTCTGACAAGAGATAATCAGGGAGAATCAACAACCAAAAATAAATGTGCAGCAGTCATGATTAAATGCAAATCAAATATGTCAGGGAACTAAATATGGGGAAGTCAAATATTAGTTGCACATTAAATTCTGATTTGAATTTCCAACATGTTTTAAAAACTAGTCTCTAATTGGGAGCAATAGCCCTTTAAATACTCGACTCTAAGCAGTTATTGTGCATGAAAAACCATAGTTTCGTGAGCTTTGTATAGGTTCTGATTGGGCTGTTAGCATTATCCAAAGGTTTGTGCTTGCCGATAATCTTACAATTCAGGTACTGTTTTTCGATCTTGGTTGGCGGTCTTAGCAATATTTTTTTGAAAATATCTTTTCAATATTTTGTGTTGAATTAACATGAGTTTAGATTTTATGAATTTTCTGGCGTGTTTTGGAATGAATTTAGTTGTAACAGAGTATGCTCTGGCTTCGTATTTTCTTGAGGAATGAGGTGAAATTGAAATTCATTGTTTTGTTGAAAAGATAGATAGATAGCTGCTACAATATTCTCAATGTCTGCGTTGGCTCTTACTTTGTAGTTTCTTTGCTGCCTTAGATGATTAGTTTCGCAACTGATGTTGGCTTGATATTCAAGGGTGAACATGACCTCGTGAAAATTGAGGCTTGTAGGCAACTGAGTTTTAGATTTTGAAATTGTATCTTTATAGATTGACACATGGGAAATTGCATCCTAGGGAATTAGGTGAAATTCCTTGTTTTGTTTTATGTTCCTGGAGATGGTGAATAGATAGATAGATGCTACAAGTACATTGAATCCACTAGGGTGCAGCTACTCTTACAAATATCAAGTTATTTACCTTATCAATAGTATACTCACCTATATCATGTATATGCTAAATAATCCTGGAGAGGGATAATAGAGTGTATATGTACATTTCTATATTTTCAATGTTTTTAGTTCTATAACATGGTATATTGGGGATGTACATACTTTAATTCAGCAACCAAGGAGCTAGATTATGAGAGTAAAACTATTCCTGAAGTTTGTAAATGGCTTTCAAAATACATGCTTGCCTACCCCAATTGCTGATCTTATAACCATTTTTTGAGCACATCTCGTCTTTTGAGCTGTTGGCCAATGTCTCTTCTCCTCTATTAAATAAATGTCCTTTGAGATTTTACCTTTGTTTACCTCTCCTCTTGATGCAGATATTTTACGAGGCAGAAATATGTTGTTGTGGGATATCGGTACTAAAAGTTGTGATATGTGAATCTGGGTTATTAAGGTGGCCATCTTAAATATAATTAACATATATCCTATTAGACATATCAAGCCAAAGGCATATACATCAGAAGCAATGCCTTTTCCTGGTTAGTCCTTATCCGTGAGACCTCTATGATTAGATATTACATTAATTGAAGAAATACCGATGATACATACATTCTGTCAAAAGTTCATATTGTATCGCTAGAAGCATAGTATTTATGTGGTGAATGGACATTAGATTAGTAGTTTGAAGTTCTGTGATTGGACATGGCACCTGCAATTTCCAAATGTCATTTGTAAGTCCAGAGTGTGAATGGACATGTAGACAATTGGGATAAAAACAGATAATGTTTCAGAGTTGCCTACCCTTCTTAAAACCGGGATAGAAAAACATACTCTGAAACTGGAGATTTTAAGATATAAAGATGGGTTATTGACATGCTTTAGAAATGTTAGTATATACTTGCTTACGGTGGGCACAACTAAAAAGTTTATTGAAAATTTGAACGCAATTAGATTACTTAGCTTGAGAACTTTGGCTTCATCTTGTGAAGTTGGAAGGAACTCCATACCCTTAAGGCAGTAGTTGACATTTCTTTGTTGTTGCACATTACAAAAAAGAATATTGAAAATTTGAACACAACTTAAGGACTTTCATTTTTCAAATGTAGAAATGTTACTTGTGAAGATGGAAGGAATTCCATACCCTTAAGGCAGTACTAAGATGGGTTATCCTTTTTCTTCTTGTTGGCAATTCTTTGTTGTTGCACAGCTAAAAAGTTTATTTCAAATTTGAAGTAATAAGTTACGCAATGTAAGAACTTTGATCTATCTTGTGAAGATGGAAGGAACAACATACCCTTGAGGCAGTACTAAGATAGGTTATCCTTTTCTCCTTGCTGGTAATTCTTTGTTGTTGTTCTCACATGATATTTTGAAGGTTGGTTATTCCACTTCTCCTCAATTCACCATTACATTCAGTTTTTATTTAATCTTTGAAGCTTATATGTTATTGGGTCTGTGATTGAGTACTTCCATGTGCATGTCAGGTCCTTGTCAACTATAATGATGAAAATTGAAGTACAGGTCCATAAAATATCTATGTCGAGCATATCAAAATAGGCAGGGTGGTCGCTGGGGCCGTCGACCCTCTTGTTCTCTATGTCAGCCTTTATACAACAATGTGTCGAGTTCAATTTTTTTTTTTCACCATGCTTTGTAATTTATGGTTTGCTTAGCTGAAATGATGAAATTGGTTCTTGTCCCCTTTGTTGCTTTTTACAAAAGAAGTTCAATCAAGCATTAAATCTTTTAGAAAGAAATCAACACTTCCTTTTGATTATATTCGGCCCAAATTAATGGTTTGCACAACCAATGAAACATTACTATTCAGCCTCATGTAAACAGCTCCCCATACCAATGTCACTTGGGAACCCGTAGATAATTGCTTACATTAAAGGTCAATTTTGATGGAATTCTTTCTGTTTTCCATTTTTTTAAAAGATTGACCAAGACTTGCTTTTACTGAAAGTAGGTGAAATAAGGGAGTTTTCTTCATGCCACTGGCACTACGTGGAGTGAGGTAGGAGAATGTGGGATATTTTGTAAAAAAATATATTTTAAATTAGTTATTTTGTATGTTATAAATGATAAAGTAGTAGGTATTATTTATATTAAATGATAAGAACATAACCACTGAGAAGGGTACCTTTAGCTTCAATTAGATTACATTTAGTTGATGAGTGAAGCTATTAAGACTTGTGCATCCACAATACCAAAACATCAATAAATGAATAATTTATGGTTCATACTAAGTTTTCATTTTATAAGATTTCAGTTGCAATTTCTCTATTGGTTAATAGAATTTTTAGTGTTTAAATGCTTGATATGTTTGCTAAGACCAGTGATATTTTCATGAGTGGATGCAGGATTAACAACATGGGACAATCATTATGCTGCTGTGTAAAAGTGGAGCAGTCAACCGTTGCCATGAAAGAGAGATTTGGACGTTATGAAGAAGTTCTTGAACCAGGGTGCCACTGTCTTCCATGGTTTCTGGGAAGTCAAATTTAGGGGTCACCTTTCTTTAAGGGTACAAAAACTGGATGTTCAATGCGAAACAAAGACCAAGGTATGTGATTAAATCAAATATCCAATTTACGTATCATAAAGGACAAATCCCTTATTTTGTTTCAAAATTTGAAACTAATCTACGAAGGCATTTTCAGAGGTATCTTGAGCAGGTTTATATTAACATGATCCTGCTATAAGAATTTTGTGGTTTTTGCAGGATAATGTATTTGTGACAGTGATTACTTCTGTGTTGGTTGTTGCAGGATAATGTATTCGTGACAGTGGTTGCTTCTGTGCAATACCGTGCCCTTCTTGAGAAAGCAAATGATGCTTATTATAAACTCAGCAATACAAGGGAGCAAATCCAAGCTTACGTGTTTGATGGTAAAATCATGGAACTTTACTAGAAATTGCAGCTCTTGGTGCCAGGGTTATGCCGATAGAATTATAAACGGACCTATCAGCATAACCCATGGTAAGGATTACATTTTAAAAGATACAGCAACATATCAAACATTCATTGAAAATTATCAATTTAACAATAAAATCAGACATCGGAGTCTTTGGCAAAATAGAGAGTTTGATTAGAGCGAAAAGAACAGCTGTATAGATATAAAGTTCTTTGGAGATAAAACTTAGGAGCAAAACCTTAATAGATGCAAGATTCTTGAGAAAAATACAGAAAAAAGCAAAAGAACACAATATCAAGAGGAAGAGCCACAGACACAATACACATATGAGGTTCACGAGAATCCAAGTTCTGACAATTATATAATCATCTTGTAAAGAAATCCTCATTTTTTTTGCAGTCTGGGCTTCTAAATAACTATTATCTCTTATTTTTTTAGTACCACCCACGTCCAATTGAATAGGGTAATGTCTATTGGCATAAAAGTAGGTTAGTGTCTATTGGCATAAACATACGTTAATGTCTGTTGGCATAAACATAGCAGCAATGTAATAAATAATATTTGTATTGACAGTAATTTCTTGGCATAAACTGGTGAAGTAGAAACTTTATCCCTAAGTTTAATCTAATCATTTTATGTTTCTGTTTCTAATTTGCCTAAACAAACAAAATGGAATGTTATGTGATGATTAAAAAAGGATCTACAGTTATATTTGAATATAATTATTAAAGTTCATCTGTTTTTCTTTCCTAATTTCAAATGAAAAAGGATTTAGCTTTAACATTCAGTTAATTTATATGGTGATGTCTTTATTTACACGCTGTCTGGACCCTTCCTCAGTGCATAATGCCTTTTCTTTGTTAATTTTTGCATAACCTATATATTTCTGATGAACTTCCCTTATGTTTGTATCTGCAGTCATTAGGTCAAGTGTCCCAAAAATGAACCTTGATGATGTTTTTGAGCAAAAGAATGAGGTGGCTAAAGCTGTTGAAAATGAGCTTGAAAAAGTCAGTTATTTCAAACCCATTTCAGTACTGAAATTTGTTTTTCTAATTTATTAGGAAGAACTAGCCACTGCAGAATATTTTTTTATTCATAGGGGAAGTACCTACTTTTGTCTTTATATATGTTTACAGGCTATGTCAACCTACGGATTTGAGATTGTGCAAACACTTATTGTGGATGTAGAACCTGCTGAAACTGTGAAGAAAGCAATGAATGAAATAAATGCAGGTAAGAATCCTTGTTCAAACAGGTTCTGGTATTCATTGGTACGACAACCAATGATATTCTCTTTTTATTACCATGTCATAAGTAACTAATTTCTGAAGATTTGTTTTGTTGGAGCTGTGCCTGTTTCCTTTGAAGATTATCCTGACTATAGCTTTGCCTTTTTTTAAAATGGGTGGCAGATATTAATATTCAGGGATTACTTTGTTAACACCAATTTGGTATTTATTTGCTTTAGAAGCGTGCATCTTCATATAAATTGACCTTGTTCCCAAATCATAATCCTGCATTTTTTATTCGGATTTTTGCCTATGGCCTTTTAATTCTGTAATTCTTGGTTGATTTTTTCTTATTGTTTTTTAATTTTGTAATCATTTAACTGATTTTTTCCTATTGTTTTTTGAATTCTGCAATCATTCAATTGAGTTTTGATTATCAGCTGCAAGAATGAGGGTGGCAACAAGAGACAAAGCTGAGGCAGAGAAAATTCTGCAAATCAAGCGAGCAGAAGCTGAAGCAGAATCAAAGTTCTTATCAGGACAGGGTATTGCTCGACAACGACAAGCAATTGTGGATGGCCTGAGGGATAGTGTACTCGCTTTCTCAATTAATGTGCCTGGGACCACTGCAAAAGATGTGATGGATATGGTGTTGGTGACACAATATTTCGATACAATGAAAGAGATTGGAGCATCTTCAAAGTCCACATCAGTGTTCATACCACATGGACCTGGTGCAGTTCGTGATGTTGCTGAACAGATCAGAGATGGACTGCTTCAGGCACAAGCGCACTGAGAGTTGTGATACTCCTGGATAATACTACTTCTGATTTTTCCAATTTCATCTAGAGATACATTGTGAAGAGTAAAAACAAGTTTTTCTATGTTCCATCCCTATAGATCAATCTTATTTTTATGGATTAACTTTGCTTGGAAGTCTTGAGCTTATTTGGAAGAGCACTTTCTGTTTATAGAGGTTCTATCTATATAGTATCAACATATTACATTTTTTGTTGATGGAATTCTATCTATAAAAAGATATTCAAATATAGTAATGATTTGTGGATTTGTGATTTGTGGGTTTGAGATTTATGTGATTAATTGGTGTAGACACAAAATCACACACTTTGGGTATTATGTAGTCTCGGTCTCATACTACTATCCATATGGTTTTTGAGTGAAAAAAGTATTAATTAACCACCATCTTTTGGCCATTTTACTTTGCTTTCTGTCATCACTACCGACCTCCCGCACATACTTGCCCAGTCTGCTTTTGTCGTTTTGTGTCATTCTACCTCTATCTGGGGCGCCCAAGAGCCTTTGTCCCATTCAGGGCTCCCTGAGCCTTTTTTACACTTTCCTGCCACTTTTTGAACACTTTCTAGTCATTTGAGCTTTCTATCTTTTCAGCGGTCCGCATTTTCGGGGTTAGTTGCAAAATTAGAACAAGAGAACCATATAAATATAAAGTTATGAGACCATAACGAGAGACCAAACACTAGACACTATTATCACCATCTAAGGTTGCATCTATCAAATACTTCATTTGCATCCATCTAGCTCCATCACAAGGGACAAGGTTGGTTCATCTGCATCACACTACATAGGAGGGAAGTTTATTCTATTCCATTCACTATTTATTACATTTCTACATCAAGTTATAGCTCGCTACTTCACAAAGTGCGACTAACACAAGAACACCTATGGCACAAATTTCAGACACACACCTAGAACTACATTTGAGTTTGAAATGTAGTGCAACGCTTAGTTAATAAGTTCACCATTATTGTTGCCGAGGACAATCCAACCCCTTCATATGCATCTTTTTTTAAGGGTTTTGATGTTTGGCTTAGGGTTTTGCAAGTCTCTTTTTCATCACTGACTACCAATGACATCCGGAACAGTGCAACGAAATACACGTGATAGGCAACGAAGGCCTTAGATCATCTAAAGACCCTGCAAGTTTGGTTTTCGGACCTCCTATACAGACCAAGGCGCCCTAGGTGCCCCCATCCTTCTCTAGGCACCCCAATCTGCTCAAATTGCTTGGATCTACCCTTTCCTAAGCCTTTGTGTGGTCGTTCATGCATTTTGTTCATCGAGTTTGTTCTGCGACATAGTCCCGAAGCATCGCCGAATCAACTAAGCTCTTTCTAACTCTCTTTGCACATTAGGGTTTTTACATTTCATTTACATAGTTGCTTGGGTCATTTACCTTATTTAGTTATTATTTACTGTTTTGTATAGCATCTGATTAAGCTAGAATAGATTACTATTTTCCATTTTAGTTTAATCAATTGGAATGGTGTTATGATTTATGTAAGCGTGGTGTAGGTTTTAAAGTTTTATTTATGTTATTAGTTGAATTAGTGCAAGCTAATTTCAAGTACTTTCGATTCTTTTCAATGTAGAGTAATAATAGTTTTCTTTTTTATGTGTTCTAGTTGCAAGAACAAATTTTCAAATCTACATGTTCCATTTATACAAGACCAAAAGAAAATTAACTAATTGTGAGATTATGATTTCCATGTATATGTTTTTGCTGTAAGATCCCATCTTTATTGGTCAATGGGGGCATTCCTCATTTCTATTCAACATAAAAGCACTCAACTAAAATGAGTAATGCATCAAATAACCTTTATGAGTTGGTTTTTGTCATGTGCATTTAAAGAAAGGTTCCACCTTTACAGGGCAATTGGGCATTACCCATTTGTTTTCAACATGAAACCTCTTCACAAAAAAGATTGGAATCTTGAAACCACTTAATCTTGTAAACATTGATGCAAGCGAAAATTATGGAGCCTTCTTGAGGTGGTGTTGGTTTTTATTATGCACATTTAAAGTAAGGGTACATATATATATAAGGTCAAATGAGCATTTGTCATTTTTCTCCAACACAAATTCACTCAAATAAAAAGATTAAAATCTTGAAACCACGTCATTGTAAAAATATTGGTTGGTATACATTAACGTGGCTTCAGTAACATGGTATACATTAATATTACGCTCAACAAGATTGGTATACATGATTAGATAAAAAGAGTGAAATCTTGAAACCACGTCACTAAAATCATGTCAATGTATACCACTGGCAAACACGAAAGGTTGGAAGAGGTTCATCGGCCAGTGTCCATGTTTTCTAGTGGGCTTTCATGTTTGCCAGTGGCACTTTTCCGTTGGGTTTTCACAGTGGTTGGAAAAACAAACAATTGTTTACCTAACAAATGATCATCCTCAAACATTGCAATGTTTCACCAACTACAACCAACAGGGGTTGTGTGATCAGTTTTGGGCATGACATAGAAAAACGGTTGGGACTTTTGGGCATTTTCTCACGAGGCATTGACAATGTTTTGCCAAATGCAATCAATAGGTGTCCACCTTGGTCAGTTTACCTTTGCTAGCATACTCCCTACCTGTCCGAAAGAGGTTTGAAAAAGTGATACAATTTGCAGGCAAGGCACAATTCATTGTGGCGATTGTGCACCTCCAAGCCTGCCAATGGGAGGAGGGGCATGGTTGATTGTAAAGAAAAAATATATTTAGGTGAAGGAACTATGCGCTTTGGGTGTTAGATCCATAGAATAATTCCTCGCCTCCTATTTCTTTTTGTGCTTCTGTATCCCATACAACGGTTGTCACCCTCTATTTTTACCAGTTCTTGAATAAATGAAAGAAGCAAGGAAGGGAAAACTGAATTTTTGCAGCGAAAATAAAAAGTGTTATGCCTTGCAGATTGGAAAGGTCCTTTGGGATTTAATTCTGACCTTGAGAAATCTTTGATGGTTAACTTGAGAAATCCTTGAGAGGTATTTTGTTTAAAAAATAGGCTAGATTCGATTACGTTATATCATATTGCAACATAAGCATCCATAGTTCTTTTCATGTAGGGGGCAGAGGAGGATTGCTTGATTATAATATTGATGAATTAATTGTTTTATTGGAGATTATTTACACATATAGGGGAGAGCCACCAATAGTTGAGCATGGTCCAATTGTGGATATAGTGTCTTGAATACACAACACCCAATAGTTGTCATAAAAGTACTTGGTGATTAATCATTTTTGACATGACAACACTCAATCACATCATGCCATGTAAGATTTGTTATTTTTAAATTATCAATGTTCAACCATTATCACCCATGATCAAGTATGGATCCCAATAAAAATGTAGTGTAACTCAAATTTACAATTTTAAATCAATTCAAAATATATAATTTAAAAAAATCTTGAACTATGTGGTGGTGAAAAAATTGAGATCTCACATTATATTTAAATTGATTTTGTGGGCCCTTAACTTAGGGTACACCACTACTAGCTCCTCTCCCCTACTGAATAAAATTCAGATGAAAAAAGAATTCAAGTTAAGGAGTTGCATGTACATGTACTTCATCTATGATATCATTTTTTTCACTCTTTTTCTTTTTTTGGGGTAATTGGGATGTAAGGATAAGGAAAGGGAAGGAATGACCTAGAGAATGTGGTAGGGTTATGGATTGGAAGGGATTATGAAAAGAAATGAAAGATTCTGATAAATTTCATGAGACCAATAGGAGAAAGAAGTGTATACCATACTGTCCCTGCCATTTAGAAAAAGTGTATAGGGTTTACCGAGTTAAACTTTTGATATTGTGCTTTTTTAAATGTTTGTGGTTTTTTTCTTTTCCTAGATTAGGTTGATACAAAAGAGGAACAAAGCACACATCAAAAGAAAACCTCAAGCCATATATTTATTGTTTACTTACACTTTCATTTAATATCCAAAACTTTGCTCGCCTCATAAGGTTGCTTGGTGAAAATTTATTAGTGACCTTTCTACCATTGTTGTTCCAACTCCTACTCTCCTTTTTTCTTGCTCCAATCTTCATCCAAATGAAAACCTCCACATGTTATCAAGTATATAGAATTACTTGGCCATAGCTAAATAAAACACTTTCATGGCTTGTTTTCTCCTATTTGCGGGCTCCTTTGCTTCTAATGTAGACCTTACGACCTTTGCTTTGTTTATTTTTTTACCTTGAGTTTTTTTTATAAAAGTTACTGGATTTTCTAGTTTTGACATGATTTGATTGTTTGTATCAAATTGGATTGAGTGGATTTTAATTAGAGTATTTGTGGGTCACAAACTAGGTATCACTTGAATCAATTTTATTATTTACTATTATTCTCATTGTTGTGTAGGCCTATGTCAAGAATATAAATTTGTAATCATCATGGGTTTGTTAAAATGGCCTGAGAAACTTTTTGGCAATTAGAATTTGTAGGTGTAAGGCCAAAGTCTGCAACCTTTGCTAACATCCTCCTAGCCTCTGTCAAAATGAGAAATTTAGAGCATGGAATTTTCTAGCACTGTGCACTCTGTCAAATTAGGGGGAAAATGAGGCATAATAGGATGTGTTTTTTCTCAGACACATTATAGTTGTGGTCAGATTGTGTTGATCTCTATGATTTGAATTTCTTCGATGCCAGTCTTTCCCCTGATCAAAGAACCAATTTTGCTAGCATCCTTAAATCACGCGTCAAAATGGGAGCTTTAGCATAGGACACACATAACTTTAATAATAAGGTAAAAATTATTTATATTTAATAATAACATAAATTAGTAACATATTATAATATTATTAAATTATTAAATAATTCGACAATCCTTTTTACTATTGGAATTGCCATTTATATTAAATATACTGAATCCTTTTTTTAAATATATAACATCTAAAAATAACATTATAATTTAATAACTTAATAACTTATAACATATATTTCAAAAAACAAACAAAATCTTAGTTATTCATGAATAAGATTTGTTAGACAGTTTAGAGGAGGGAAGGATTGATAAATTTAATAATAACACAAAAGTAACTTATATTTAATACACTGACATAAATTATAACATATTATAAGTTATTACAACATTATTAAATAATCCAAATCCTTTTTACTATTGGAAATGCCCTTTATATTAAATAACCTGAATCCTTTTTGAAATACATAACATTTAAAAATAATTTCATAATTTAATAACTTAATAACTTATAACATATATCTCAAAATTATAAGTTATTAAATTATTTTCAAAGATGTTATTAATTTTTATAATTTATTAATTATCCGTCTATTTATTATATATTTGTCCGTTCTTATTTAAGTTGTTTTAACTGATATAAAACATGAGTAATGGAGGAAACATTGAATGAATCTCTAATTTAAATATTATTGTTGGCAAAAAAATAGAACAATTTTCATACAATTCAGGACATACCCCTCATATATTTGTTGAAACATATAATTCACTGAAGTATAAGGTTATTGAAAATATTTTTTTATAAATATAATAGAACACTATACATTTTTGGGAACACAGTAAAGTGGGTGTTTTGAAAGGACCCTCATCCTTTTACAAAATTCCCATCTAGCTAGATATAACATAAGCATTACATATCATAACATAGGCATACCAAAAAAATCTATAACAATATTATAAAATAAATATTACATATCATAATATATTTCTTAGTTCTTGTACTACTTTCATAATTGCATCGGTATTGATCTTCTTCGCCAGAGTGTCGGCCAGGGTTAGTATCCCAACACATTCTTTATTAATGAAGTCTTTCCAAGTTTTAAGCACTTCAAAAGCTCATTGTAGATTTGCAAGGATGGAAGACACCCTTTTGACTTGATTTTCCATTTGAGGGGTCACTGTCAGGGATCGATTTCCATGTGTTTCCATATCCACATCATGTGTAGCAGCATGTGGAACTGGAGAATCCATAGGTTCTGAGTCCGGGGATTCTAGATAAAGAATAGAGAGTTCCAGTAATATTTCAGGAATTGGTTGCTGAGATAGGGAATCCGGTTGGAGCTCTGCAAAGGAGAAGTTCCAAGAGAATGAAGGGGAACAATGGTAGTAATCTAATGGCTAAGAGAGGGGGTGGAAGAACCATCAGAAGGAGAACTAGAAGCAGAGAGGGTGAAATATTTCCCAACAATAACCTTGTCTGAGTCCGTATCAAAACTAGAAGAAATGTCGACATATTCATGGCTTGATACTAATTCGATGCACTCAATTTAGTCTCCCATGATTTACAAAATAAAGTAAGTGTCGGAAAAACTAGGTCATGGGCCTTGAATTTATAATTATCAAGTGAGTTCTTCGACTGGACATTTACAAGTGTCCACCAAACCTGGGTATGAATTGATGGTTAATATTAAATGTTAATCGTGGGTCGTGGCGAAAAATTTGATTTTTAAACTGAGGTCACTATTCCACGTACCTTCAACGCTTTTAAATGCCATTTTATCATTATGAATATGACATCATTAACTATAGAATTCTATACATTAAATCAATAATAATTCCTTCTTAATAAACATATCGAGATTACGAGCAATATATTAAGGGAGAGGGAGTTAATTGTCAAGCATGAACCAATAAATATAATGGTATTGGTGAGGGTAGATGTAAATACTAAAGGTAGGGAATGCAAGTACTTGACAATTTTATCACTTAAAATGTGTCACATCAAATCACATCATTCAAATGCTACTACAACTGTGAGCAATTATTCCACAATATTCTCTAAACAATATAGGGTTCTATTATAGGGGCCCCTGCCCTTGAAAGCACACACACACGCACACACAATGACATATACATACATACATGACACGATATTAAAAATTGCATATTACAAATTGCTTTATAAAGATAAAAATATAATGGTCATTCTTCTAAAGACACAGATTCATCCCGAAACACTAGAGCATGTTTTAGTAACTTGTCCCTACATTGGATAAACACATCTTTGGCCACTGTGCTAGAAAACAAACTGGATATCTATCACTAAATCCCATGACATGCCCATATTTAGCATCTCCCTAGACTCCCACCTGAGGCCCATTTAGTATTAATAAGTGCATTCTCTTTTCCTATTTATGTGAGTTTACCCACTAAGAAAGAGAGTCTCCCCCCTCTTATCTATTCTTTTAGTTTTCTTCCTTGAAGAAAGTCAAGCTACAATGAATTGAGCCGAATTCTACTAGTGCCAAAAGAGGCCTCCTCATGATCCTCCTTTTCTTGAGAGGAAAGGATTGGGTGCTTATGCATGGGCCTGAAAATAAAACTTCAGCGAGGGAGATTTCTAATGTTGTCAACTGCTTCTCTATTGGAATTCTCTGGAAAAATTTGGGTGCTTTTTATTCCCCCTATTGAGTATGTAGTGAGATTTGTATTGAGTTCTTTGTGGTCAATAAATGAGGTTTGTAAAAATCTAGGGTGAAACCCCATTAATCACATAAGACACAGGGGTATTGGTGAATCTAGTGGTACTATAATTGTTTGGTGTTACATGTGATAATATGTGTGAATCAGGTGGAAATAGAGAGCTTAGAAAACATAATGAAGGATATAATTCAGGAAAATGATGTAAGAAATATAAAAATCATTTCCTCTAGACAGGAAAATATTAGGGAGAGTCAGCCCTAGTGTCTGGTATGCTGAGAATGTGGCGGACTAGGGCCTCATTCGGCCTTGTCAGCTGGAAACACTCACCTAGTGAGTTTTGGATGAAGAGGGATTCAATGGAAATGTTGTAGATGAAGAAAACATGGACACAAGACGATTGATTGAAAGCAGATGGAGGAAACTTGAAAAAATTATGTGGTAAGTTGATAACACGTCACCACCAGATTTAAACAAGCATGTATTTTGAGCTAACGTGTGAGGGAGAAATCATTTCACCATAAATGTTGTACCCCTCCCAAAATTGATAGCCTCGGCCCTCAACCTGAATTTTAATTGAAAATTATTTACTTGTTCATGTAAATTGTGCCACCAGAGAGTTAATTGGAACCCTCTCGGGTAATTGCACCAAGTTAGGGGGCCAAAAGGGGGTCTTAAGTGGACGCATTTTTCTGAAAAAAAAAAACTTCAAATTGTACGAGTTTTTCGAAATAGTTACACTCAAAATTGGAAGATGTTGTAGAAATATGAATTGTAGAATTTTGAGTCTAGTTTCTAAGATACTAAATTTTATTGAAAATGGATAAGTTTAAGTGGGTCAAACAACTAAAATACCAACAAATGCTCCTGTTTTTGTTAAAAAACATAATAGAGTGACTTTCGTGCCCCCCTCCATTTTTTGATCACCATTTAGTATTTTTGAAAACCCTTTGGTAGAAAGATAGCTAGGAGCATCTAGTTTGGGCTCCATTTTTTAAAGATTTTGTTAGCAAATATTTTTCTATTTATGATTTTTCTAGTACATAAATTTTATGTTTAGAAAAATAACGGAGCTTCGATGCACTGCCCCCCTTCCGCCACCCCTTCCTCCCCCCCCCCCCCCCCCCCCCCCCCCCCCTCCCCCCAACTACCTCAAAAAACATCAAAAAATAGTTTTTTTTTTTAATATGTATATAATTATGCCTAGTTTTGGCTAGTATAAATATTTTTTTTTAAATTTTGATCAACCCAAAAAAAAGATACACCATGAAAGATAGACATATTTACACTTCAAAAAATAGCTATAAAAAATGCATAGTTAGAAAATAAATAATATGGAAACCTTATATTAGTCAAAAAATTTGAAAAATTATATTTTTAGAAAGAAGAAACTCTGCTCTACGTCGTGGTATAATTTTTTAAAAATGGATCGATTGTTTTATTTTGATTTATCATAGAGGAAGTGGAATTTTTACATTTTCTTGCAAAAACACACTGTTTGCTATGTTTATACAGGTCTATGCCTCAGGCTTGGGGATCCAAACCGGATCCCAAGCCTTGAGGTATGGCCTGGAAAAAGAGAAAATACAAAATGCGTACGTATTTTTCATTTTTTTTATATATTGTGGCCCCCAAACATCCCTTTCATCTCTTTCACGAGAATTCTGCAAACATTTTGTTTTGTCTGCAATTTTATCTACATTCTTGCATGATTTTTTAGTAGTTCATTTTGTACCCTACCCCACTAGTTGATTTTTTCTAATCATGGGCGATAAATGTCGAGCTAAGGACAAGAAGAAAGTCAAGAACAAGACACCAGAGTAATTGGAAGAGAAGAGAATAAAGAAATTAAAGAGAATGCAAAAACTTTGAGCAGGGGCAATGTACATCCGCTATATCAAATGTAGCTAATGTATTATAAAATGGGGATGAAATACATAATGAAAATGTAGAGAATAATGATTTTGCAATGTAAAATTATTTTGCAATGAATAATGATATTGAATTGAATGATAATGTTGGTATGGATGAAGAAATTGATATGAATCCAATTGTTGAATCCTTACCTGAGAATCCAAATGTTAACCCCGAAATTTATATAAAAAACACTGAATGAAGAAAGTAACCTTGTAAACGAATCTTCACCTCTAAGAACACCTCCTTCCATTTTGTGAAGAAAACCAATTCACTTAATTGAAATTGATGAAAACATTATAAAATCAATGCCTAACAAAATGTCTGAAAGAAATGCGAGAAGAAAAACTAGTGGAATTTGGGATAATTACTTTGAGAATTTAAATGACACACAAAGATGACAAATTAGAAATTAATTAAGATGAGACCTATAATGAAGACCCCTAGGGTTAAGAACATCTAATTTTGTTGATCAAAATACGTCAATTGTTGAAAACATACATAAAGCATACCAAACTGTAGGTGGAAAAAGACACACCAAAGATAGTAATGCTACACGACGTGCACTTACTAATTGTATAGTAAGTGATAAAACAATTAATAAATGCTTTATTAGAAAAACAAGAAGTGATTTGAAGCTAAATAGAAAAACACTAATGAAAGCAATAGAGAGACGTAAACGTATTGAGTTAGTCAATAACACTGACTATTGGGCTTTCTCTAGCAGACTTCCACGAAAATACAAGAATACATCTGATATTATAAAAAAATTAATTGTAAAATTTTGGAATGATAACACAAGGGTGTCACCGAATAGAAGAGATACATTAAAAAGAAGAATAGGTTCTCGTAATCATGAATCGTGTGCAAAACATTTGTTAGATATGACTCAAACAGAATTGTTCTCTAATTTTAAGAATGAAAATCCATAGATTAACATTATCCAAAGATTCTTTGAAATGAGCAAACCCTTTTATGTGAAAATTAATCACTCAAGTACCACTTGTTGTTGTAGGCATCATGTTGAATTTTCAATGCATTATGATTTTTTTTGTCAAATACATCGTGTTTTGCATACTGACATCATGTTGCAGGAGTGTGGAATAAATGTCCCACAAAAATATTCAAGGGAATTTATTCTGACAATATTTTGTGAAAAATCAACAAGACATTTTTTTTATAACGAAGCATGTTTGGATGGAACGTGCAATGTATGCATTGACTTGCCAAATCTGAAAAGTTGTATCCATGAGGAGAGTACATATTCAATAGGAAAAGAATTGGTTGATTTCACCAAATATAAATCAGTGGCATATCAATTAAAAGATGGAAAAAAATCTAATAGGTGTGAACTTGTTAGAAAACAATTACCTGTATCAGAATATATGGTCAAATTCAAAGAGGAAATTTTTTATGAGTGTGCAAGGCGCACACATAGAGCTCAATGGTTGGATGAACAATTCAAGTTAAGCAAGGACACATTCCCACTTGGTACTATTGTTTTAGTAGTTGACTTTACAGATAATTACACATTGCAGCCACAAATGGAGGTTCAGTCTCAATATTATAACTCAGTGCAAGTTTCTATTTTCGTGCATATAAAATTCATGCACTCTCCTGAAAAGCACTGAGCAAGATCAAAAAATATTAAGAGAGTATCATTTCTACATCAGTGATGATCGGACACATTCTACAGAATATGTACAAGGGTGTTTCCAGGTGTTTTATGCAAACTTGAATGAGAGGAACATTAGTTTTGATCAACATTACATTTGGTCGGGACAACTGCACATCACAATTCAAGAATGCATAGATGTTTTATTGGCTAAGCAGGATGCAAAAAGAAACAAATGTACAACATATATGGAGTTTTACTGAGGCAGGGCATGGAAAAGGAGAGCATGATGGTGCAGGAGCATGTGTGAAAAGAGCACTTGCAAGAGAAGAGTTAAAGTTCAAGGATGGTGCTAAATTTACAGATGCAAAAAACATTGTTGATTAGTGTGTTAAGAATATGGGCCATGAATCTCAAGAGAGATCAACGGTTCATAGATATTTTTGGTTGATAGAGGAACAACATCTGGAAAACTTTGAAGATTGTATGACAGTTACAGGATCAAGTGATATGCACTCATTCCGTAGTTCAGATGCAAATGCTTGGACTATTTATACTAGGTGCATGACATGTTTTTGTATATCATGCATTGATTTTGCATGGAATGAATGTGAGTCACAGTAGTGGGTGGATGAATGGACTTGTAGACCTCTAATTCCACTTGACACACATCAAGTTCCACGAGCATTACAACTTGCAGGGTCTTCAGATCAAATGACAACATCACCTGACTTTGACCAAGTCTCTAATTTAGTGCAACAAGGTACATACATATATGTACATGCCATGTTTTAGATTTATAAATTATTAAATGGTCAACTCTTAATGTATTTTTAAATTGACTGAACAGTTTTACTTTTTGATACATAGGGCACAGTTTTTGTAGTTATTGCGATGGAATTTAACGAAGAGGGAACAGACTACTTCTTGTCTCGTTGTGTAGAGGGGAATTTTTTTTGACTTCCACAGTCATTGATGGTGAAGACCTTGAGTATCCCACTAGGTCAGTGGTAGTCACTGGAACTTGGCTTTGATGATATCCTATAAAAAAATAAAACATTTGGTTGTTTGAAGACTATGAAGTACATCAGAAGATACTTCACTATTCACATTTGGTCCTTGCAAAAATATTAAATTGATCAAATATCGAAGTCGGCCATCAAACAAGAATCTGTGGAAGGTTCATGAATCAAATCATGAAGCAATTCTTGCTACTGTCAAGAATAGAGTTGATCCTTGCAGTTCATTGGATTGAATTTGCAAAGGTATGTTCTTCATGAATTTAATTTGAATATTTACTTAAATGATTTTGTTTAAATTTTATGATTTAAAATTCTATTTAATTGCTTACTAACATGTTTATGTAGGTTAGTGGTGCCAAAAAATCTTCCACCTTCATGTGGTTGGCACTGTCAGTAGAGAATTTATTATTCTCGAAGCCAAGCAAAGATAAGAAAAATTAAATATTAGAAAGGAACAACAAATAGAAATTATCATTTCACCACCAATATTGTAAATATATCTTATCAAAATTCTCATTTCACCACCTAAATTGTATGAACCACCTATATTATTCGGGTGATTGGCAATGTACAACCTTACACTGACTCATTCTGAATGGATATGAATAAAACCGCAATAGGATTTTTTAGAGGGCCCTAAAGTGGAGATCTTGGATCTGACGAGACATATCTAGGTGCCATGGAGTCCGAGAAATCACTCGTCGAAGATATAGTGTGTTTCAGCCTCCACGCTCGTAAGGGACTACGCTCGGATGAGGTATCCTGAAAGCACGGGGAGTGTAGGTAACCAAAAAGAAGACTGCACTAGTGTTCACCAGGCCACCTCAATGTTTTAGCGTAGTTGGTTTGGTCCCACGAGATTCCGTTATCAAAATACAACATCTAGCAGCCTTACACTGAATCAGACTACACTATTTTGTGCCTTTGCAAATAATAGGACAATGAGAGAACCGAATGGAGATGGATAAAAAAATGATAGGATTTCGTAGAGAGCCCCGACATGGAGGTCTCGAATTTGACGAGACATATCTAGGTGCCACAGAGTTTGAGAAATCACCCATCGAAGATATGGCGTGTTTGGGCCTCAGGGCTCTTAAGGGACTACGCTCGGATGAGGTAGCCCGAAAGCACGAGGAGTGTAGGGAATAAAAAAATCCTCCACTAGCATTCACCTGGCCACCCCGACGTGTTGGCATAGTTGGTTCAGTCCCATGAACTATCATTTGCAAAATACAACCTCTAACACCCTTACACTAATATAGACTAAACTATTTCAAGCATTTGAAATCAATAGCACAATGAGAGAACTAGATGGATATGGATTAAAAAGGGAGAGGATTTGATAGAGGGATTTAACATGGAGGTCTCAGATCTAACGAGATGTCTCTAGGTGCCACAGAGTCCTAGAAATCACCCATTAAAGATATAACGTGCTTTGGCCTCAGGGCTCTTAAGGGACTACACCCGGACAAGGTAGCCCAAAAGAACGAGGAGTGTAGGGAATAAAAAAATCCTCCACTATCATTCACCTAGCCACTCCGACATGTTGGCGTAGTTGGTTTGGTCCCATGAGCTATCGTTTGTAAAATACAACCTCTAACACCCTTACACTGATCCAAACTGCACTATTTTGAGCATTTGAAAACAATAGCAAAAAAAGAGAACTAGATGGATATGGATAAAAAGGGAGATGCTTTTGTAGAGGCATTTAACATAGATGTCTCAGATTTGACGAAACGTCTCTAGGTGCCACGGAGTCCTAGAAATCATCTGTCAAAGATATAGCGTGCTTTGGCCTCAGGGCTCTTCAGGGACTACGCCCAAACGAGGTATCCCGAAAGCACGGGGAGCGTAGGGAACCAAAAATAAGACTCTAATAGTATTCACCTGGCCACCATGACGTGTTGGCCTATTTGGTTCAATCCCACAAGCTTCCATTTGCAAACTACAATGTCTGGAATCCCTACACTGACTCAGACTACACTATTTCACGCGTTTACAAACAATAGGATAGTGAGAGAACCAAATGGAGATGGAGAAAAACATGAGAGGATTTTATAGAGGGCCCTAACATGGAGTTTTTATATTTGATGAGATGTCTCTAGGTGCCACAAAGTTCAAGAAATCACCCATCGAAGATATAGCATGTTTTGGCCTCAGGGCTCTTAAGAGACTACTCCCGAACAAGGTAGCCTAAAAGCACAGAGGAGCATAGGAAACCAAACAATAATCTTCCACTAGTTTTCACCTGGCCACCTCGACGCCCTGACGTATTTGGTTCAGCCCCACAAGTTACCATGTTTGCAAAATACAACATCTAATATCACAACATTGACTCAGACTATACTATTTTGTGCATTTATAAACAATAGGACAACGAGAGAACCGAATGGATATGGATAAAATTACGATAGTCTTTCATAGAGGGACCCGAAACATGGAGGTATCAGATATGACGAGACTTCTCTAGGTACCATAGATTCTGAGAAATCACCCGTCGAAGATATAGCATTTTTTGGCCTCAGAGATCTTAAGGGAATGTGCCCGGACAAGGTAGCCCTGAAAGCACGGGTAGACCATAGGGAACCAAAAAAAATCCTTCACTAGAATTCACCAAGGCCATCCAGATGTGTTGGACCCAGATGGTTCAGTCTAATAAGCTACCATTTACAAAATACAACATCTAGCAGCCTTACACTAACTCAGACTCTACTATTTTCGAGCGTTTGCAAACAATAGTACAGTGAGATAACCGAATTGATATGGAATAAAACCACGATAGGACTTCATATTGAGGGCCCTCAACATGAAAGCCTCAAATCTGATGAGATGTCTCTAGGTGCCACGGAGTCCATTTGAAATCTCTCGTTGTATCTATATCGTGTTTTGGCCAAAGGGCTCTGATGGGACTGCAGTCTGAGTCGAGTGTAGGGCTGCCAAAATCACGGGGAGTGTAGGGAACCAAAACAGAATCCTCCTCTAGTGTTCACCTAGGCCAACCCGACATATTGCCAACATGTCGGTTCGGTGGCACGAGCTGAATGATATTGGAGGCTATTGTTTTTGGCAGCCCTACACTGACTCAGACTCCATGTATTTCATGCCTTTGCAAACCTTAGGATAGTGAGAGAACTGAATAGATCCCTGGAGAGAGCCACGAGAAGATTTCATAGAGGGCACGCTAAGGATCTCTCGGATCTGAGGTGATGTCTCTAGACTGCCATGGCACTCCGAGAGATCACCTCGTAAAAAATATAGCGTGTTTTGACCTCCATGGCTCTTAAGGGACTACGCTCGAACAAGGTAGCCTAAAAGCACAGAGAGCATTTTTCTCCAAAACAAATCCATCCACTACCATTCACCTAGCCACCTCGATGTGTTGGCCTAGTTGGTTTGGTCCAACACGCTACCGTTTGAAATAATATAGCCTCTGAGTCAGTCATAGGGCTGACTCAAACGCCAGTATTTTGCACCTTTGTAAACAAGAAGCTCGTGAAATAACCGAACCAACTATGGAGAACACATGTGAAATATTTTTGTAGAGTGAATGCTACATGGATGATCTTGGATCTGATGAGACGTCCTCTAGTTGTCTACCCGTGAGTTCGAGAAATCACCTCGTCCAGGCATATTCCCTTAAGTTTTGGCCTTAAGGCTCTTAAAGGACATAGCTGATATCTTCGACCTAATTGTTTTTCTTGGACAATATTCATTGGCACCTAAATTTTAAGACTGAAAATCGTTAGATCTGAGACCTCCAACTTATTTTCGGAGCACAAACAACCTTATGAAATCCTCTCATGAAAATTCAGGCTCATATCCATTCGGTTCTCTCATTGTAGATATTCATTCTTGCAAAATGAACAGTTAGAACATACTGGTGGTATGCCGAAAAAAACTATGTTCATACATCCACATAGGTGGCTCATGTGTGAATGCTCAGTGGAGGATTGGTTTTGGTTCCCTATGCTAGTTGTGATTTCAGGCTACCTCGTCTGGGCACAGTCCCTTAAGAGCCCTAAGGCCAAAAACACGCTCATATTTTCTACAGGTGATTTCTCAGCACTCCATGGCACCTAGAGACGCCTCATCCAAACTTTTAGACCTCCAGGTCGAGGCCCTCTAAAAAATCATATTGTGATTTTATCCATCTCCATTCGGTTCTCTCACTCTCTTATTGTTTGTCAGATGCACGCGAAATACTGTGTAGTCTAAGTTAATGCAGGGTTACCAGACGCTGTAGTTTGCAAGTGGTAGCTTGTGGGACCAAACCAACTAGGAGAACATGTCAAGGATGACTAGGTGAATGCTAGTGGAGGATTTGTTTTGGTTCCCTATGCTCCGCATGCTTTTGAGCTACCTCATTCGGGCGTAGTCTCTTAAGAGCCCTGAGACCAAAACAAGAAATATACTCGACGGGTGATTTCTCAGACTCTATGACACCTAGAGATGTCTCATCAGATCCAAGACCTCCATGGTGGGGCCCTTTAAAAATTACTCTTGTGGTTTTCTCCATCTCCATTCGGTTCTCTTGGTATCCCATTGTTTGCAAAGGCACGAAATAATGGAGTCTGAGTCAGTGTAGGGCTGCCAGATGCTATAGTTTACAAATGGAAGTTTGTGGGACCGAACCAACTACACCAACACATCGAGGTGGTCAGGTGAATGCTAGTGGAGGCCTCTTTTTTGTTCCCTATGCTCCCTTGGCTTTCGGGCTACCTCGTCCGGGCGTAGTCCCTTAAGAGCCTTGACACCAAAACATGCTATATCTTCGACGGGTGATTTCTCAGACTCAGTGGCACCTAAAGACATCTCGTCATATATGAAACCTCCACGTTATGGCCCTCTACGATATCCTATCGCATTTTTATCCATATCCATTCAGTTCTCTTGTTGTCCTATTGTTTGCAAAGGTGTGAAATAGTGTAGTCTGAGTAAGTGTAAGGCTACTATATTCTGTATTTTGCAAACAGAAGCTCATGGGACCGAAAAAACTACTCCAACACATCGGGGTGGTCTAGTTAATGCTAGTGGAGTCTTATTTTTGGTTCCCTATGCTCCCCGTGCTTTCAGGCTACCTCGTCCGGGTGTAGTCCCTTAAGAGCCTTGAGACCTAAACATGCCATATCTTTGATAGGTGATTTCTCAGAATTCGTGACACCTAGAGACATCTCGTCAGATATAAGACCTCCACATTGGGTCCCTCTATGAAAGCCTCTCACAGGTTTCTCCATCTCTATTCAGTTCTCTCACTGTTCTATTGTTTGCAAAGGCGCGAAATAATGTAGTTTGAGTCAGTATAGTGCTATCAGACATTGTAGTTTGAAAACGGAAGCTAGTGGGACCAAACAAACTATGCCAACATGTTGGGGTGGCTAGGTGAATGCTAGTGGAGGCTTCATTTTTGTTCCCTACGTTCCCCATCCTTTCGGGCTACCTCGTCCGAGCGTAATCCCTTAAGAGCCCTGAGGCCAAACCATGCTATATCTTTGACGGGTGATTTCTTGAAATCTGTGGAACCTAGAGATGTCTCATTAGATCCAAAACCTCTATGTTGAAGTCCTATACGAAATCCTCTCACGGTTTTATCCATATCCATCTAGTTCTCTTGTTGTCATATTGTTTGCAAACGAGCGAAATAGTGTAGTTTGAGTCAATGTAAGGCTTCTAGAGGCTATATTTTGCATACAGTAGTTTATGGGACCGAACCAATTATGCTAACACATTGTGGTGGCTAGGTGAACACTAGTGGAGTATTTTTTTTGGTTCTGTACGCTCCCTGTGCTTTCGGGCTACCTCGTCCGGCCATAGTCCCTTAAGAGCCCTGAGGCCCAAACACGCCATATCTTCGACAAGTGATTTCTCAAACTCCGTGGCACCTAGAAATGTCTCATCAAATCCGAGACCTCCATGTTGAAGCCCTCTACAAAAGCATCTTGCAGTTTTCTCCATCTTTATTTGGTTCTCGTGTTATCTTATTGTTTACAAACTTGCAAAATAGTGCAGTGTGAGTAAGTGTAAGGCTGCTAGATGCTTTATTTTTCAAACAGTAGCTTATGGGACCAAACCAACTATGCTAACACGTTGGAGTGGCCAGGTGAATGCTAGTGGAGGACTTTTGTTGGTTCCCTACGCTCCCCATGCTTTCAGGCTACCTCGTTTGGGCCTAGTCCCTTAAGAGCCTCGAAGCCAAAACATGCTATATCTTCGACGAGGGATTTATCAGATTCCGTGGCACCTAGAGACGTCTTGTCAGATTTGAGACCTCTATGTCAGGGCCCTATACGAAATCCTATCATGATTTTATCTATCTCTGTTTTGTTCTCTCACTGTCTTATTGTTTGCAAAGGTGTGAAATACTAGAATCTGAGTCAGTGTAGGGCTGCTAGATGATGTAGTTTGCAAATGGAAGCTCGTGGGACCGAACCAAATACGCCAATATGTCAGGTGGCCAGGTGAAAGCTAGTGGAGTCTTCATTTTGGTTCCCTACACTCCACTTGCTTTCGGGTTACCTCGTCCGGGCGTAGTCCCTTAAGAGCCTTGAATGACTAGATTGGATTAAGAATGAATTTGATAGGGGTATGTCTAAGAACACACGAGAGTTATCAATTGCCTAGTAAATCTTTCTTGTTTAGTTCTGGATGGGAGTCAACTAGCCTACGACTTAGTGACATTCCATTCATTGATAATTTATGCTATGATAAACCCATCGATGCTTTCAAAAGTGCCTTCAAAGGATAGGGGTAGTCATCAAGCCTAGTGAAGGGTGTGATGTGATTTCCAAATAACTTGAAATGCCTACAGATTTAAAGGTAATAACACGAATTGGATAGGATTAGACAATCAAGAATCATTGAGTGTCTGAATCAGAATGTCATTGCATTTGGAGACATTCTCAAGCATTGGAGTAATGTATATGGAGAGACATTCTCAAAATATCAACAGATGAAAGTCATCAAATTTTGACGACTCTCGGGTGTTTTAACATGGGAGTAATGTAGGGGGTTGAAGTTCCCTACATACACATAAGACCAGAAAATCTAACATCAGAATTAGTGAAAATAGAACTAAATACATGTATGTACATAATGACAATATTTTAACTAATTTTATCAATATAGAACTGTTGTTTTTACCCCACCACGCTTGTGAATCAAATGAATAGGGCTGTTACCTATCGCAGGTAACTCCTGCATATACATGATGAAGGACATTATTAACATAATTTAATAATTCTGAAATGAAAGACATTACTAACATGTAATTTAACATAATATGAATTACATGAGAAATTTAATAAAATTTACGTGTTGTTTGAATACCTTAGTGAGTTACCACGCAGATGAAATCGCAACGGCAACACCTTTATCTACTTGTCACAGAGATGGTGGGGTGTCTAGTGAAGTCAACATCTTTATCAAACATGTATATCACATGAGTTAGATGGACATACAAGAACATACATATATTAGACTTCAAAACTAATACACACACACACACACACACACACACACACACACACACACACACACACACACACATATACACATACACACACATGTATGTGAAAATTTTACATAATTAACATTTTAAATTACCTCTGTGAATGTATGTGTATGCATAGTGCTCACCGCCTGTGGTCGGGATGAAGATGTGCCTCCCATGTGTTGTAATATCAATGCATATACATGTACAAATACAATTATTTCAAAAATTTAACATATAGAAGTAAATCAAGTACTCCAAAATTTTTGTAACACACATAAAAAAACATAACAAAATTTACCTACGAAGGTGACACCGATGAATGTAATCCAAATGTCTCACTCAAAAGGACATCTGACATAGTGAAATTATTGTGTACACCTCTAGCACTAGGTGCACCAAAATCAGTACGCATGAAAGTATCATCCTCCTCGGGCCCCAAACATATGCTACCACATGACAAGAAAACATGTGGCCTCATGCTAGTACTCCCTGAGGGAATACTCTGTGTACCTCTGCAAGCATCTGGCTCAGAAATCTCCCTCGTATGTCGAACATGGGTTGCAGATAGCCCCCTAAAGAGCGTGGAGTGTATCAATCTCTACTATCTCCTTCAATACTTGAGGGATAATCTCAGGGTGAGGGGGGTTCTGTGTGGGGAATCTACCATATTGAATAGGTGCATGTTGTGCACTTGGTTGATCTTGTGCAGATCCTTTTCCTCAGCTCTGGAAATATCAGAAATCAAAATAATTTGGGATCTCATTGAGGATAATCTCGCAATAGAGTTTCCTCAGAAAGTATAGTGGTGCCTTGTTGTTATTACAAGGTGGAAAATCAAACACCATCCACCATCGGTCCCTAAAAATTATTTTTAATCAAATTATTATTGTAGCAATGGACGGGAAACCATTTACATGACAACGGAACAAGAAAATTAGTGTGGGGGTCCATGAATAAGGCGCATATGAGGTCTTTTGAATTTTTTTTTCTTTACATCCACATATGACAATTTGTTGGAATAATAAACCCTACAACCCTCTCTGTAAGTTGTCCAATGATCAATTTTCCCTATTGCCACATCAATTTGAACAAGTAATTCCTCCAATGTGTTTGTAAGAGAGGTGCGGTGGGGGTTTGTATATTGTGAATCCCTCATTGTTTTGATTAAATCCTCAATTTCAATTTTGTTTTCAACTATGTGGGCTGCTAAATCTTCTTGACTACCCGGGGGGATGTTGAGCAATTCTCGACCTCTAACTTGTACCAATAAAAAAATATGTATTCAATTCAAATTTTAATCTATAATTATCATATTTCAATGCAATTTTGAGAAAAGAATTGTGCTTGCCTCTTCCCTGTGGTGCCATCGTCAATTCAGATCTTCTCGTTGATCCTTTGAGCTTGAGATCCATTTGAATGAAAAAGAATGTGAGGGCATGGTTAAGCTCTGAAACTCGCGTTTAAGGGAGATAAAATGATAGAGGCTCGGGCCTCTTTTTTTTCTTTATAGTAGGCATACCACGTACGTGTTAAAATGCGTACGTGTTATGTAACACGTATGCGTTATGCTTTGATAAATCCCAAACCTAACAATTGAAAACGCGATCATGTTATAATAGAATGCGTATGCATTTTTATTTTTTCATATTTTTGTCCGCTTTTTGGCCCCCCAACTTCATGCACTTACCCTCACAGTTAAGAAATGTCTTATAAAATTTAATTCTTGGTCACATTATATTTTCTAGCATGAAGGTCCAAGAAACAAGATATTTAATAAATATGTAAAATATTTTTTTCATAAAAGTGACATATTTAATAAATATGGAACAAACTTTTTCCATAAATTTAGTCTTTAAAGTGATGCATTTAAATTTTATTATTTAGTTTTTTTAGACTTGTTTATATTTCATCACATATATGAGGTGACACGTTGGAATAAAAAAAGAAACAAACTACATATATAAAATATAAGAAATCATGTTTTAGAAATTTGGAAGTGACATATTTCAGTTGTCATGTATAGTCAAAAGCTACTAAGCTTTATGAAAAGGGAACTTTCCTCCAAAATATCTTAAACCGACCATCATTGCATTAAGTGATCAAATTTGAAGGGCTCCCCATTACTTTAATTTGACCGGATAGGTTAATCTTTACCCTTCGTAAATGAGATATTAGAAAACACATTACCCTACATTAGAAAAAAATGAAAATGTTAATTTTATTTCAATATATAACATCTAAAAATAATTTTGAAAACACTATATATATATATATATATATATATATATATATATATATATATATATAATATTTTACAGTGTTTCCCACCAAAATCCTGCCATTAATATTTTACGTGTAGTGGTGTCACTTGCATAATGTCCACCTACACTTCCTCTGTGTGCTTCCTCTATGATGGCGGGGCACTCATGCTCTATTACACACCTGCGTAAAACTTCATCATGCCCTAATTTGTATAAGTCCCCACTAATAAACATGTAAGAGCACAAAGCGTATGGCTAGTTGCTTCTTCTCTAATGTCTTCATACCTTCCGGTGCCACACCTTCCTTTAGAAATACTAAAATTTCCTCCAAATCTCGAGGGCACGCGTCGTAACCTAAAAAGTTGTGCGTCTGGCATTGTCTCTTGAATGCTCTACGCACGTCCTTCCTTGAATCAATCCTTGAAAAATGATTAGGTCCACAATTACTCTTTCCAGGATTCACAACTACCGTGAACTCAAAATTTTGAAATAACAACACCCACCGACATATGCGCCCTTGTAGAATGGGCTTGTTCACCAAGTACTTTAACGCCATGTGGTCAGTGTAAAATACAAAGGGAGTTACCAACAGATAATGTCTAAACTTGTGAAGCGTGCAGATCATTGGCAATGCTTCACGCTCAGTTGTAGTATAATTCTGCTCTGCTGGTGTCAACTTCCTGGTTGCAAAGCATAGGGGATGATCAACAATTCCCTCACCAGGTTTGTGCAAGCACTACCCCAATGGTCATTCTGGAGGCATCTACATGAACATGGAAGGGCTTATCCCAAGAGGGAAAATGTAATATAGGCGCGGTGACAAGCCTATCCTTCAATGTGTCAAACACCTTCTGCTTGTACCTTTCCCCAATGGAAGGCACTTTTATGTCTAAGTAATTATTCTAAAGGTGCGATGATCTTGGCATACCCCTTGATGAACTTCCGATAGTAGCCCGCAGTGTCCAAGAAACCCGTGCACTGCGCTTTGGCTAGTAGGCTCCCCCAATCCCACAATCACTGCAACCTTGGCAGGATCTACTAGCAAGCCCTCCTTACATATGATATGCCCCAATAACGTTCCAAAGGGGGTAGCAAAGACATACTTCTTAATGTTGAGGGATATCCTCAACTGCCGACACCTCTCAAACATCAGCCTCAAATTATCACAATGGTATTTTACTAGCCCATACACCATCCAATCATCCAGATAGACCTGAAGAAATTTGTGGATGAAGTCCTGGAACGCCTATACCACTATGCGTGAGAAAACAACAGGCCCATTCTTCAACCCAAAGGGCATGACCGTGTATGCAAAACTTCCCCATTCAGTGGTGAAATTTGTCTTCTCTTGGTCTTCCTTTGTAATCTGGACTTGGTGGTACCCCGAAAATCCATCCGTAAAGGAATAGATTTCACACCCAACGACTCCCTCCAAAATTTCTTCAGTGAAGGGGGTTGGAAAAGGATCGATGACACAAACTGCGTTCAGCTCCCTATAATCCATGTAGATCCTAATCCTCCCATCCTTCTTGATGCTGATTACCATTGGACTTATCCATTCTGATTCTTCAACAGCTTCAATGATCCCAGATGCTATCATTTTTTCTATCTCTTCCTTTACCTTCACGCGTAAATTGGGATTCATCTAGTAGGGTCTCTTCCTGACCATGGCATGCACACCATCCTTCAACTTTATCCTCATTTCCCCCAAGGAATGGTGGACGCCTTTGAGCTCATGGTACCCACGCGGAAATAAATCCTCAAACTCACATAAAAGATCAATGATCTTAGAGACTTCCTTCTCTAACCAGTAATCTCCAATGATAGCTTCCTTAGGTTCTTCTCTTGAGCCGATGTTAACCTTTTTAGTTTTTAAAGGTTCATGGTAGGCACACACATGAGTATCAACACTATCCACTACCTCACGTGTCCCTACAGAATGGTTAACATCCAAGCCTTCTGCTTCCTCCCCATCAATCACATATACAAGCTTTCCTTTCTCCTTTTTCACACATGCACGCTCAAACTGATCCTCCTCTGTTTCCTCTTCTTCAAAGTGCTCCCCCAAACCTGGTTCACCAAGCAAGTCCAATAGCCTATCTTCTTCCATGACACTATCCCCCATGGTAAGGCACTTGAAAACCTACAATGCCTTATTAACTGATGGTTTGGTACTTTGATACTCAAATGTTTGAACTAGGTCAGCCTGCTAGTTCTTGCCAATTCCCTGTCTGTGGACGTGTCTCAGAATGTATGTACCATGTGCGCGCGTAACCCTGCAGTGTAGAATATAGTTTGTGCACCCAGAGGGATGGTGGCAAAGCTTCTAACACCTTCCCTCTAGGTTCTCTCACAGGCTTGGACGTGGAAAGAGGCGGGCTCCTTACCATGGTAGTCCTTGATGGTGGTGGGTGCATTGCTTCTAGAGAAATGAATAGAGAAGGCAATTCTCACTTCACTGCCATTCCAAGAGATTATCCCAATGTGTTGCCCACCAGCGCACAACAATTCCTAGTAGGATGTAACTTAATATCCCCCTTCTTTCATTTTCCTCCTTCCATTGAGCTTCCATTTTCTACAAAAAGACCTCAGGGGAGGCTCCTCCTGAGTACTTAGGTAGCTCTTTTCCTCCTAGGCACCTGGTTGTGCATGCCTTTTTCACCTTTTTCACCGATCCTCTTAAATGTCATCTAATCAATTCGTAGGTCCCATGTGCCCAATTATCACATGCTAGACTAGTGGTGTCACTTACCGACTGAGCATCTTCAAACTGGATAACTCCGTCGGTAGGATGGATTATCTCTGGATCCCTGATTGAGTGCACATATATTCTATCTAAGGACCTCTTCTCCCAAGGGTTCAGTATAGGGTGTTGACTTCCCATTAGCCAGGGGTATGATGACTTGTTCCTCCTCATTTTCAAAGCTAATGTACCCTTTATTGAACCAAAGATCCACATTGTTCTTGTAACACCATGGGCGCCCAAGTAGTGCTGGGAAATTGTCTTCCTTGGTGAGTGCCAAGACTTTGAAGTCCCCAGTAAACTTAGCTCCCTGAATGGTGATATACGCATCCTTTAAGACACCAATGGGAATTGCCTTTGTTTTTTTTTCCATATACAACACATTTGAAGATGGCTGTAATGCAGGCCTTCCCATCTGATGCCATGCATCTAATGTGAGAACATTGACCTCACGCCTGTGTCAATGAGGATATTACTCAGCAACCATCCATCCACCACTACATTTAACGTGATCTCCCTATCATAGTCAAGGCTATGAGGGGGAAGGTTTACATGTAGGACCTGCCTCTCGCGCTCTTCTCTGGCACGTGGTACCTTCTCCCTCAACCATGCTCCTAGCAAGGGAATAACATTCTCTTGCCTTAGCATTTTACATACTTCCCTGACCTCATCCAGGTCATCTCTTGGTGCCTCGACCTTCCTCCTTTGCTCTTCCCTCCTGGACTACTCCTTTAGACACTGGATTTCTCCTTGTAAACTTCAAATGACATCCATGGTATCTTGATATACCTCCTTCTGATGAGTAGGATCTGGGTACTTTCCATGCACCACTTCTTCTCTTGAAACTAGAGTCCTCTACCTTGGTATTTCCTTTACGCACGCAGCCTCTTCTCTTGTTGTTACTAAAATAGGTTCTAAGCCTACATCATGTGTTACCCGTGGCATCCATTGTGTGTCCATCTTCTTAATGCTTACCATTGCAGTGCCCTTGTCTTTCCGTTGCTGCTGATTCATGTGCTCAAACAACTCAGGGCATTCCTCATACTTGTGTTTCTTCCTGCACCATGAGCACTGCAATAGGTCTGGGCACTCTCGTTTGTAATGCTCTTATAGACCCACAATTAAAATAGGTTCCACGTGGGAACTCACTTCTTCCTCCACAGTTACCATGACCACAGAATCCTCTGTGAAATCCCCTTCCATGCACGCCTCCATCTACGTGTGCTCCTCATAATGGTGATCATCACCTTTAGAACTACTGGTAATGTTGGTCTGGTGCACCCCATGATCAATGGCCTCATGGATCTAGTCAATAAGCCTACAATCCTTAGTATCATGGGTTGTAGAGGTACAGATCTTACAGTAGCAAGACACATTCTTCAAATTACATGCTATAACAAGGGGCATCTACTTGCATCATGGTCCCCATGAAAAATCTTAGTCTACTGTCACGGCGCGTACTGTCCTCTGGGGGAAACTATCCTTGACATGCCCCTCTACTTCACAATCTATACACCATAAACCACTGTGAGTCTCATGGGCTGAGTTTGCAAATAACGTTTCCAGCTGCTTAGCCATAACAACAATCTGAGCCTCCAAAAATGGGCTAATACTAGTATCAACACTTCCAACAGCCTCGGCACGCAGAGCAGCTTCCAACGCCTTGCGCAGGTCTGTGAAAGTTTTATGAGATAAGGCCCTTCTAAAAGGTGTGATCAACCCTCCAAAAAACCATTGAGCATGCTGTGAAGGGTGAATATCATATGATAACTTAGACAAGAGAGTTTTAAAGTGCACATCATACTCATGCACACTCTTTGCCATTCCCTGTTGAATCTCCTTCAGGGCACTGATGCTCTTCTGTTCAAACTCAGGGATGTGGAATTCTGCCAAGAAGGCATTCTTTAAAGTAGTATAATCCACCACCATTTGATGAGGGTCATATTTCCTATACCAGCTATGCACGTGCCCCTACAACATCGTTGCAAACTGACTAGCCTTCCACTCCGGGGTTGTGATCCCCTTTGCGTGCCATAGCAGCTCACACTTGTGAACATGTTCTACAGCATCTTCAATACCTTTGTAATCTAGAAAATGTAAAGACATCTCAAAGAAGACTTGAGGGGGTGGTTGGGGCCCTTGTCCTCCTGAGCCAGAGCCTTGGTTCCCTCCAGTGTTTCCTCCGCCACCAGATCCTAGGTCCAAGTCTTGTGCCTCCTGAGCCACCAGATCCACCAGAACCACCAGGTCATGTTCCTTCTGACCTACTAGATCCACTAGATCCACCAGGTCTTGTTCCTCAATAGACCCACCAGAACCACCAGGTCCTATAGTGGTTGTGCCAAGTGTCCCCAAGGTTCCACTGAACTGCACGCCGATGGTCTGTGATAATGCCCCACTACCACTAATGTACCTTTTGCACCACTCCTAGATGTGAGACCGAAGGCTTGTGTACTTTCTCCTTGTCTAAAGATTCCTTTGAATACTGGAATATGCATAGCCATAGAAGTGGGAACTGAAAAATTGTATCTCCTGGGTGCAGATTTGTCACTTCCACTGATACCAACTGGGTCAATGATACTCCCTTGATCTAGAAAACCAAGCACTAGGGTTTGGTCACTAGGTGGGTTTAGATACATGCCAATGACTCTTCTCTCTCTGCATGATGACTCTCATCAAGAATCGGAAGGGGTCTCTCTTACATGCTTTCCAAGATGGGGTAGCACAGACTACTCAGGTTCCACAGTCCTCCACATGAACCTCAACTCCTTCTCGCAACATCTGCCTCATAGATCCATCACACTTGTAACCTCGCGTTGTCTAGAAATCTCCCTTTCATGCACTTCACTATACTTGAGTCGTCTCTCCTCCCTTTCTTTCTCTGTCGTAATATCTGCCATCTTCCTCCACCCTAGCTTCCTCGCCCAGCGCTCAGAATGGTTTAGCCGGCCATTGGAAATGCCTCTAAACTCAAAGTAACAATCAAGATCTTCATTGCTAGAGGGATAACATGTAGAAATGATCCTCTGGGCTCCCACAGAAATTCAAACTCAACAACTTCTAGACAAGAATATGTAGAAATAACGTACTCCATAGTGTAGCTAGCCAACACACCTTTTCCACCAATGATCCACAACATGAGTCCACGTCAGATCTGCATCCTACAGCCTCTGGTATTCTTCTTGGGTCCACGCATGTGATCTATAATACCAACTTGATCTAGATGCATATGCTGAGATCCATTCATACAGTTCTACTGGGAAGCAACAGAAAAAATGTTTCATATAAATCATGGTAGAGGTTCTCTTCTACCCACCTACGTGCATCAAACTCAGGTCCAGTGCTGAATCTCTTAGAAAATTCATCCTTTGTGCTCTTGAACCATGATTCAACACTTTCCAAAGTTAAACATTTTGTCATTACTCATTACCTAGATCATGATGTATGCCATTTCCCACTACAACTTTGAAAAGAGGTCCTGGCAACAGAACCAAGATGTAGTCATTTTTACCCCCATCACAAAGGAAAGAAATCCCATGCGCGCCAGCCTATCACCCAGCGGGCGCTAGGGCGCTCACCCTGAGGTACGCGTGGGTGCCGAGTCTCTCTTTTATGTGAGTTTAGTGGGAAACATCATCTATGATTTGAGTTTAAGAGATTTGAAAGGAAATAAGACATACAAGCACCATAGAGCTCAGAACAGCTTCTAGATCCTTGCAGTCATTCCAGACATAAAGAGCTTAACAGATTATAGAACTTACACCAAAATAGAAAGGAAGTCATACAATCATTCATACTTAGTTCATAAACATAAATGAAAAATAACTATGAAGAAGGATGTATGCATCAGAACCATTAATGCTCATATTCATATAAACTAGTAACCTCATTACATTCATTAGGCCCATTACAGAATGTCACAGAAAGGCAGACTGTAATCATGCATTATAACTAGATTCATATAACTAGGCCCTCAAAAGAAAATTTATAACTTCCTAACCCTTGATACATCCTTTCCTACCCTTATTTACCCAAGCTAACAAAGTCCTTGCAGTATTTCTACAGAGCTCCACCCTCTATCTATGTCTCTATTTTTTACTTCTGCAGGCACTTGTATATATAGCCTTTTTGAACTGCCAACTCATTCTTCTGCAGCCCCAGATCTATCGCCAAGTGTCTGAATGTGGTCCTCCATGAGTGCATGCTCCTCCAGGCCTAAGCTCACCACTCCTTGCCATGATGTCCTTCTATAAGCTTCTAGCGCCAGGGCATATTCCTTCCTAGGCCAACCTGTCGCTTGGTTGACACCTTATCCACTTCCCATGTGTAGTCGGGTCATGCTTTTCTCGTATCCTTCCCAAAATTCCCAATATGGCTAAGTCTTAAAACCTTGGCTCTGTCTGCATGCACGTAACGGGTTTCCTTAAACCCTTCCCTGCGTGCCTTCTCCTTGCGCGCCTTTCTTCAACTACACCTTGCGCACCTATGCGTCTTTTTGCACTTAGCCAATATTTCAGGGGCCCAACAGGTGAACAATGGTACATGTTGTATTATGTGTGTGTACTTTTGTGTGATTTGGATTGTTCTTGTTTATAACTCCACTACTGATTTTGTGAAGATTGTTAGATCCATATTTGCATGTTTGGATTTGATATTCTATAGTTGCAAATTTTTCTGCATACACCCATCCCCAAGAAGTTGTATCGAAGCTTGGTTATTTCAGAGCAAGGATTTTTCTTTATCATTTTGTTAGTGGTTATTACTCACATGTATGAGAGTAGAGTTTGTTTTTCCTAATGTGAAAATTGAAGGAAGATATTAAATCTCAAGTGGGAGCTGAAAGAGTAAGGTTGCTTGAAATTACAGTGACCGACATCAGTTAAGTGGCAACTGATGTCGGCAGGGTGACCATGGTCTGTTATAGGGTGACCATGGTCAGTTACTGGACAACCTGATTTTAAACAGAAAAATCACAAATCTGAAGAAACAAAGAGATGCATAGAATGTATCTTATTTGCTAAGGTGTCGCTAGTTCTTAGAGGCACAAACATGTTGGTCAAATTACAGATCTAGTTATAGAGGTATGGTTTTATCTTGGCTTTACAGTGTTTGTATGTTTTGGTTGCACATGCATGGTTTTGGATTGTAGATTTAGACAGAGAAAAGGAGCAGGTATGCATCCTTGGTGTAGTCATATGCACGAGGCTTTGGTAGAGAGGCAGTAGCACAAAACGAAGATGGGGTTTCCATCAGAGAATCATGTACTTATGTTCATTTGAAGATGTGGTTGAGTATCTTGGTGGTGATAAGGTTATATATTTCATCTTGATGTAATTTATTGCATGATTTATTGTTGTAGTGGTTTTATATGATTTGTGTGCTTCTTGAAATGACTATCTCATCTCAACTATCAGCTTTGGTCGAAGTAGACACCTGGTGTGGTGTTCTATGCCAAATTATGTGGAGTTGGGTTCATTCCAATAGCATCCAAATTGGTCTAAGAACCAAGGATGGTCATAGAGGAACTGGTATTGGTTAGCTAACTATGGTTAGTTAGGGGATGACCATGGTCAGTCTCTGTGGAAAATTATCTATATAGGGTTTTTTGCAGTAGGAGAGGGTAGATGGGTTTTTGTCCTAGTTTGGAAGATCACGTTTCTTGCATAGAGTGTACATGGTAGAAACAATGTAGATCACTTACTTCATGCTTTAGATCACAAAATAGGATGGAGTTGGCTCGGTTAATCCATTAATACTTTGAGTTAGGTATCTCTATATGATTCATGTTTTATTTCTTTCATTTTGGAGCAACTGATATTATGTTTTGATAGTGTGCATAGATTTACACCATGGTTTTTGGTGTTGTTTGAATTTTATTTCCTGGTTGGGTGGAATATTGAGGAAAAGGGTTTCTAGTCTAAGGATGATATCCTCAATGAAAAGTCATGATTAGACATAGTTGAAGGTAAAGAGAGATGTTGATTACACACAAATGGAAAAAATAGTGATTCACCTACTTCACAAGAAGTCCAAACTTATGTGATGTAGAAGTATTCTTAGAGAATAAAGGGAATCAATTGTATAGTTCTTTCATCTGGTTTTATTTCTCACTGACATATTAACTTTTGAGCTTGGTGTTAGAGGTAGTGCATGGGATTTTGTGTTCAGTGAGAGCAAGCCATGGTTGTTGGCATTGCAGGATTGGATACATGATGCACATGCAGAGTGAGAGGAGATTACTACTATTCAAAGTGACAGGAGGAATTTTTTTTTTGGAGGGCAGTCACGACTTTGCAGTTATTTTGAGTTTATTGCTTTGTGATGTCACTTCTAGTTTTATTTTGTGGTGCCTGGATATTCTTTAGGGAAGGACGTTTTGATGGTTGATTCAACTAGTTTTATATGATAAAGAAATTTTCAGATTTTGAAGGGTGAAAAAGGATAAAATATTCTAGTTACAGAGACCGATGTCAGTTAGGGTTAACCATGGTCGGTCAGTAGTGACCGGGGGTCAGTTAGGAAACTATGGTTGGTTTGGTCACAAGTTTGACAACAATGTTTATTTACAGTTTTTAGATGGTTCCCTTATTTTGCTTTCATCTTAGTTGATTGTGAAGAGTATGTTGATGATATGTTTGTTGGTATTTGCAATTGGTATTAGTGGAATGGTTTAGCATGGATGTTTGTTATTGACATTTATGAGCACAAGATTCATATTTGGCTCTGGAGTTAGTCGATGGCAGAATTAGAGATTCTGGAGAGCTTGGTGATATGGATGGATGTACATGGTGAGTTTGTATATGAGGATAAATTCAATTTTGTAAGTCTATGATGATGCCTATGTTTGATTTGCACATTGATGCCTTGAGCATGAGTAGGGGATTGTTGTATTTCCTCTTGATTACTATGTTACACCATGGGAGATGTTATCTACAGATGATTGTCTTGTAAATGCTAGTATTTTATACATGGTTGGATTTACATATTGTAGTGTTTGGATTCTTTGAGTTATGTAGGTTTGTGGATTGATCACCCACTATTGCAGGCAGAACTCATTTAGGTTTTCTTTACCCAGGATCTTGTTTTGAGTTTACATATTCTAGTTTGACTTTTCTTGGTCAGTTACATTGGTGGTTGCATGGAGACATGGATAGATGGATGGAGAAAATGGTTGGTTTTATATGTATGGCTATGGATGCGATTGAGGCTCAGTACTTTGGTTTGAGTGGGAGCTCTTGAAGGTATGATAGTCATGATGGCTTGTTGTGTGAGGAGCTAGGTTGACTTAATTTTTTGATACCAACAACTGGTATGGTGTTACGATTCAGTGAGAGTTTGAGGCTTGGTGTCACAAATGATTTATAGCTTCATGCAAGTTTAGTAAGACATGGTTTGTTATTGTCTTGGTTTTAGAAGATAGTTTAATCTTCCTAATTTCATTTGAGAGAATTGTTGATATAAAGAATATACGGTCTTCATGGTCTGTAGAGGATGATGATGTACATGTACAAGTACAAGTTCAGAAATTTATTTCCAAGTGGGAGATTCTTACGATTGTGGAGCTAAATTACTTCACAGATAGACATTATTTACACCTTGTTGGTTTACACAGTAACCAGTGCAGGTCATGGTAACCTACACCGGTCAGGCTAACTATCTCTGATCAGAGTAACTGTCACTGGTTACCTGTGCATGAAATTTTATATTTAACTCACGAGAATTTAATCTAGCTTTTATTTTAAATCTGATTTAAAGGTTGTAAATGCATAGCTAAGGTGCCCTAAGTTTTTCTAAGCTTATATAAGATAAAAAATATTGGGGTTAGAAAAAAAGGAACGAGGAAAGAGAAGAATTTAGCTATCCTTGGTTGAAAGAATGAAGAAGAAGAAGAGGAAAAAGGAGATTGCATGAAGATAGGAGATTTCATGGAGAGAAGTTGAACAAAAGGAAAGTGCAGGTACACTATTGGTGATAAGATGGTATTATCTTCTACTATATTTCCTTTATATTATTTAGTCTCATGTAATGGCTTGCATAGAATGTAAATAACTTAGTGTTTCTTATTGTTGGATCCATAGGTTTTTGTGAGATTTTGTTATTGCTCATTCTTGTAGATCCACATATTGTGAGATCTTGTATTATAGATCCATGAGATTATGATGTATTGTTGATCCATAGGAATCTATTATTGTAGAGGAAGTTGTCTGTCATGTTTGCACATGTTGATGCAGTGATGGAGGAGAGAATTACTTCTAGAGGTCTTGTTTACAGATTCAAAGTAAAGTAAGAGCTTGGTTGCACAGTGTTAGATGCAGGGTAGCTTTAGGTATGTGAGATCGAGTGGTGTTTCATAGGTACGGTTTTAGTGCACTCAGGTAGATCTAGTTAGAGATTTGGAGGAGACACATGTGGTGGTATGGAGGCATGGTTCAATGTACTCGGGTAGATTTGGTTGTAGATCTGGAGGAGGAGATACTCTTGTAGCGATACATGTACTCTTGTGCATAAGAGTTTGTTTTTAATCTCTTTTTATATAAAATATATGAGATCTCTATCTTTGGTGGGCATAGCCCACATTGGGTGAACCAAGGTACATGTTTTATTATGTGTGTGTATTTTTGTGTGATTTGGATTATTCTTTTTTATACTTCCACTACTATAGATTTTATGGGGATTGTTAGATTCGTATTTGCATGTTTTGGATTCAATATTCTATAGGTTGCAAATTTTTCCACATAGTCCCATCCCTAACATGAGGTAATACTATCTACAATTCCATTCCAGTGACATTTCACTACAATCAGATGAACTATAAAAATAGTATTGATGACATGTTTTTAGTACCGAAGCAAGTATGGTGGGAGCCTAGTAAATCCTAAACAAGACCATGATATTTTATTTTATTGTTGTTTTCAAATTATTAAACTATTGAACCTAGCATCCACTCTGCCCTTACTTTTAATAAGGAAAAAAATTCTTAGCATTTGCTAAGAATTTTATTCCACAAGATCTGATGTGAATTATGTGTTTCAAACAATATACCTTATGGGAACTACGTAAGGTTTGATCCCTCATGTACCTTAATCACTCTAACAAATAACAACATAGGAAAAAAAATTACCTACCTTTAATATTCTAGGACCCAAAAAATATGGAATTTTTTTTACCTTCCTTTAATTATGTACCTTAATCTCTCTAAGAAATAACAACATATATTACTTAAAAAAAGAAAACCAAAGAGAACAACCCTAAGATCAAGTACATATAAATATATATGGTTTTCCCTATTCTTCCCTTTTAGCAAGAGGCTACAAAGTTGTGGAGGATTTGCGAAAGAGGAATGGTTTGAAGGGTTGAGGAAAAAATGCCACCAAAGTTGAACCCATCTCAGGTTGTGGAGGTGTTTGTCCATGTGACGAGAGGAGAAGTTGGATCGGCCTCTTCATTAGCCCCTAAAATTGGTCCTTTAGGTCTTTCACCAAAGAAAATCGGAGAAGAAATTACAAAGGAGACTGTAAGAGATTGGAAGGGATTGAGGGTTACCGTGAAGATCACTATACAAAATCATCAAGATAAAGTTACAATTGTTCCCAACGCAGCTACCTTAGTGATTAAAGCCCAGAAAGAACCTAAACATGACAGGAAAAATATGAAAAACATTAAACATATTGGAAACATCATGGTGGATGATGTTATTGAAATTGCGAATATCATGAAGCCCTGAACCATAGCAAAATATCTTGTCGGAACTGTGAAGGACATTTTTTGTATATTTATTTCTGTTTGATGCACTGTCGATGGCAAGATTCCCAAGGATTTACAATCAGAGATTGATGAAGGATAGGTTGAGATTCCATAGGATTGATGGGAAGGAAGCGATTTTGTTTTGGTTATGTTTTATGGATTTTTAATGTATTTGGTATTTGTTTTTTTAAAAGGTTTGATTGGGGAACAATGGCGTAAATATTTATGGGTCTTTCATTTAATAAAAAGGAACACACCAAATTTGGTTATAGTGGGTTTTGTTGCTTATTTACTGTTTATGTATTTACTTGTTTAATGTACTTTGTATTCATAAGGCCTAAATTCCTTAATAAAACTGAGTTATTTGGTAATATTATACTATAGATATTAGCTGGAAGCATTAAACCAAAATAAGAAATAATATCTAGTAAGATATTTATTGGCTATGATTTGTAATAGTTTATTTTCACTTTACAAGACAAATCTCGTTTCCAATGAATTTGGGGGCATGAGGCTTAACTCATTGATAAACATTATCATAAGTGTTGGTGCAAAGGCTGTAACAAGGTTGGGGTTTGGCAAGTTGGAAAATGGCCAGAATCTATGATGGCTATGTTGAGGGGAAGGGGTTTCTGCTGGAAGTTGATGTAGAGGAGTCAACTTTGATTACATACTTTTGAGGTTTAAGAATGATGTAAGACCATATACAATTCCATTCTAGTGATATTTCTCTACAATCAAATGAACTATAAACACAATATTGATGAGGGGTTTTTAGTACCATAACAAGTATGATCGCAGCATAGCGACCGCTAAACTAGAGCATGATCTTTTATTTTATCGCTATTTTCAAATTATTAAATTGTTGAACCTTGCGTCCACTATGTCCTTACTTTAGATAAGGAAAAAAATTCTTAGTGTTTGCTAAGAATTTTCTCCCATAAGATATGATGTGAATTATGTGTTTCAAAAAATATACCTTATGGTAACTATATAAGGCTTGATCCCTCTATATGGTATGCAGTGCAGCTATTTCTTTCGGGATACCTATGCTCCCCATGCTTTCAGGCTACCTCGTCCGGGCGTAGTCCCTTAAGAGCCTTGACGCCAAAACACGCTATATCTTCGACGAGTGATTTCTTAGAATATTTAGCACCTAGAGACTCCATTTAGTTTTCTCGCTGTCCTATTGTTTGCAAACACATGAAATAGTGTAGTCTAAGTCAGTGTAAGGCTGATATATTCTGTATTTTGAAAATGGAAGCTCGTGGGACCGAACCAAATACACCAACACATTGGGGTGGCCTGGTGAACACTATTGGAGTCTTCATTTTGGTTCCCTACACTCCCCGTGCTTTCAGGCTACCTCGTCTGGGTGTAGTCCCTTAAGAGCCTTAAGGCCCAAACATGCCATATCTTCAATGGGTGATTTCTCGGACTCCATGGCACCTAAAGATGCCTTGTTAGATCTGAGACCTCCATGTTGGGGCCCTCTACGAAAGCCTCTCATGGTTTTATCCATATCCATTCAGTTCTCTCACTTTCCTATTAATTGGAAAGGTGTGAAATAGTGCAATCTGAGTCAGTGTAGGGATTTTTGACATTGTAGTTTGAAAACGGAAGCTCAAGGGACTGAACCAACTACGCCAACACATCGGGGTGGCCAGGTGAATGCTAGTGGAGGCTTCATTTTGGCTCCCTACGTTCCCTGTGCTTTCGGGCTACCTCGTCCGAGCGTAGTCCCCTTAAGAGCCCCAAGGCCAAAAACACACTATATCTTTGATAGAGTGTTTTTTCACGTTGTCCTATTGTTTGCAAACTCATGAATTAGTGCAGTCTAAGTCAGTATAAGGATGCTAGATGCTGTATTTTACAAACGGTAGCTTGTGGGACCAAAATTACTATGCCAACACGTTGGGGTGGCTAGGTGAATGCTAATGGAGGATTTTTTTTTGGTTCCCTATGCTCCCCATGCTTTCAGGCTACCTCGTTTGGGCGTAGTCCCTTAAGAGCCCTAAGGACAAAACTTGCTATATCTTCGATGGGTGATTTCTCAGATTCTATGGCACCTAGAGATGTCTCGTCAGATCCAATACTTCCATGTCGAGGCCCTCTATGAAATCCTATCACGGTTTTATCCATCTCCATTCGGTTATCTCGTTGTCCTATTGTTTGCAAAGGCACGAAAATATTGGAATCTGAGTCAGTGAAGGGCTACTAAATGTTGTAGTTTGTAAACCGAAAGCTCATGGGACTAAACCAAATATGCCAACATGTTGGGGTGGCCAGGTGAACACTAGTGGAGTCTTCATTTTGGTTCCTTACACTCCTCGTGCTTTTGGGCTACCTCGTCCGGGTGTAGTCCCTTAAGAGCCCTAAATGACTAGATTGGATTAAGAATGAATTTGATAGGGGTATGTCTAAGAACACATGGGAGTTATCAATTGCCTAGTAAATCATTCTTGTTTAGTTTTGGATGGGAGTCAGCTGGCCTACGACTTAGTGAACTTCCATTCATTGATAATTTATGCTATGATAAACCCATGGATGCTTTCAAAAGCGCCTTCAAAAGGATACGAGTAGTAATCAAGCCTAGTGAAGGGTGTGATGTGATTTCCAAATAACTTGAAATGCCTATAGATTTAAAGGTAATAACACAAATTGGACAGGATTAGACACTCAAGAATCATTGAGTGTCTAAATCAGAATGTCATTGGATCTGGAGACATTCTCAAAATATCAATAGATGAAAGGCATCAAATTTTGAAGACTCTCGGGTGTTTTAACATGGGAAGAAGGCTAAGAAGCATAGAATACTGTAGTAAGTGCATGATAAGTTAGGAATGAGTAAAAAGAGACCATGAACAAGAAGAAGTGCAAGTAAGGTAAATACACATTTACACATTGATAAATTGAATGAATAATTACTCAGATTAGGTAACTCTTTATATACATACATTATATAAATATTGATTTCCAAATTTTGATGCATATTATACACTGAAAATTATAGTACATGTACATCACCAATAAATGAAAAAATAATCCATAATGTCTTAAATATTGTCAAGTGCACATCATATTAGTTTCATGCGAAAACAATCTTAGAAATGTAAGGTCTCATAAAAAATTATCAAGTTCCAAATAGTATTTTAATGTGCATAATAAATACAAAAATGCCCAAATAGGTCATATACCATCAATTTAAAATGCCATATAGGCATACATACAATGTTATGCACATAGGTATACAAAAACAATGTCATGTAAGACATATATATATTTCCTACTCATCAAAATCTATCCCTCTCTTGGCCTTGCTCGAAGAAGGCCCTCCCTTAGATGAAGATGGATATCCATGAGATGAATTTGGATCGTTTGAGCCCATGCTTTGAGTCCTCTTCCATTGAATACTTTCCTGTAGATGAGCCTGTAAATGAAAACAATTTTTTTTGTCAAAACTTAATTTATATATGTTTTTAACATGTATTTAAGACCATGCTAGAATGAAAGTATTTACATAAATACACAAACTTACCAAAAGTTTTTGATCATGTTGAATTTACATCTCACGCTCAGATGAGTCATCGGGAGCTCCTACAGTATGAACAAGGTACGAAGACAACGAGATGGAGGAGTCCGTGCCCTTGAAGTCAAAATGGAGGGGCTTGAAGTTCCCTACATACACATAAGTTCCCTACATAATTAACATTGTAAATTACCTCTGTGAATGTATGTGTATGCATGGTGCTCGTTGTCTGAGGTTGGGATGAAGATGCACCTTCTGCACATTGTAATATCAATGCATATACATGTAAAAATGTAATTATTTCAAAAAATTAACATATAAAAGTAAATCAAGTACTCCAAAAATTTTGTAACACACATAACAAAACATAACAGATTTACCTGCGAAGGTGATGCTAATGAATGTAATCCAAATGCCTCACTCAAAAGAAAATCTGACATAGTGACATTATCATGTGCACCCCTAGCACCAGGTGTACCAAAATCAGTACACATGAAAGTATCATCCTCCTTGGGGCCCCAAACATATGCTACCACATGACAAGAAAAGATGTGGCCTCATGCTAGTACTCCCTGAGGGAATACTTTGTGTACCTCCATGAACATCTGGCTCAGAAATCTCCCTTGTATGTCGAACAAGGGTTGCAGATAGCCCCTAAAGCTCATGAAGTGTATCAATCTCTAGTATCTCCTTCACTACTTGAGGGACAATCTCAGGGTGAGAGGGCTTCTGTGCGGGAAATATACCCTACTGAATAGGTGCACGTTGTGCACCTGGTTGATCTTGTGAAGATCCTTTTCCTCGGCCCTGGAAATCTCAGAAATCAAAATAAGTTGGGATCTCGTTGAGGATAATCTCATAATAGAGTTTCCTCAGAAAGTATAGTGGTGCCTCGTTGTTATTACAAGGTGGAAAATCAAACACCATCCACCATCGGTACCAAAAAATATTTTTAATCAAATTATTATTACACCAATGGATGGGAAACTGTTTACATGATAACGGAACAAGAAAATTAGTGTGAGGGTCCATGAATAAGGTACATATGAGGTATTTTGAAATTTATTTTTTCTTTACATCCATTTATGACAAGTTGTTGGAATAATAAACCCTACAACCCTCTCTGTAATTTGTCCAACGATCAATTTGCCCCATTGCCACATCAATTTGAACAAGTAATGCCTCTAATGTGTTTGCAAGAGAGGCGCGGTGGGGGTTTTTATATTGTGAATCCCTCATTATTTTGATTAAATCCTCAATTTCAATTTTGTTTTCAACTATGTGGGCTGGTAAATCTTCTTGACTACTCGGGGATATTGAGCAATTGTGGGAGTGTCGGGAGGGATGAAAGGAATAGTAGGGTTTGGATGTGGTTGATTCCCTCGACCTCTAACTATAACAATAAAAAATATATATTCAATTCAAATTTTAATCTATAATTATCATATTTCAATGAAAATTTTAGAAAATAATTGTGCTTATCTCTTCCCTATGGGTGCCATCATCGATTCAGATCTTCCTGGCGATCCTTTGAGCTTGAGATCCAGCTGAATTAAAAAATGCGAGGGCACGGTTAAGATCTGAAACTCACGTTTGAGGGAGATAAAATGATAGAGGCTTGGGCCTCTTTTTTTCTTTATAGTAGGCATAATGTGTACGCGTTATGTAACGTGTACATGTTATAATGCATATGCGTTATTCTTCAATAAATCCCAAACCTAAAAATTAAAAATGTGATCACGTTATAATAGAACGCGTATACGTTTTGATTTTCTTGGATTTTTGTCCGCTTTTTGGCCCCCCAACTTCATGCACTTACCCTCCTAGTTAAGAAATGTCTTATAAAATTTAATTCTTGGGGGGGGGGGGGGGGGGGGGTCACGTTATATTTTCTGGCATGAAGGTCCAAGAAATAAGATATTTAATAAATATGTAAGACTTTTTTCATAAAAGTGACATATTTAATAAACATGGAATAATTTTTTTCCATAAATTTAGTCTTTAAAGTGATGCATTTAAATTTTATTATTTAGTTCTTTTAGTCTTGTTTAGATTTCATCACATATATGAGGAGACACATTGGAATAAAAAAGAAACAAACTACATATATAAAATATAAGAAATCATATTTTAGAAATTTGGAATTGACATATTTCAGTTGTCATGTATAGTCAAAAGCTACTAAGCTTTATGAAAAAGGCACTTGCCTACAAAATATATTAAAATGACCATCATTGCATTCAATGATCAAATTTGAAGGGTTCCCCATACTTTAATTTGACCGGATAGGTTAAGCTTTACCCTTTGTAAATGAGATATTAGCTAACACATTTCCCTGCAATAGAAAAAAATGAAAATGTTAATTTTATTTCAATATATAACATCTAAAAATAATTTTGAAAACACTATATGTGTGTGTGTGTGTGTGTGTGTGTGTGTGTGTACATACATACATACATACATACATACATTCATATATATATGTATATGTATATACACACACACACACACACACACACACACACATATCTTTAGACACACACACATATATATTTAGACACACACACACACACACATATAAACCTGGACCTGAAATTTTAATTCCTCCCGCCTAAATCCAGGAGGTTCACGTTCGTGAGGGCAAGGCAGAAGTAAATCCAAGGAATTCTTCTGTGTGGCATGGGCAAAAGTGGGGGTGATATGTTTTTAATTTATTGAAAAATTTAAATTAAATTAAGAAAGAAAGAATCTAATTTAGGAAAACAATAATGTAAATACTATATATATATATATATATATAATATCTAATAAATAATAATATATGTAAATATATAATATGCTAGAGCCCATCAAATATTTCAATTACAATGTCCATGACAAAAAATAAACAAATAATTCCGGACCCAAAATTATAATTCATCCTGCCTAAATCCGAGAGGTTCACATGTGTGGGGGGCAAGGGAAAAATAAATCCATGGAATTCTTCCACGTGGCATGAGAAAAATTGGGGGTTTAAATTGTTTCAACGACCCACAAAAATTTTAACGACCAATTCATTAAATTCCCACACCTGTCACCGCAGACCCGAAACTTTATTGAATCGGCTCATTCTACGGCCTTAGAGTCTAGGGAATGCCTTTGCCTCGAGGAGGATTAGAATCCTGCCATGTGGCCACCTGATAAGGAGGATAAATTTGACGTCTACAAAGTACATTAAAAGACGTAATCATTTGTAACGATGTGGACCAAGGTGATATTAAACATCCAGTGATAATTGAAATTATGTTTTTGGAAGGCATACTGCAACAAAAGGAAAAATAGATTCATAGAAGTTACAGATCGTGTAAGTCTCAAATTTTTCATATTTTCAATTAAGTGTCATCCTACATTTGAATCTTGGTTCTTTAAATATTATATTTTTATAAGTGGCACTGTATAAGCCTTTGCTTTGAAATATTTCAATATAATGGTTAAGAAATTAGGGTTGAGGGTTTACGGAATCAAAAATTCCAAGCATGTCTACTTCCACAGGATCCCAAAGTAGAAGTAAAAGCCAAATCCCATACGCCAAACTAGTTAAAAGTAAAACCCCTGGTAGTAGTTTTACTAATGAATATCATGATATTTTTTATCCTATAATTAGCACAAAAGCTTCACAACTTAGATACATGTCTAAGATGAAGATGATTGAAAGTTGATGTTCGGACTTATCAGGTAAACATAAAGGTTTGGTAATATGGGGGTTTGGATTGGGACGCATGATGCTCCACAAGGTTTTACCTTGTCCTGAATTTGTCAGTATATGTGCCCAAAATTATGATGGGATAAAAAAAAATTGTTGCAAAGGGAAACGAAGCAGAAATTTTGTCCATTATAGAGGTAAATCTTGGTCATGTGTTAGGGTTTTAAATAAAATATTTAGGAACCGTCAACATAAACCTAGAAAAAATTTCTAGTGATTATCATGACATGAGTTAAAAAGACAGAGATGATTTTTTTACAAAAATTAACAGTTGATGAAACGGTACCAAAAGGGAAGGCTGCACATGCAATTGAGATGTTTAAAACCGTGGGTCAGGGATACCATTTCTATGCTTGTATTTTGTGTTGGCTTCGATAGTGATGAGAAAGTGGATGAAATCCTCATGGAAATGGTATACAATATCCATTTCGTTACTCTGCCATGTCAATACATATTTACTGGGTACATTGTAGAATCTATGCATAAAAAATTTCAATAATCAAAGAAGGCTCTGACACTAAGGCCTTTAGGTTCACTACCTACTTGTGCTATTTAATTCTATGGCAGTTTACTGAATGGTTTGAAAAAAAAAACTTGCAATTAAGCCCTATAATGTTGAGGTCTAGCAGAAAACAATGCATCCATTAATTGAGTGGACCCCCAAGATAAGTATGTATGATAATAGAAGGCACTACAATCAATTTGTGGATTATTCTTGGGCTCCAATTTATGAATAAATTACCAAAAGTACATTTCCTAGATTACCTATGAAATTTAAAGATTACATTCAGCTAGATCAAAAATACAGTAAGCAGATTGGTACTTCATGGAGGAATATAGTGTGCTAAGGTTTTATGGATCAAGAGTACAAACTTGCAAATTGCCAATACATGTGACAAAGATATTTTTTCTTTGGAATATATACAGAAGATGTAAAGCACATATAATCTCTATTTTGTTACTTAGTAAAAGAAGAGCATATTTCCTTCCTTACCGTTCTCATGTAGAGGGTTCACATTTGAAAGAAAAAAATTCTATGTGGCACATGAAATTTTAAAGTTTGAGGTTTCTCACTGGGTTTATGACCCATGTGAGGTGATTAAAGCAAGGGTAGTGGCAAACAAGAACTCTACTACTAAAATTCAACATGAAAGAAAACCCTTGCTAGAAAAATTGAAAAACAAGAAATCTTGGGATGAAGTACAAATAACATTGAATGAAATTGTTGTTGAGAAAGGAATTAGTTTTCAAAAGTTGTCAAAATAAATTTTTAGATTGCCTGAGTCTTCACAAAAAAAGTCAGATGATTTTCAATCTATAAAATTTTAAGCAAAACCTAATAAAAAGTCCTTTAAAATCATGTCAAAGGCATTACATCAAGAATTGTGAGATAGAAATTGGACAAGGTCAAAAATTGATGCCTTTTGGTCTATGAGGTGAGACCTAGGCCATCAAAAATCTATAGAAGACTATGATTGTATTCTAGAAGATGCAGATTTCAAAAATTTGTGGAATCAAGAGCATCCTAGAGAGGCAAGTAGTGATGATGACACTTCCTCTAAGGAATCAAACACTCCCCCTAGCACATATAAACCAAGTCTCAATGAAGGCTTGAAAAAAAGATATTATACATAAGTAGTTATTGTTAAAAAGTTGGGTTTTAGTGGTGGTGGTTTGTGTTCAATAGGAGAAGGAATTTGGCTTCCACCAGAGGTACATTCTAGAAAAAAATTGGATAGGTCAAGCCTTGTAGCTTCACCTTTGGAGAAAGGACCACTGCATACTATAACATTTACAAGTGTTAATCCAGTGCAATTTACTCCATAGTCAAATCCTCAGCAAATAGTTTACCCACACGTTGAAAATCCTAGAGGAGAAGTTGGTCATGAATATGTTACTATTGCTAATGTTGGTGGTTCTAGTGATGATGGTAGTAGTCAACAAAGTGTTGGAAAATTAAAGAAGCCAATAGAGATGGTTGAAATTTCTAGGGGTATTATCCAACAAAAAACTGAGAAAAGGCAAAAGATAGAGGCAAACATAAATACAATTACTCTTGGTTCAAGGTAAATATTTACAAAATGTGGTGACACTAATAACCCTAAAAAAACTACCATTCCACAGAGAAATTCTCCCCAAACTTCAATTATTCCTTCTATATTCAAGGTGGAACAGTTCATTCCTACGAACACCTCAGGTTTTGATTACCTAGCTGAGTTTTCCAATAAATCAAAAAGAGATAAAAGAAACAAGAAGAAAATTCTACAAGATAATGGAACTTGGGATCCAGCCACAATGAGGGTATTGCCTACATATAACCCAGACACAGATACCCTGGAATACATGTATGATGTGCCCGAAGTTGTAAAACTAGAGAATGAAATGGTTTCCAGTGACTACAAGGTGACCTCCCTTTAAATGGATCTTCAGGAAATGAATCCTTCTAACCAAATTAATGTATCGAAAAAGGAACAATGACGTGGTTTACACATAATTACTAAATGTAGAGAGGGAGAACAATAAGTTGAATAATAAGATTCAAAAGTTAGAGGCAAACCTAGAAAATGAGAAAGTAAAAGGAAAATCAGTAGTTAATAGGACATGTGAGTTGGAGAGGAAGATAAAATCATCTACCTCTATGACTGCAGTTGGTGTGAATGAACATACATAGGTATAACTAAAAGAGGTGAAGAAAACATTACGGGAAACAATGAGTAATAATGATAGATTAAAAAAAACATTGGGAGAATTGAAAGAGCCTATTAAGGAAGGGAAAGAAAAGGTAAAAAAATGGGAACAAATTCTAGATGATGAGAAAAAAAAATGAAATATTACAATAGGAATTGGTGAAAGCAAAAAAGGAAATACAATCTTCCAACATCAAACTATCTGGATTTCATAATAAGGCATTCATTAATATGCCAGATAATGTTTGGGGGTAAATAAACTAAAAAATGATGATTTGATTAGATAGATCAAATTCATGACTGATCTACAAAGAATCTGTGATAAGCTCCAAAAATACGTAATAGATAGAAGAAAAGTGATGGATTTTAGAGAGGATACAACAAATAAAAATTTGGAAGCTATTTACAAATTCAATGACACGGAACTGACATCTAAAGGAATTCAGAATAGTTTTGATGCCTCAATAAAGGTATCATCTATCATTCGTAAGTGTGTGATGTTGAGTGAGGCATAATAATTTTGAATAAGTGTAAAAGAATGTTACATGAGCTAAGTGAAAGGTACAAGTGTTCACAAAGCTTGGTTTTCCAATGCCTTTTGACAAAAACATGCCAATTCATTAAAAAGAATGCATTCAAAAAGAATATGAAAGAAAAAATGACTCAAGAGAAGAACCGAATTCCTGAGAAGCTAGATGAGGAAAAAAACTGACTCTATTAAACCATTGATAAGCTTGTTAGCAAGTTTGCATACAACAGTAGAGGAAAGCTCCACTATCAGTTATGAATTACTAACAAAGTTACATGTTAGTCACTCTGATTTACAACAAATTACAATTCCAACAAATGAAGAGTGGAGCATGTTATAGAAGATGATATAATTTGTTAAAGTTATGGAACCTGATTTCAAGTTGAAGTGGCAGTTTGGTTTTTTTGTTTCTATTAATTGGGAGGAAATCATGGTCATGGATAAAAATAGTAAATTGTCTTATTAATAGACTAGAGTTATCTTTATGTTTATTGTATTAATAAACATCTGATATTTAGGTTTTTTGTGGTTGAAGCAAAATTTTACAAAGAGGTGCACAAGTTATATATATATATATATATATATATGGATACACTCTTTAGTGTATTTAGATCCATTTTGAAAAAAAATCCATTTGTTGCAATGATAATCTTCAATTTTTTTCATACAAGACATGTCTCAAGCAAGTTGAATGAGGAATAGTGTTATTTTTTAAATTTTCATTTCAGTAATGATTGAAGCAAAGCCACTTATTATATCTCAAAATTAAGCACCAAAAATATTATATGCCTAAAGTATATAACAATGTAAATGCATTTTGATTTAATATCCAACCAACCATGGTATATGATTTCTATAAAATATATCAACAACATTGTATGTGAGATATATTAAATACTCATTAAAACATGAATTTGTAATGTTTCTGATATCAAAATTGAAATGGAATCAATCTGATTACCTTTAGGAACATGTAAGTTTGGGGTGAGTGTTAATCCTTGTTTGAGATTCAAAACAATGTACTAAATATTTGAATATATTAATTACTATATGAACATCTATATCATGGGATATCCACAAATGGAAGCTTCCAACTTGATGGACACGAATCATCTCTATCATTTGATTCACTAGGTATTTGAGACTGACTCTCTCTTTCTTGACAGTCAACTACTACAATAGGATCATTTGTTGTATTTGTGCCATTATTTTCATCCCCTCTCCTTTCATTAATCAAATTCCATACTACTAGATCCCTATCATAGGGAAAGTTATCCACTTTTTACCATGATGTATATATTATCAAACAATTTTCCAAATTTTAGTCAAGTTTGTTTTGCAATTTTGACTTTATAAAGGTCAATGCACTAAAAAATTCTCTCATCTTCAACTGAACCCAAAATCATTGTTTGACATAGATCAGCCAATGAGAAAAACTCAGACATGGTTTTCTATAAAATAATACTCACCCCAATTTTTTTCCATAGCCGGGTTATTGCTCCACACTCTAAGGGATTATCCAAATCTTTGAATTTTTGAATCATTATAGTGGTGAATTCGTGAGATTGAGCAATCACACTTTCTTTGCTTGAAATATCTGAAATATTCATTCCATTTATATCAACAGGCTTAAAAAATGTTAAATCAATGTAGTCAACCTCTTGAAGTAGTTTTCATGCATAAATCTTTCATTTTTGACAAGATTCTAAAAGGTATGGTTTACTAAAACTATTACTTAAAATAAAGCATCCCTTCTAAATCGATCCCTTATTTCTTCTAGTAGGGACATTGCAATTTCTCTTAACCTCACATTTTTTTGATGATACAATGTTATCAAACAACGACCCTATGACTGTTACAAATTAGAGGATTCATAGTTACGGGTTTACTTTTTTATATATAGATAAGATTTGGAGAAGGCTCCAAGAACCATATATATAGAGATGTTACATTGTAAGCTCAAATCCAAAAAAAAAACTATCGAAAAATATCCCAATGAATACACACGAAAAAAAGAAAAAAGAAACCAAACCGAACCATAAGACCAAACTAAAAACTTAGGATATAGTGTGAGAACTATTCTGAGTTATATGACGCGCTATAAGTTTTGGATGTACCGAAATCCATCCATCATAATTAGATTCTTCCTTCTGCCCAAATGAATTTCCATGCAAAAAAATTGATTTTCCTAAATCTATGACCAATTCTATAGCCGTATCATTCTCTAAGTTTTTAATTCCCTGCAAATCTTGTTTATTTTCTTGCTGACCGTGATTTCTATGCTGACCATTTCCTGCAGCAGGTGATTTTTCAAGATTATTTGAAATTGAAATTTCCCTCCTTTCAAACATGTTCTTCCGATCACCGTTACCACTTGTAACTCTCTCCATCTTCCCAACAATCTCTGTAACCTTTATGTTAGTAGATTCTGTAGTATTGGGAACAACATCAATATCCTTGTTATGAATAGAATCGTCACCCTCCTCTAGATCGTCCTCCATATCAATGTTCTCCAAGGCTAATTCTTCTTCCTCGCAATACTCTGTCTGATCATCTCTGATTTTTCGGCATTTGGGGAAAAAAATCTTTGAGCCCTCCACTTCAATATCCTGTTCCTAAATGCCTTCCGGGGATTTCAATTTTTTTTTGGTATTTTTGGTTCCTCTTGGAGAAAAAACACACAATCATGCAAAAACTAATCTAGAACATGCTCTTATCACCAAATCAACAAAAATCAGCGTTCCTATAGATCTGGCAATCCCAAAAAAAAATTGACCTCCCAAAACTCCAAAGGAAGAGCGGGGAGATGAATCCAAACATGGAGACATTTAAACACTAGATTATGTGACAAACCTAGTTCCTAGTGATGAAGACTCAGAGCCTCCTTGCTGAAGAACCACAGAACTTCAAGAAGCACCTTTCACCTATCTTGATTATTTTGGAAACAAAATAAAAACCCTTCCTCTTCCAGAGCCTTGACATCAACTTGGAAAGCCCATTTTCATTTACACCACACTCTAACATGATCTATGTTCATCCTTTTACCAGAAAACCTGCCAACAAGTGCAAATTTTAATATTTCCCTAGCCCTGTCAATAACCGATCCCAAAATTTCTAGCTGTGGATCACCATATTTCCATTGAGGGGAAAGCTTAATAGTCTCCCGATTATCCTCACTGAATAATCTTGCAGCCCAGTTCTCCTTTTCTTGATCCATTGCTACTTTTTGAAAATATTTCTTTAGTCTTTAATTTTTCCCATCACAATGAGAATAAGAGGGACCACTCAATATTTTTTATATGATAAATATTAATATAAACATCACATCACATAATCTATTTGTAAATAAATAAAATATTATTTACTCAACACAAACAACACAAATAACACAGATAACATTGTATGTATAGTGAAAAACCCCAATAGGGTAAAAACGACTTGAAATAGCCTTTTACGAACCAAAGTAACATCCACTATTTTTCACCTCCTCCTTCAAAACCCTAATCACAGGGGTAAACACATTTTACTTTTAATCTATTTCACAAACATATCAAATGAGGACCTTAAAGTCCTATTTATACAAAGTGATCGGGTATGTCTCCTGACCCACATTTTCAACCTAACAGGTTAACACATACACCTAGGTTAGAATATTTAATAAATATAAATAAATAAATGATTTCACATTATTAAATACTAACCTAAAGTATATAGACAAGGTACAGATATTTAATAATAGAAATATAAATATTTCTATTATTAAATATTAACATATATAATAGTGATGGACCCATATTAATTAAGGAGTGGCCATTCCACTTAATCATTATGTTCCAACACTCCCCCTTAATGATAAGTGGGATAACTTAGGCTAATAGATTATCTTCTTGTGGTACACTACAGTGTTTATAATCCTCTAACCATAAAGGTTTTAGGCTAGCATATAAGCTAAAGGTGTTATAATACCTTCATCATACACAAGTTACCTTTTGGTACAAAAGGATTTGGAATCCCAAAGATCATCCCATGATTAGTGGCTAAGTATGATTTTTGAGTTTACATATTATCACTAGTTCTCATAAAAGGTTATTTATACCCAAGCATATAAGAGCCTTTTTATAACCAAGGACCTCCTTAACAATATGCTTGTACTAGATGTTTACCAGTAAACTCAATAACACTAAAGAGTTTACTGAAGACCGCCTTTAAGGTATTTCTACACTTCTTTCTAAAAAAGAAGTCAAGGAGGTATACATGCCCGAAGGTATTATTACACTTGCCCGAAGGTATTCTACACTTACCCGAAGGTCTTCTACATTTGCAATGTTATTTTACAAATACCAAGTTCCATTAGGAGGTGACATTTTCATGCACACTCCCCCTCAATGGAAACTCCAAAAATCCAATTTTTTCCTAAAGCTGAAAAAAACTTTGCAGCACTCAGGGGATTTTTGAAGATGTTAGCAACCCACTTTTCAATTGGCATGAATTTGAGATCTATCTCACCACTGTTACCTTCTCACGGATGAAGTGTATATTTATCTCAATGTGATTCATCCTCTGATGTTGTACTAGATTATGTGTAAGAGGTATGGTGCTTTGGTTTTCGTAGAACAAAGGAACACTACCTAGATCCTTCATCTTTATCTCATTGAGCAACCACTTCATCCATAGAGCCTCTTTTTTAGCTTCCATTTCACTTCTATACTCATCTTCTGTTGAAGAGATAGAAACAATTGGCTTCTTTTTACTACACCAAGTAATGGCACTTGCACCAAATATAAACACATAATCAAAAGTATATTTTCTATCCAATACATCACCAACATGATCAAAATCACAAAATCCAAAGTGAGAATCAAAAACTCCATCCTACTTTCTGACCAGTGAGAATGAGGAAAGAGTGGGACACCAAGAAAAGACAACATCTTCTTTTGTTTAGGAAAATATGTTATAGAATGACCTCTTTTCAAAATTTGAAAAATAGTAGCTAGCTAAACTATTTAACAAAAAAGATTGTTTTGAATGACCTTATTGAATTGAGAGGTAATTTTCCCTCTATTCGCTACAACTCTTCTTTCATTTCTCTTGTGCTCTTCAAAGTTTTTTTCATACATAATATGTAAACAATCATCCACATTTTTCAATCTAGTAACATTCTTCTCAATGCCATATATAATTATCTTTTCATATATATTTCCTACATGTTTCTCAATAGTATCTAACTTAAGTTGCATTGTCTTGTCCCTACCTAGTTTTTAGCTACAGATTGTACATTTACATTCTTTGGGAGGTTCATCTTTATTCTCATTTTCAATAGGTTCAATAAATGGAAACTTAGAAATCCACTCTAACCTGAAACTCTTTCCCAAGTCCCATTTTCTTTCCTTTCTATTTCTTTCAAAAATAGGTGTCCATTGAGTATTTACCTTAGTGGAATTTATACTTTGTTGACTACCACTACCAGAATTTTCACCTCCAACATTCACTTGGGCACTGGAAGCTGATGTAGTGTCATCTTCATTTAATTATATAGGTGGTACAGTGTTAAATTCAACATCATTCAATGGAATGTCTTCAAGGGGAGGCATTTCATTGTTGTTTTCATTGACAACATCAGGAAAATAAAAAATGAACACATTATCATTTTGAATTTCATTTTGAATGAAATCATTATCCCTTAATTGTGATGGTCTTACTGGAGAAGGATGGGTTTCCTTAGATAGTTTCTCAAAATAAGATGTTATTTTTTGAATTCCCATACCACTACCAAGAAGGGTTAGAATAACATTTTTTCCTGAGGTTGAGCTTCCCTTTTCAGGTGCCATTTTGTTGAATTAGTGAATCCTTTAGAATTGAAAGAAAAAAAGATACAAAATGTTAGCCTAAATAATATTTATATGTGCACATACATCTCAACATGAGAAATATGTATAAATATTATGCATGCAAATGCATTCAGATGAATTGATTTAGATAGAAATACAACAAAGAGAATAAATTCATCATGAAGCATCTCAATGGCAATCTCATTAAATTATTGTTAATGTTAACATTGATTACAAAGAAGTGATTTCAATATCCATATATCATGTTCTCAAAACACTAGATAGTGCATCTCAATATGTATCATGTAATGGATGTCAATCAACATTTCATCTTACAAGAAATAGAAAAATATGAAATAATAACTTAAAAGAAGAGTCATCATGGAAACCTAGAATAAGTTTAGATGTAAAAACAAGAAATTTAAGGAGAACAAAATGTAACTAATATCAATGGAATTATTCAAATATATTTGAATTATTTTCATGTGATTTTTGACATGGGCTATATAATATTGTGTCACTTAACATGTACTAATTTTTGCATGAGTGTTACATTAGTATAAGAAGAAACTACAAAAGTTTTTCCACAATTTTTCATGGTTTCTTGATTGGCATGTTATATAAAATTGGATAAGGATTGCCTACCATTTATTCAGTTTCAATGCACTTGATCTATATTGGTATGATTTACATGTTTTAGTTTAAAATCCACAAGGTTTGACTCTTTTGAAAGAAAAAAATTATATAGAACAAAGTGAAAGGATGAGGTGATACTTTTAGTTATCTCTCGTCTAACTTAGTTAGAAGGAATAAGAATATTACTACATTCATAATTAGAGCATACATCAAGCAAACTAAAGATGTATCTGAGGTTTGAGAAGAGAAAAAACAATTTAAATGATTTTTTGAGAAGCCAAAGACACTCTAATGATAAGACACTCTAGTGATAATAAGTCTTTTTTGTAGCTAATTAAACACGAAATAGGTGATCTTAAGGTTTGTGGTCAGTTTGAAATGAAATTATGGTATGCATCTGCTCATGAAGGACTGTGAGTTCATTGATTCATCTAAGGTATGACATGTCTTCAGTTGATTAATGAAGGAGTCTTGATGATTGAGCTCTGTCATAATGTATAAAGGTTTGTCATGTTATATAGAGGTTCTAAATGTTGTTATCAAGAAAAATAAGGAATGCATCTACTCATGATGAAATTATTGGTTCATGAGAGGTATGAGGTATGTCATAAGAAGATCAAATTACCAAGATTGTTCATCATTTCAAAGGAGCTGAGACATAATATATGGTCTTCAATCTATGACTCGTTGTGGTATGAGACTATGAATTCAAGGATGAGAATGTATGCAAGGTTCTTTGGCTTGACAGTGAAATTTCAATGTGTCAAATATAGCTAAATTATCATTATTCTTAAGAGAATCTTGAATGATTTGATATAATATTTCACATATGATACAATCATGATAAGGGTATTCTTTTTATACTATCGTGTTCCTACTTGGAAAATGAGTTCAAGAAACTTGAAGGATGCAGAAATTAAAAATATCTCCGGATCTGATGTTTTTCCTTTATATTAAATATTATATACATGTTGTCTGGACTACAACAAGGACAAGAAAATATGTTGAAGAGTGATCCCACTTCAAAAATATTCATGGAGGAAGAAGAGCTGGTGTAAACCCCTACATAATTTTTGGGAAATTCTTGTTGTGCAGAGATAGATTCCAACTTTTCTTCAACATTAATAAAAGTGAATTAGTATTACTATACAGTTTCTGATGGATTTATAACACAATTATTTTCATAAGAAGTGCCAGAAGTGAATGTGAAGATAAAGAAAGAATTTTTTCCTCCTCATATTGTTGAAGGAAATGCATGATTGGATTACATTCAATACATTATGTTTCCATGGTTTAAAAAGTTTGAAGTACATTACGGTGAGGAAAATGATGGTAACAAGTAAGCATGCTACAACAAGGAAAAGAAAAGATGTCGAAGAGTGATCCCACTTTTGTAATCTTCATGGAGGAAGAAGAGGTGGTGTAAACCCCTACATTATGTTTTAGAAAATTCTTTTATTGAGAGATAGATTCCAACTATTCCTCAACATTAATAAAAACAAATTAGTATTACTATACAGTTTATGATGGATTTATAACATAATTATTTTCATAGGCAGTTCCAGAAGTGAATGTGAAGATAAAGAAACTTTTTTTTGCTCCTCAAATTGTTGAAGGAAATCCATGCTTGGAGTGAATTCAATACATAATGTTTCCATGGTTTAAAAAGTTTGAAGTACATCGCAGTGAGGAAAATGGTGGTAACAAGTAAGCATGCATGTGACGAGATGTCTGTACTTTTCCCACAACTACTGTTTTCTATCTTTTTTTCTAAATGCTAATTATCTAGTTTTTGGTCCATTATTATAAATTTTTTCCCTTTTACATTTCTTGAATTTTTCATTTTGAACATCTTTGTATGGTCTCTATTTCATACATTATTATTTTTCAGCATTCTGTTAACCTCTCCCAACCAAATCCTCCCAGAGGACATGAACCCCATGGAATGAGTCATAGTTGATACATTTTTAGATCTGGAGTGGGTCTCAGTTCCCGGGAGGTCTATGCCATGCATTGCCATTCTACCAGTCTCCCAAGGAAATTCCCCTGGTGAATGTGAGACTTGCGAAATGTGCCACATTTTCTATATCCTTTGGGTCCACTGTGGGATGAGGCAGTGTCAACGGAAAATGATAAACGGTCATGGTATTGGTTGTGGAATAAATGGAAAGTGAAAGTGCAATATAACTATAACTCTGTGTGTGTGTGTGTGTGTGTGTGTGTATGTGTTTCTTATCAGTGTATCTTATTTGAATCTTTTTGTTAACGGTCTCTCTTCTTTAGTATCAGTGTATCTTCTTTGAATCTTTTTGCTAATGGTCTTTCTTCTAGTGTGTGTGTGTGTGTGTGTGTATATATATATATATATATATATTATGTAGATGTATCTAAGATAGGAAAACTAGTTATGATTCTTTGCAAGTGTAGGACTATTCTAGATGACATAAAAATATTTGTGGTTATGAGGATGAAGATGTTCAGGATTTGTAATAAATTACAAATGCAAAATCACAGATAAAATAATGTGACATAAAAGAAAACAAGTCTCAAATAGACTAAGGACTCGCCTGCAATAAGTGCTTATATGATGTAAACTACAATGCATTGTTTGTGCCATGGAGAGACCTAGATTTAATTGAATTTTTTTAATTAAATTGCAATATGCCGATTCGCTAAATCCCTTTCTACTACTTCGCAAATACACAAATTGTAAAATCATGGAAAAACATCACCTCTGTGTATATATTGGGAAAATTTTAGGAATATTTTCTTGGCCAAATAAGGTTCCATATATTTCTTGGTGAAACATTAATGTTTTCAAATTCTAGCGCGTCAATTTCTTGGAGAACATTAATGTTTTCAAATCCCAGTGCATTGATTTCGTGGTGAAACATTAATTTTTTCAAATCCCTATGCATCGATTTCTTGATGAAACATTAATGTTTTCAAATCCTTACATGGTGATCATGCTACGATTTAATATAAAAATATACATTGGGATTAGAAATTCATTGGTGATTTATATGGGAAAAATTAGTGTTTATGGGATTTTTGGGTAAAACCTGGTTACTGCCCTTCTTGTAAAATTCGCCAAAATCAAATTCTTGGAATTCTACTATTTGCTAAACTACAAATATTCACTGCTAAATTTTCGTTGGACTACGTAGAGCTACTCAAATGTTTAGAATTACTTACACTTTGTATGGAGGTTCTTATCTACTTAATAAAAAAATAAGAATGGTTTGTATTTGAAATATATAAAAAATTGAAATATTTCTATAGAAACCAAATAAAATATGTGTTCAAGAGCGAAAAATGGGTTATTTATTAAATGCACTATCTCCTTTAAATATCAAGGGTTTAAAATTATATATGAAGACTCAAATATAGAGATAAAAGGTATGATGTAACAATAAATGTTGATAGAGTAAATATAAACAATATATACATACTAAAGTTGTAGACGATAAATGTAGATGAAGATCCAATCCTATATAGACATATTGTAATCAACCACATTGAAAACTATGCAACACATAAAGATAATCGTATCAAAACCTTTCACCAAATTTTTATGCAGCTTTTAAACATTGAAAAACATGATGAATTATTAGTGATAGAGGAGATTTCAAACATTTATTTTTGAAAGAGACAACAAAATGCAAGAAACATGCCATATTATTTAGAGATTCCATTAGCAAAGAGCAGTATATCATTTATCAAATTTATTATTATGAAGGATGTGTTCACACTAGTAACTAAAAATGATGAATATGGCTATGTTGAAGATATTAAATATTTTATATAGGTCTAAAAACATATTATTTTCCTTGAAAAAAAATCAAATTTTGATGCATATGGTTTTAATACATTTAATCCAAGGTAAAAATGAGATAACAACATATAAGTTGGTTCAGTTTTTGTGGTCATAGTTATTACTTTACAATCCATCTCGTAATATAGGAAGGGATATTAGAATATATTATGAGTGTAATGCGCACTATTTTACCATCCAAAATCTAATCGAAAAAAAATGGCAATTTTTTTTGTGTGAAATCAAATGACACAACACTGAAGAATCGTTACACTAAAAAATAGACACTTAACACCAACACTTACCTTACAATAAGAAACATACCAGAAATTACAATTGTCACATGTGAAAGAATTGCATTTTATTACTTCAAAAGTGTTACCTTCATAAAAGCATGGTTTAAGTCATTAAGGCTCACAATGTCACAATGCAAGTTAGTTTCGTTTCAATCTAAGGTCCATTCCAGAGTTCACACTACCTAAATCAGAACTTACATATCATCTTCATTTCTTAAAAAAAAAGGTTAGGTCCAAGAGTGCAAAAATTTGGCGAGAATCTGTAATGAACTCTAGCCATTACTCAGGAAGTGAGGTATGCATGAATAATTTTCTTAACCCATAAAAGGTCTTCTTAACCATCATCATTATACCATTTATATCTCACATGTAATTTCTACAATGTAAAGGGAGATGATTTTAACTCAGAACACCTTTCATGAGGCCCATGTACTTATCATTAACGCATTTTGTAAGTACAAAAGTAGAGTCAATAAAAATTGACCTTCTATTAATTTGATACAATGAAGATCCTCGACTTATGAGTGTGGCCAGGGAATGTCACAAAGTTTCCCATAACACTATGGCCAAAATCCATTCTCCTTATAAGGTGTAATTTCAAATAAAAATTTCCACCAAGAACAAAAATTTCTAGAGTATGAGGTACTCATTTAAGGTTAACCCACAAACATGGGTTATGAAGAAGAACACTTACTGAGCTACTCAAATTCCTATGGAACTTCCTTCCATGAAAATATCTAAGCTTGGCCCAAATATCTCTTCGCACATAACTATAATCCCTCTAATGGTATAATAAAGAGACCACACCTCAAGTATTAAAATATGAACATGATTTCATTTTATTTATGGGTATAAATACACCATCCTCAAGATATTAATAGGAATATTACCATATAAATCACTGACAGTGATGACTAACTCCTTTCTTAATATCATGGAAGTACTTTCCCTTATGTCATATAGAGGCATTACCTGTAAGAAGAATTTGCAACATTATACTACTAACATTAAATGGTCCTTTCCTACTAGTGGTGATGAATAAGTCTTGAAAGAGCTTACCTCTTTACCATGAACTATACACACAATTATTAATTCCTTCCAAATCCTACAGAAGGGTTAAAATTTTATCCAAAAGAATGGCCTATTTATTCAACACGACAGAAGGGTTCCACCCTACTTCCACTTTCTTCTAAGACCAATCCATGATAATTACATTATAACAATTTCCTAAAATATTTCATCATAAGTAATTTTTAATTCCATCTATTTAACTATACCTAGTTTTTTAAAAATGAGTTCATTACCCTATAGTTATCTTGTAAATTGAACTCAAAATCCAAAAAACACATATTATTATAGCTAATGACTACGAGAGAGAGATAAAGGTTTATAAGAGTATCATGGCATAAGATTTGTTCTTTTAATCAAGATATGCATTGTTCATTGATCTATTTACTTGGGTCTGTATTTTTTATTGGTCTTCTCCTACGTTATATTTCATAAGGAAGTTCCATCAACACAACCTTTATAGTAACACCCTCCCTACATGGGTACATGTTATTTACCGCTATGGTGGTTCTCAACTTAGATCCGTAAAGCCATATGGCATAATGTTCATGAAGGTTATCAGATTTATTTTCTCATTCGAGAAAAGACTCATCTACACACAGTACATTACCTACCATCTTTGAAGATACATTAATACATGACTTAACAATGGTCAAAATAAGGTGTAATTGTTACCTTACAAATTTTATTTTTATTTATTATTATCTTTAAACATATACCATGTTTTCACTAACCTTTAAAACATATAAGATTATCTTTTCACCCTTACATTGTCCTATTTCTTTCCATTATTCATAATTAACACATTATTATATTATGATCATGTTGACACCTCTTTTTACAACTCTCATGTATAATCTACCGTCCTTTAGTTGGATGATTATTTAGTTTTTAAGAATTCCTATAAGTGCTTAAATTTTTGGCATCTAAGAAGATATATATAAATATGAGAGCACTAAAGTTCACCTATATGATGATATTCTCACTAGCTCTATTCCATACTTGAGACAACATAGTTTTCCCCATGAAGTGAAGATTTTCCACGACCATTATAACAAGGAAAAATATTTAAGGGCAATATAAGGTGGCCATGATCAAATATAAATCGAGTGTCACTTCCATACAAATATACAAAATTACAAGAATTTACCATATACACTTGATTTGTAAGGCTATAAAGTGGAATTTCACCATTTCTTTATTTAACACATATGTAAAATGAAGGGATTTATTCTTTATTTAAGAATAAAAAAGGTAATATTATTCAAATAATATGCATTTCCATTCCCATCCCGATTACACATTTTCATAAATAAGCATTAAACTCAGATTTTTCCATAATCCATTTCAACTCTCTTTACGCTTCCTGCAAGCTATGAAGTTAGTGTAAACATAATAAGTGAAAGAGACACTGGCATGGATTTCCCCAAAATCAAGCATAATTCATGTTATTATAGTTTTTCCCATTCACATGATTATAATACTTAGCATGCAATAAGAGAGAGTTAGAGATACATTCATTTCATATCCTAACTAAAGAGAGAAGAGAGAAGAGAGAGAAAAACCATTTTATGACAATAAAAATTTCTCAAAAAACCAAAAAAGAGAGTTCTATTTAGTCATATATAATTGCCTATAAGTTTTCTCATCATTTATTTGACTTGAGATGTTCCTATGACATTATTTCACATTTTCCTACTATTATGTGAAAATGTCCAATTTTAACCCAAGGGCTAAAAAATCATATTTAAAAACTAACCTCTGATGGTTGAATGCACCATGACACAAATCCTATATTGTCTCTTATATATAGGGAATTTACGGTAATTAAAAAAACTTAGAACTGGATAACAAGTTACAAATGGAAACTATTTTTTTGGAGTCACTGGTCATAACTTGACTAGTTTGACTTGGTCAACCAACAAATAGAGGCCTACAAAAAACCCTTGCAATAATAACTCGCAAGGTGTTTTTCTCAGAGCTAAGGGTTGCAAGAAATGTTTTTGGACCCGGTTGTATTGGTTGGTGTTGTCATTGATGTCACATGGCATTGATGTCAAAGGAGGAATAAAATTTCAAGTAGGTTGGTGCCTTCTCAATGGTGTTTGATGGTCACAAAGAGGTCTCATGATGGTTTATTGAACATTCAAGATGGTTCAGGGTGCTACAGGCTTAGTTATTGAGGTTAGTACCCACTAGAGGTATGGAGATGGTTGGTGTGCTTTTCTTATGTGTCCCAAAAATCTAAAATGGTATTTAAAGGATGTGTAAGAGCTTTTAGGGTGAGAATCAAGTCATGTATTGCAATTCATAGTTAAAACTAGCTCATTTAGGCCTACTTCTAGAGCCTAATGAGGTGTATGAGCTCAAAGAGGGCCATGACAAGCCTATGTAAGCTGGTAGGAGCCTAGGAACACTTCTAAGAGTATTTATGAGCATCTACAGAGCATACTTTATCTTTTGGAGGAAAATTTTAAGTTCTCACCAAAACTTCTTTTAAGAACTATCAGTGGAAGCTTAGAAAAATGAGATTGGTCTTGTAGACATCTAAAATGTCAACATAATAAATTATGATTAATATGTCCCACAAATATCCCAACATCATCCAAATAATAATTAATCGCAAGATTAATTATTATTAATTAATCTATTTTATCATATTTACCCTTTATCATTTATCATTTACTATATCATTTCATCATTAATCTTGTAAATCCATTATTATATTCCATTTTATCATTAATCTCATAAATCCATCCTATTATCCTATTTTAATTCTTCATTAACATTTTGTAGGAATTTAATATTCCTACATATACCTACCCACCTACCCTACATATCCCTACACCTAGCCTTTCCATGTAACCTCACCCCTAATCATCATTTATTAACCTAATCTAACTTTAATACTAATCACATCCTCATATCTAAATATAGAGGCTTTTAAATCTAGAGGCTTATAAATCTAAAATCCTCTCTAACCTTCTTCTTCCATTGAATTTTTAATTCAATGAAATATTTTTCCCTCCATGAATTTTAAATTCAAATTTCTAGAATCTTGTAGTCAATAAATCATACAATTTAGGGTAATATTTAGTCCGGGTCTCATACTACTATTTAGAAGGTTCTTGAGTGAAGAAATTACTAATTAACCCATGTCTTTGGCCATTTTTATTTGATTTTTGTCACAATTCCTGACTATCATTTCACACTTTCCCAAGATATTTTCGTCATCCTGCATTATCCTCCGTAATACTGGGTCACTCTTGTCCCACCCGAGGTATATCGATCCTTTTCCCACTTTTTCACCACTTTTTAGACACTTTCTGACCATTGCAATATTGGATTTTTCTTGTGATCAGACTCTTCAAGGTTAATTAAAAAATTAGAGGTCAAGATAATCTTATAAAGACAAAGTTATGAGACCATAATGAGGGACCAAGCATTATTCACTATTATCATACACCTAGAGTTACATCTATCAAAGGAATTTGGAGGTAATTTGCATTCATCTACATCACACACATCATAGGAGGGGATTATATTCTATTTCATCCACCATTTACTACATTTTTACATCTATTTATTAGCTCACTGTTTCGCACGGAATGTTTCGGCTCTGCAGAATAGACTTGCTTCTATCTTATCATTCCTTTGAGAAACAGATAAGGGTTAGGGCTAGGAGGAATACCCGTTGAATGTTGAGATGGTGTGCGCGTGCCATAGAGAAAGATCAGATCGACTGCGAAGAACTCCTTTTTGTCTTGGAAGGACTACCTGCAAGTAAGAATACAAGACCACTAGATTTTAATTAGACAATAAATGAGGGATCTGCCTTAGGCCCAAGAAATATAAAACTTCCTTTCGAAGGTGGTCAGTTCCCCTTTTAATACGATTTAACACAAATGATAATAAAGAGAGCTATTGCAAAATCTCGATTTAGGTATCTCATTTACAAAGCAATAGGAGCTAAACTATCAATAATAAAGCATCACGTTGTTGGTTCGGTTACTAGTTGTTGATACATTCAGGTTGAGTTAGAGGGATAAACCAGACTAGATTTGAGGTTGTTAGGTGGTAAATAAGCGAGAATAAGGTTTTGGGGTATAAGTCACAGTGACCGATGCCGGTCACTGGATAACCGACCACGGTTAGAGAACCACCGCTGGTAGGGGATAAACGATACCGGTAGGGTCAGCAATCTAAGTGCTTCTGGATAGAGGTTGGTTACAAGGTGATTGTGGGGTTATTAAGATTGGGGGATGGCTGAGGGGAATGATGAAAGGATAGGGAAGACTCAGAGTTTGATAAAATGGCCTTCTAGGAAATATCAGGATGTATGGGTGAAGGTTAAGTGCAGTATGTTGCTGGTAGTAGATCTAGGAATAAACTTATGATTACTATTAATCAACAGGCTCAAGAAAATGGTGCTTAGAAACATATAAAACACTACTTACTCGTCCCTGATGCAGATGCAGGTTTCAGGACTGTGATGATGAAGACATGACCCAAGTTGGATGATCTGACAATCCAAAATGAGTTATCTCCTCTTCTGATGCTCAGATGAGTGTTACTGGGCTCTGGTTATTCAGTTGCAGTCTTGGGCTTGATGTCCTTCTCTGTAAACTCTTCCTGTTTCTTCACTTGTCTCTGCTCGACCAAGAAAATCCGGATCCTTTCGATGATTTCTCTTTCTCTCGATCAAATGAAAATCCGATCCTTTGTTTTTGGTTGGAAGTGGTAATTTACAGGGAACCGGTGGCGGTTACGCAACCGACGGCGGTCGAGTAGGAACCGGTATCGGTTAGGTCAAAGCGGGCTTATTTTTGGTAAAATATCTAGCTTTCCCTTCTTTTCTTCCAAGGGATTGGTTGCGGGCTTGGTCAAGTCATTATGAAGGTCAGTTTTGGGTGCGAGATGAGGAGTAATTAGTCATAGGTGTGGAATTGGACTGAGTTATAGGTCTTAATTAGGTTAGTTTAGGGTTAAGACTAGGTCATGATGAGGTGGCAAAATGAGGTGGCAGGTAAGGCGATGTGGATTTATTAATTATAAGGTAATTAATAAATAATTGTGTAAGGTTTAGGTGATGAGGTTAGGTTGCAAAATGAGATGCGGGGTCACAAGGGGTCGTAAGACACAAATTTGTTGTCTACATTAGCCCCTTATTGTTGTGTAGTTTGTTCTGTAAAGCTACACGGACAATAATAAGAAGTGGTTACCCCTGTTAAGGGTATAGGTAATCCCCCTCAAATCTATCACAGATTGAGGTAGTGTGAAAGCAGGGATAGGGTTGATAAAGGGTAAATGGTGTTGAGATAACGGTAAGAGGGTGGGGTAGGTCTAAGGAAGCAGATGCACGTTGAAATGCAGTAGTGCGACCAGGGTATATGATTTGAAGAGAAAACAAGTAATTCATAGGCAAAGGTCAATAGTTTATCCAAACAAGGGTGATATAATCCTGGTATCCAAGGCATAGGAAGTAGCTCCAGGGGATATAACAGGTAAGGTACAGGAACATTTAGGCATGTTCAGCAGTACTAAATAGTTGGTTTGGTTGAGATAAACGTCACAGTCTTGGTCTAGGCAAAGTTGGTCGACTGATCAAGTCAAGGACCCTAATCATGCTAAAACATGAACAGGTGAGCTCGATTGAACAAAAAGCTACATGATGGATGGATAAAATAAAACGTTGATTATGGGTATGGTATTTAATTGGTGCGGCCTTAGGTTGGGCCAAATGGTTGGGTGCGGCCTTGGGTCGGGCCAAATGGGTTGGTTGCGGCCGTGGGTCGGGCCAAATGGTAGGTTACGGCCTTGGGTCAGGCCAAATGGGAGGTTACGGCCTTGGGTCGGGCCAAATGGGTTGGTTGCAGCCTTGGGTCGGGCCAAATGGTAGGGTACGGCCTTGGGTCAGGCCAAATGGGTTGGTTACGGCCGTGGGTCAGGCCAAATGGTAGGTTACGGCCTTGGGTCGGGCCAAATGGGTTGGTTGCGGCCGTGGGTCGAGCCAAATGGTAGGTTACGGCCTTGGGTCAGGCCAAATGGGTTGGTTGCGGCCGTGGCTCGGGCCAAATTGGTTGGTTGCGGCCTTGGGTCGGGCCAAATGGGTTGGTTACGGCCTTGGGTCGAGCCAAATTGGTTGGTTACGGCCTTGGGTCGGGCCAAATGGGTTAACAAAGGGTTGTCAACGAAGGTGGATATAGGTGATGTTGGTAGAAAGGGCTATTAGTAAATAAGGGGTGAAATTGGGGTAGAGGTGAGATAAAACTGATATCGATTGTGTATGACCGATATCGGTTAGATGACCGATACCGGTTCCTTAGGGCACAATAAAACTGATATCGGTTATAGGTCAAAAACCTATAAAAAGAAAAATACGGCTGGTCATTGTCACATTTGTCAATTTGAAAATCGATTGGAGTTGTCTGAGGTGGATTGTTGAGATTGGAGCATTTGTTGGTTGAGGTGGCGCTATTTGAGTGGAGAAGTGAGTGATTAGTGGACCCGAGTGAGTAGGAGGCAGCAGTTGATTGGTGGAGGACCCAGCAGAGGAGAGGTGGAGCTATGGCACAGCTAGGAGGAGCAGGAGGTGCTGGACCAGCTGGACCACCACCACCCATCCCACCACGATGACGTGTCGTCGTACCGGTAGGTTCGAAACCCCTCATTGTGTGGATTTGATTGTATTATGCTCTATTTGGGGGTTTGGGTAGGAATGCTATGTTTTGGTAAAATAATTAATAAATGGAAGTTATTTAAAAAAAGGGAGAGGGTAGATAGGTTAAATAGGGTAAGGCGGCTGGGTGGGTAGATTTTTAGGGTGTTTGGGTGGGTAAATAGGTATAAATAGGCAAAAAAGGATTTTGGGGGGCCGCGTCGGGTTCGGCTCAGGAATTTTCCAGTGACCGATGTCGGTCACTAAGCGACCGGCATCGGTCACGAAATTCTTGGGTAGGTGGGTTTGTTGGTGACCGGTGTCGGTCGGGAGTGGACCGACGTCGGTGGAAAGGGGACCGGGGTCGGTTAAGGGTGACCGGTACCGGTCCCTAGGTAGGATTTTCTATTTTGTTGCGTCGTTTTGTGGTGGTTTTGGATGTTAAGTTCTTGTTGGGGATGGCATGTTGGGTTGTGTGGTGTTGTTTATGATTGGGGTTGGTGTGTTGGGTGTGAAGATGTTGGGGGATATTGTAGAATATAGGTGGGAAGAGGGGTTTGTTAGAGAGTTGGGGTGTGGTCGGGGGGAAAGGGGTATAGAGGGGATAAGTAGATGTTGTGATAGAGAGTAGGGCTAATGTAGTGAGTTGGTTTTGCAGGCACGTCAGCAGCTGACGATGCGGGACAGGATGCCCCCGCTGTTGAGACGGATGCGGCCACACGTGTCCGTAGCGCAGTGGGGTATCATGCGCGAGGTGGGACTCGGCGGAGTCTAGCGGTACAGAGCGATCGACAGGGATCACAGTTTGATGGTCGCCCTCATCGAGAGATGGGATCCGGCGACCAATGTGTTCCATCTCCCGACTGGAGAGATGACCATCACATTGGAGGATGTGTATCGCATCCTTCGATTACCGATTGATGGAGAGG